>JABWTJ010000706.1:69084-430833 GCA_016801875.1 Solanum sitiens
TTGGTGAATTAATTTAATAAATTAATAATTAATGGCTGATTTAAAAAGGAAAATCAGATTTTATTATTAAATTGACTAAGTCTTGCCAACTATCCTAGTTTTAAGAGGCACTATCTCACACAAACTCTCTCTCTCACGCCTATATCTCTCTCTCTCTCTCGTCCAAATTGTTTTTCTTGGCTGCATAAACAGAAGATAAAAACATCAGAAAACAATCAAAAAGTTCTCTACACTCAAAGAACTTACAAAAAAAAAAATATACAAACAAGCAAGCTAACTTAAGAAACGAAAACCTTGCATCATCTTCTCGACGGGATTGTGTTGAAGGTTTAGGGGAGGATTTGGGCAGCACTTGGAAGGTGTGGAAATCTACAACAAGGTATGGGTTCTCTCTTGGAATCCTTTCTCCAAGAGAAATTTCTTTCTACAAAATTCAAGGTATGAAACTAGGGCTGTTCCCTTTATTTTGAACTCCTTGTCCCTAGTCTCCTTCCTATTTCAATGTAAATTAGGTTAGAAATCATGTTGTTCGTATGGTTGCTGGTAGCTAAGTGTGAAATATGATGTTCTTGGTGATTTTGTGTTTGAAAATAACAAGCATGTTCAATGATGTCAACCGAAAATGATGTGGTGCAATATGTAAAATGTTTGTTGTTGTTCTCCGCTTTGAAGTCTTAAAATGGCTAGTTTGATGGTTGAAATTAACGTGCACAAAATGTGTAATTCGTGATGTTCATATGAGGTGTATGTGACTGATTCTAAGTGGAAAGTTGCAGCCCAAACTACAATAAATCTACACCTTAGAGTGTGTTAAACGAATCCATGAAATACACCCCAAAAAGGTGTTAAATGATCCATGAATTTTCCTAAGTTTTCAAGTGGAAATATTGATGAAAATAAGTTAAGAAAATGATTAAGTTTCCAGCAAAAATTATAAGTTTAGTTTAGGCCAAAATATAGAGAAGAAATCTGGAAAATTAATTGATTTTAAAGGAATGAGGACACCAGGATTCGAACCTGTGACCTCACCCGTGTGGTACCTTAATTTCGCAAGAAAAGAAAAGGGGTCAGGGGGATTCGAAATGGGATATACTGGCTGAGAAAGGAGAGTGCAAAAATTAAATAAATAAAATGGGAGGCATGGGAATCGAACCCACGACCTCCAAGCAGCGAATGAATTGAAAGAAAATTAAAAGAAAGGAAATGTGAGGCGTGGAAATCGAACCCACGACCTCAAGGCTGTAAATAAGAAAGGGAGAAATAAAAAGAAAATAAAGTGAGGCTGTGGGGGATCGATCCCACAACCTCACTTCCAATGCATAGCTAAGTCAAATTTTAAATAAAAATAAAATAAGGAGGCTGAGGGGGTTCGAACCCACAACCTCATAGTCCCTAGCGAAATAAAGAATAATTAAAGATATGCGGTGGGGGTTTGATCCCACAACCTCTTGGTCTATGCGAATTGGACAAGAAAATTTTAAAAGAAAAATAAAAGGGGCTGTGGGGGTTCGATCCCACAACCCTTCGGCCAAATAAGAGTAGAATCCAAGGAGAAAAATAAAGAGAAAATGTTGATGTTGGGTCTCGATCTAGGGTCCCAATATTATGAGGATTAAAAATAAAACCAAGGAAAAATGTAAGTGTTGTCCAAGGGATTCGAACTTGGGTTCCCTTGCCCAAATTTCCGTATTGATACATAAATCATACATGAATTAAATGTTCAAGAATAATGCCACCTACTTAGATCGAAATCGTGATCTTGGCATACATACAAGATAAATAAGTCTTGTACTATATAATCTTAGGAAGATATGAGTCACTTACCAAAATATGAATGAAGGCTCATGGCTTGTATGTATAGACCCATAAGTCTAGCATACATTTAAAAATAAGTGAACCTAAGATGTATGTAATGAAATGAAGTAACCCTAGAAGTGTTAAGTACGAGTGTAAAATACACTAAATGGCCAAGTGCATTGGCATACGATGAAATGATTATTATGTAATGAAATGATGAAACCCTAGAAGGGTTAAGTAAGAGTGTGAAACACACAAATGGCCAAGTGCATTGGCATATAATGAAATGAACATTCACGTAAAATGGGTGAGTAATTATTAAGAGCAATTGTGCTAATGTTAATAAATGTGGTGACAACATGATATGAGGTTAATGTAAAAGATGAGAACAATCTCAAATGAGCCTAAGTAAATGTTACCAAAACGTACTCACCTATGAGAGTGTAGTTTAATGAAGAGACCAGTCTCTATGAACACTCTAATGAAAGTATTGAGATTAACACACTTAATACTAATGATGAGATGAGAAATCATCTATTGAGCTATGATGTCCTCATACTAGAAGCCAGCTTCCATGACGTATGAGTTGATCGTAATGGGACTTTAAACTGAGCACCGATAGACTAGCTATGAGCGGTGATGCCTTCTTTCAGGAAGGGAGGAGGTTCACGTAACTCTCATGAGATGAGACTGTACGGCTTGCCGGGTATGGGTCTCCTTATATCTCCTAGTCTTCGAACCTATACTGCCAATATAAGGATCTGGCGGGGTTAAATTCCCATGTACGCTAGCATGTTTTGGGTCACTTTGGCCGGTGATTCCACCTCTTTTCGGTGTGGGGGAGACAATGGATTTCATGATGCTCACATGATCTATGTCGGTTAAAGTTAAAGTTGCCAATGAATGAATGAGGCTAGCCTCAAATGATGCACATAATGAAATGAATGATACCAAAGGTGTTAGGATAGGATAATCAAGAGGTGAGCAAGACTCAAGTAATGACACTAGGTTATTCTTGATCATTGCACAGCAAACCCGATGAAAGTCTTAAACTACATCCAAGGTATAACTAGTGTTCACACTAGCCTATGAACGAAATAAAATAAAGTACATATGAATGAATGAAGCAGACTCTGTGTTTGCTAATGAAGACTCCCTAGTTGAGGTCCCATATGTTGAGCCCTCATTTTGGAAAGTCTTAATGTCAAGTCCATGATTCCAAGGTCTTATGGCATATGAATGAATGATATGAATGATGTTATGTGCTATATGCAATATGATATGTGCTATGTGTAAGATGTTATGTGTTGTGTGCAACATGATAAGTATGATGATGCATGTTACTCTCATGGTATGACTTTCCTAATCCAAATTTGGAAAGATCACTGACTTTCCTAATCCAAATTTGGAAAGATCACTGACTTTCCTAATCCAAATTTGGAAATCTCACTGACTTTCCTAATCCAAATTTGGAAAGTTCACTAACTTTCCTAATCCAAATTTGGCAAGTCCACTGATTTGACTTTCCATAATTATGTTGTTAGGAAAGAGCTATTCTTACTCATGCATGTCCTTGGTGTGTTTTTGCATATGCCCATACTTAGTACAAGTGTGTACTAACCGTATACAACTCTATAATTTTAGGTGCAGGCACAGGTGGACGCTAGAGCTACATGTTGACGCTGAAGCTATCCGGACGTCGAGATTTCATCCGGACTTGGTAGGCCCTCATGCTTTTGAGGATGCTTGCCCATTTATATTCTAGCTTAGTCTTAGGATTGAGCTAGTGGAGTATGTTCCACTAGCGCTTCTTTCCCGTATTATTTCACACATTGTATTGGTGCCATTTTGGCAAGTATTCAGTTATTGCTATATTAAACTATTTCTTTCATTTGAAGATCTTAATGTTAGATGGTTGATGGTGAACAAATTATGAATGTATTAGAAATGATTAGTAAGTATGTTAAGATACAAAAGTTTCAAATTTTCCGCTAAAACTAACCTAGATGAAGTAAGAATGACGTAAGTAGGCTTGTCTGCGACCTCTGAGAGGTCAACGATGCCGGTCTCGTCTGGGGTCTAGATTCCAGTCGTGACACATTACTTGATGATGTTTACTTATACCTCTCACTTACACTTAATATATTTATACTAAGTATACATAGACCTTTTGTATAAGAACATTACATAGTCTTCTACTTTTATGGCATATATATATATAAGATATATAACATAGTCTTAAAACGGATGTCTCATATTAAACCATCAAAACAGAGTAAGACATATGGGAACAAACCCTTACACAAATGTAGAAATGCCAATTAGGGCTTACAACAATATCTCCAAACAACATGAATGAAATGATCATCTTTAGACTATAACAAGGACCATAGCTAGAGTAATAACAAGGCATCATCCTCGGACTTGAGGACATACTCACTTGGAGAATGTTTTCAAGCCTTCTTTCAAAAGTGTTCACGAACCCTTCAACGACCAGAACCTAAAATGTTTAGGATAAAGGGAGAAATGGGGTTAGCACATAACTTGTACTAAGTATGGGAACATATGCACACACAACATAGAAATCCTTCCAAAAAGGGACATATGATAAAAGCATGCCAAATTACTTTGAAAAGCCGTTTGCATATTCAAGAACCAATACAAGTCAATAAGCCCATGTTCATTAAGTCAAGACCATGTACATCACAAGACCAACAATATCAAGTCTAGTAAAGTCAACATGCATATAAACATAATTGAGCAGATAATAAAGACAACTCTATCATCAAGTTATAATATCAAGAAGCATGCAATAGAGTTCATAATACCATAATCTAAGCAAGACTATCACTCATACACCCCCATTAAGTACACTAGTGCAATGACTAAGTAAGGCCCCATAACCTCACTCAACAAAGTAAACTTAACAAGAAGTATAAGAAATGCCCAACTTTCCATACTATATCATTAAGAGTAGACATCATCATACTGTAGCAATAGAGACAGACCACATATTCAGAAGTGAAACCAATATCACATAGGGTCGTTAACATGTAAGTTCATCATATACATATCATTTACATTTATAAGCATATAATCACATAAGAACATCTTTCCAAGACTTCCCTCAAGCCTAAATAGTTCAAGGTTTAGGTAGAGTCCCATACCCCTACCTAGACTAAGCCAAACCCCTTAGGTCATCCTAATTAGAATTCACTTTATTACTTCATTTTACTTTTGAGAATATCTTGCCTTAACCGACATAGACCACATGAGCTAACGTGGAACCCGGTGTCATATAACCCTACACCAAAAGAAGGTTGACTACTTGCCAAGGTAGTACCAGAAAATGAACGTAGCATCTATGTGGATCCACTAGCTAGTATTCCTATGGGGGCAACATAGTTCAAGAACAAGGAAAATTAGTTGTGACCCTCTTTATGCTACATGCATTATAGTCTCAAATCTCATAAGTACATTAGTGACCTACCTTCCCTATGTGGGAAGGGACACTTCTTCACTTCTAGTTCACTCAGTGCTAAGCTAGAGTCCCTTTTGAAATGTCTTTCATTAATAATCATAACTTAGTTTAGGTCATAGGGTCTACCCCTTATATAGTCATCATCATAGCTTAATAGGAATTGCATGAGTATTCTCCTTTCATTACAATTCACACATGTGAGGTTAGCATATGTACATTATCATATTATGACAAGGCACATAGGCAAATTCATCACCACCCTTATGTCATTACATCCTAGCCAACAAATCACCAGTCATAATTCAAGACATTCCAATACAACATCATAACAACACTAATCAATATGATCATATGGTGCACTTCAATATAACTTTATCACTAAACACAAGCAATCATAATAGAAGTAAAGGGTTGAGATCACAATACTTACCAAATCTCCTTCACAAGCCATCATCCAAGGATTTACAATGAACCATCCAATTCAACCCAACATTGGGTGTAATAACATCATTCAATAGTAAATAATACAATAACTAGGTCAATAACATCATTACTATCCAATTAACTTCAATTCATAACCTAGGGTTAGGGGAAAAAGGTTCATCATGAATTCTTCAAGAAATAGAACCAATCCCAACAATTCATTACCCTAGGCAGTCTATGAACGAATTCAAATAGATAAAACAAACCTAACAATCAATACATTCTTTAAATCCCATCAATTTATAAGTAAGATCCAAGACTTGGGAAATTGGAGAAAGGGACATGATCCACACGAAATTCCCCTAATTAACATCAATTTCTCAACAATCTACACTTAATTAGTCATAGGCCATCACATTATTCAGAATTAATCATAAATTTTAAGTTTAGAAGAAAACCCATTAGAAGAGAAAAACCCTTGGAATTAGGTGGTTTAGAAATCAACTTTCAAATGATATCTTGGGGAAAGGAATCCCAAGAGTGAAGAACCCATACCTTAATGAAGCTAAATCCAAAAAATTTGAGACGAAAAGTTGAGAACTTGGTCTTCTTCTCCAAGATTCCTTGATCATTCAATGGAGGATTTTGGGAGAGAGCAAGTAGAGAGTGATGAGAGCTTTTGAGTTTTGTTTTGGAAATTTGTTTTAGGTGAGTGAAAAATGACTTAAAACTGAACCTTAGTCAATTTATTTTCTCCCCCAAAATTACCCAAAAGACCCCTCACTTAAATGGGTCTTTTTGTGAAGTCAAAATACTTAAATACGACATTAACGAATCTGGGAATCGGCTGCACGTCGCAGGGTTAATTTCACATTTTATTTTTGAAATCCAGGTTCAGGAAGTGGACCTTTTGGAGTGCATGCTTCGTGAGGCAAATTTTTGCCTATAACGTGTTGGCTGCGCGTAGAGCAGCAGCCCCCACAATCTTGGCTTCGCCTAGGCTGGTTTGGAAGCCTGCTTACCCATGTTAGGGTCCTCCTCGTTGACCCTTCGGGTGGTCCTTGGGGAGTCGTTACTGGATGTTTAGACTCTGTATACTATATTTTACCTATTTAAAGTCTTTTTACTAGTTTTAGACTTCATTTGACCCTCCCAATCCTTCACCAAACATAGGGACGTCAACTAGTTCAATTTAGCTAGTTTCCGGATGTCATGGACATTTCTTGGCGCCTTGACTCTAAAACTTCAAATATGGTTTATAAACATTATTTAGTCTTAGAAAAATTGTTTTAAGTTTATTTCATCACTTGAGGCTCTAGCTTATGTCATGGATTTTCAGAGTGTTACTTTATCCCCCCTTAGGAACATTTGTCCTCGAATGACACTAAAATCTTTTGAATGGAAAGGATAGACTCAATACTAGCAGCCCAACCAAAAATATTCATAATCAAAATGAGTTACAAATTAAACATGTCATTTACACAAAGTAAGTCAATACATCAATTACAACACATAAGACTCAAAATCACAAAATGAGGAATTTCCTTCTCAAATAAGCAACCTTGCCAACCCTTTGTAAAATTTCATAAGGACCAACATAACGAGGAATCAACTTCCCTTTCTTGCCAAATCTCACCACTCCATTCATGGGTGAAATTTTTAGATACACTTTACCACCTTCTTCAAATTCTAGTCTCTCCTCTTATGTTCGGCATAAGACTTTTGACGGCTATAGTCTGTTTTCAAACGGTTCCTTATCATATGAACTTTCTCCAATGTTTTATAAATCAATTTGGGACCAAAAATTGAAGACTTACCCACTTCAAACCATCCAATTGGATATATACATTTACTACCATACAAGGCTTCAAAAGGAGCCAGATATATAGTTGAATGGTAACTATTGTTATAAGAGAACTCAAGCAAAGGCAAATGTTTATCCCAATTTCCTTTAAAGTCAATCACACAAGATCTAAGCATATCCTCAAGGGTTTGAATTTTACGCTCTGCTTGACCATCCATTTGGGGATGAAAAGGGGTGCTTAGCTTCACCTTGGTACCCAACTCTTTTGGAATGACCTCCAAAACCTAGATGTGAATTGTGAACCCCTATCCGATATGATGGATAATGGAATACCATGGAGACACACAATATCATCTATGTAGATCCTTGCATAATCCTCTGCCGAGTAAGAGGATTTGACGAGGATAAAATGAGCGGATCTGGTCAACCTATCCACAACCACCCATATTGAGTCATGTTGCTTTTGTGTCCTAGGCAAACCTACCACGAAATCCGTGTTAATGTATTCCCAGTTACAAGTGGGAACTTGGATTTCTTGAAGTAAACCACCCGGCTTTTTGTGCTCGGCTTTCACTTGTTGGAAATTAGGACACCTTGAAACAAATTTCTCCATGTCCATTTTAAATACGTTCCACCAAAACAATTCTCTAAGGTCATTATACATCTTAGTAGAGCCCAGATGAATTGAATAACAAGAACAATGAGCTTCCTAAAAAATTCGGTTTCTCAAATCATCTACATTGAGAACACACAACCTTTCTTGATACCTCAAGACACCATCCCCCCTAAGGAAAATGACTTATTAAGATTACCAAGAACCGATTCTTTCATCTCCATCAATGATTGATCAAGGTGTTGCTTAGACTTCAACTCAACCACCAAAGATGATTCGGAATTATGATGGACCATAAAACAACCATTTGGAGAATCTTCCAATCTAACACCCAAACGAGCCAACCTATAACATCTTTCACTAGGTGTTTCTTGTCTTCCTCTACATGAGACACACTACCCATGGTCATATGACTTAGAGCATCCGCAACCACATTGGTTTTTCCAGGGTGGTAGAGAACACTCATGTTGTAATCTTTCAACAATTTCAACCACCTTCTTTGTCAGAGATTTAACTCCTTTTGAGTAAATACATATTGAAGACTTCGGTGGTCGGTATACTCATCAACATGGACACCATACAAATAATAACTTTATATTTTCAAGGCAAATACCACAAACACTAACTTAAGATCATGAGTTGGATAATTCTACTCATGAACTTTAAGTTGTCTAGAGGCATAGGCTACTACTTTCGCATGTTGCATAAGCACAGACCCCAAGCCCACCCGGGATGCATCACAATAAACCTCAGAGCCCTTGGTACCCTACGATACTGTCAATACCAGAGCGAAAGTAAGCCTATCTTTAAAAATTTGGAAGCTTTTTCACATGCCTCCGACCATTCAAATTTCACACTCTTTTGGGTCAAGGTAGTCAAAGGAGAAACAATGGACGCAAAACAATCCATAAAGAACCTATAATATCCCTATAGACCCAAGAGACTCTTAATGTTGGTTGGAGTCAGTGGCGTAGGCCAATTTTTCACTGCCTCAGTCTTCTTTGGATCAACCTCAACTCCCTCACTAGAGATGATATGACCAAGAGAAGCCACCGACCTCAACCCAAACTCGCATTTGCTATACTTGGCAAATAATTAGTGTTCTTTACGAACTTGTAACACCACCCTTAAGTGGTCCACGTGTTCACCCTCATTTTTCGAATATACCAAGATGTCGTCAATGAAGATAATGACAAATGAATCTAGGTAACTTTGAAACACCCTATTCATGAGATCCATAAACGCCGTCGGGGCATTAGTGAGACCAAAGGATATTATTAAGAACTCATAGTGACCATATCTAGTTCGAAATGCAATTTTTGGTATATCCTCACCTCTCACCCTATGTTGGTGATACCCCCATCTCAAGTCAATCTTAGAAAAGTAGCTTGCCCCTTGGAGTTGATCAAACAAGTCGTCAATCCGAGGGAGAGGATACTTATTCTTAATAGTGACTTTATTGAGTTGGCAAAATCAATGCACATTCTAAGGGACCCATCCTTCTTCTTCAAAAATGATACCGGAGCACCCCATGGAGAAATACTACGTCTAACGAAGCCTTTGTCTAGTAGGTCCTTGAGTTGCCTTCAACTCTTTCAATTCGGTCGGAGCCATCCTATAAGGAGAAATTAAAATGGGGTTGGTATCCAGTAGCAAGTCAATACCAAAATCAATTTCCCGTTCGGGAGGGATTCCAGAAATATCATTTGGAAAGACCTCCAGAAATTCCCTTACTACGGGGAGTAACTCAATGGGAGGATTTTTGGAGTCTAAATCTTTGACTATACAATATTGTATAAACACCCCTTTGAGATCATTTTACAATCCTTAAGACTAGAGATGATACGACCTCTAGGAATATAATTACCCCCCTTTCATTCTAAGACGGGTTCATTTTGAAGATTGAACTTAACAACTCTTGTTCTACAATAATTGGAAGCAAAACAATCATGAAACCAATCCATTCCCAAAATGACATCAAAATCAACCATATCAAGTTCTACTAATTCAACATGAGTAACTCTATTGGGCAACATTATAGAAAAATTTCTATATACCCTCTTTGCAACCCGAATCACCTACCGGGGTAGTTACCATAAAAGTTTCATTTAATATATCGGGCAAAATATTAAACTTTCTAGCTATCAAGTGAGTAAGAAAAGATAATGTAGCACCCGGATCAAGTAAATCATATATATAAATTGAGAAGAACTGTAACATACCGGTCACCACATCAGGAGAACTCTCTTGTTGACCCCTAGAACTAAGTGCATAAAAATGATTCTTCTTTGGAGCATCCACATTAGAACCACTAGCTTGAGATTGCCTGCTACCTTTGTCTTGCCCCTTCAAATTAGGGCAATCCCTAACCTTGTGGCCAATCTTGCCACACCCAAAGCAATTTTCCGTTCCAACAAAGCAATCACCATAATGTTTCTTGCCACACTTTCCACAAGTTGTGTTCTTTCTTGGTGAGCTAGTACCTCTTAAGTGAGGTCAATGGGAATTGAACCCAAGACCTCACATGTTAAGGAGGCTGAAAAATAAGAGAAAAACGTGAAGGAGCTAAGAGGAATCGAACCCATTAGCTACTGGTTTCGCGACAAGAAAAAAGAAAAGAAGAGAAAGGGGAAAACGGGGCTGGGGGGATTCGACCTTGGCTGCTGGTCTTCGCGAAAAGAGGGAAAAAGAAGATGGGGCTAAGGGGATTCGAACCTGTTCACTGTGGATTCGCAAAAAGAAAAGAAAAATAAGAGGGGGGGCTAGGGGATCGAACTCGCGACCTGCAGTCCCCTGGCGAAAGAGAAAAGAAAAATAAAAGGGAGGGGTGCTGGATCGAACTCGCGACCCAGCAGTCCCCTCGCGAAAAAAGAAGAAAAGTAAAAATAAAGTGGGGATGGTGGTTCGAACTCGCGACCAGCCCCTGTCCTTGCGAAAAGAGAAGAAAAATTAAGGCGAGGCGTGGGATTCGAACCCACGACCTCCCAGTAAGCGCGAAGGAGAGGTTTTGTTAAAAGAAAAAAAAATAGAGGGGCTGTGGGGGTTCGAACCCACCACCTCACAGCCCCCTCAGCGAAATTGAGGCAAAAATAAGGGGGGCTGTGGGGGTTCGAACCCACAACCTCCCCATTGCAGTGAACTTTTATTAAATTAAAATTTAAGAGGTTGTGGGGGCTTGAACCACCAACCGTTTGATTAATTAAGAGGGAAATTAAAATAGAAAATTTATCCTTCAATATAAATGTTGAGATTTAATTTAAAGTCTAATGTTATGAATATTAGAAATAAAATTAATGAAAAATATAAATGATATCCAAGTGATTCAAGATTTGGGTTTCTTGCCCAAAATTCCGTATTGATGGATAAGTCATACGTGAGTAAATTATCCAAAAATAATGCCATCTACTTGGATAAAAAAAAAAGATCTTGGCATATATACAAGATACATAAGTCTTGTACTACCTAATTTTAGGAAAGTAAGAATCACTTAACGAATTATGAATGAAGCCCATGGCTTGTATGTTTAGACACATAAGTCTAACATACGTTCAAAAGTAAGTGAACCTAAGATGTATGTAATGAAATGACGAACCCTAGAAGGGTTAAGTTTGAGTGTAAGATACACTAAAAGGCCAAGTGCATTGGCATACGATGAAATGAACATTCACGTAATAAGAGGTGAGTAACTATGAAAAGTAAAGGTGCTAATGATGAAGAATGTGGTGACAACATGATGTGAGGCTAATGTAAATGATGAGAGCAATCTCAAATGAGTCTAAGTAAATGTTACCAAAACGTACTTACCTATGAGAGTGTAAGATAATGAAGAGACCAGTCTCTATGAACACTCTAATGAAAGTATTGAGCTTAACACACTTAATACTAATTATGAGATGAGAAATCATCTAATGAGCTATAATGTCCTCATACGAGAAGCCAGCTTCCATGACGTATGAGATGAATGAAATAGAACTTTATACTGAGCACCGAAAGACTAGCTATGAGCGGTGATGCCTTCTTTCGGGAAGGGCGAAGGTTCACGTAACTCTCATGAGATGAGACTGCCCGGCTTGCCGGGTATGGGTCTCCATACATCTCCTAGTCTTTGAACCTAAACTGCCAATATAAGGATCTGGCGGGGTTAAATTCCCATGTACGCTAGCATGTTATTGGATCACTTTGGCCAGTGATTCCACCTCTTTTCAGTGTGGGGGAGACACTGGATTTCATGATGCTCACATGATCTATGTCGGTTAAAGTTAAAGTTCCCAATGAATGAAAAGCATAATGAAATGAATGGTACCAAAGGTGTTAGGATAGGATAATCAAGAGGTGAGCTAGACTCAAGTAATAACACTAGGTTATTCTTGATCATTGCACAGCACACCCGATGAAAGTCTTAAACGACACCCTAGGTATAGCTAGTGTTCACACTGGCCTATGAATGAACTAAAGTACGTTTGAATTAATGAAGCAGACTCTGTGTTTGCTAATGAAGACTCGAAAGTTGAGGTTCCATATGTTGAGCCCTCATTTTGGAAAGTCATAATGTCAAGTCCATGATTCCAAGGTCTCATGCCAAATGAATGAATAATATGAAAGAAGCTATGTGTTACATGTTGTGTGCTATGATATGTGCTATATGAAGATATTATTTGCTGTGTGCAATACGATATTTATAATGATGCATGTTACTCTCATGGCATGACCTTTCCTAACCCGATTTGGAAAGTTCACTAGCTTCCCTAATCTCAATTTGGCAAGTCCGCTGACTTGACTTCCAAAAATCATGTTGTTAGGAAAGATCTATTCTTTCTCATGCATGTCCGTGGTGTGTGCTTGCATATACCCATACTTAGTACAAGTGTGTACTAACCCTATACATCTATACTATTTTAGGTGCAGGCACAGGTGGGCGATAGAGCCATAGGATCATTGTTGCAGCTATCCGGACGTCAGCATTCATCCGGAGTTTGGTAGGTCCTCATGCTTTTGAGGATGCAACTGTTTTACATTCTAGCTAAGTTTTAGAGTTGAGCTAGTGGAGCATGTTCCAATAGCGTTTCTTTCCTGTTTTTATTCAGACCTTGTATTGGTGCCATTTTGGCAATTATACACTTAATACTTATTGATCTATTTCTTTCAGTTGCTTATCTCTTAATGTTAGATGGTTGATGTTGAACTATTATGAAATGTTACGAATGTTTAACAAATATGATAAGGAGAAAAAAGTTTCAGATTTTCCGCTAAAATTAACCTAGCTTAAGTAAGAATGACGTAAGTAGGCTTGTCTGCGACCTATGAGAGGTCAACGACGCCGGTCTCGTCTGGGGTCTAGATTCCGGTCGTGACAAAGTTGGTATGAGAGCACTAGGTTAAATTCTGAGAATATTGAGTTCACATCAACCACATTGTGTAGTTTCTAAGTCATGGTAGTGAAGTACACCACTATCCTGAATTAGAGACTGCATGATGCGTAGGAAAATTTTCCTTCTTCTGATCTTATCGTGCTTTTCTAAATGTCTGATTTCTTGGTGTTATGAGCGTATCTAACATTGATTTTTGTTGTTTTCAGAGAATGGACCCTAGGAGGGCTATTGGTCAGAGGAGAGGAAGAGCAGTTGCTGGGGGCAACCGAGTTCCACCCCAGGCTCCAGCTGAAGGAGTGACTGTGCCAGTTAATCCAGCTGGGTTGACTGAAGCTGACTTGAAGGTATCTCTGGCCCAGATGGCACATGCCATTACTATGCATGCCCAGGCCATAACTGCCCAAGTCAACTGGCAGAATGTTCAGAGGGAGAACCCACCGGTTCGTAGCATGGCTGATAGGCTGAGGGATTTCACGAGGATTAATCCTCCTATTTTCACAGGGTCTAGGACTGCAGAGGATCCCCAGGAGTTTGTGGATGAGGTGCATAAGATCCTGGTGGCTTTGGGGGCCACTGATATTGAGAAGGCTGAGCTGGCTTCCTATCAGCTCAAGGATGTTGCACAGACTTGGTGCAAGATGTGGCAAGATAGTCGGGTCTTAGGTGGAGTGCCCAGTCACATGGGAGCTATTTAAGACAGCATTTCTGGAGAGATTCTTCCCCAGGGAGATGAGGGAGGCCAAGGTTGAGGAATTCATCAAACTTAAACAATGCTCTATGACAGTCAGGGAGTATTCCCTGAAGTTTGTTAAGCTGTCAAGGTATGTTATTTTGCCTAGTATTTGATAGCAAGAATGAGGAGAATAATGAACTTTGTTGAAATCATCCAGGTATGCTACTTCCCTGGTTTCTAACAGCAGGGATGAGATGAGCAGGTTCCTCACCAGAATCAATGGAGACCTGGAGGAGGAGTGTCGATCTGCGATGCTCCATGATAATATGGACCTTTCCAGGTTGATGGTGCATGTCCAGCAGGTAGAGGACAGCCGCAGAAAGAGTGGTGTTCATGATGCTAGGAGGCCTAGGCCTCAAGATCTGGCAGGACCCAGTCATAGAGGCCACAGGAACAACTTTGGTGTCTGTGAGCAGCCAAGGTTCAAAAAGGGGCAACAGAGTTCTGGGAATTCTAATCCTCAGAGGAGCGCTACGCCTAGAGGAGGCAGACCTGAGCCCAAGAAGGGCAATGGAGGTGAGATGTAGCGTCCTAAAAAGAATTGTGCTAAGTGTGGCCGAGCTCAAAGTGGAGAGTACAGACAGGGCACTAATGCCTGCTTCGGTTGTGGTAAGAGTGGACACATGGTCAGAGACTGTCCACAGAACAGAGGTCAGGCTGGAGGTAATGCTCGGCCTAGGCCTAATCCACAGGGTGCAGCAGCAGCCGAGCCTCCTAAAAGGAATAGGTTCTATGCCCTAAAGGGCAGGGAGGAGCAGGAGAAGTCCACTGATGTGGTCACAGGTATGCTGCAAGTGTTCTCAACTTCTGTTTATGCTTTACTTGATCCAGGGTCTACACTTTCCTTTGTAACTGCTTTGCTTGCTCTTACTTTTTAGATATTGCCTGAAGTTCTGCATGATCCTATAGTGGTTAGTACCCCTTTAGGAGAGAATATAAGGACTGATAGAGTATACAAGGATTGACAATAGTTGTGAGTGGTAAAACTATGTGTGCAAACTTGGTTGAGTTACCCATGTATGATTTTGATGTTATTCTTGGCATGGATTGGCTTCACAGTTGTTATGCTTGCTTGGACTGTCGTATTAGAGTGGTGAGATTTCGCTTTCATAATGAAGAAGAGTTAGTCTGGGAGGGGTACAATTCGAGTCGTCCTAACCCCTTGATTTCTAACCTTAAGGCCAATAAAATGATGTCCAAGGGGTTATTGTGTCATCTTGTAAGTGTTATTGATTTAGATCATGACATTCCTTCCATAGACTCAGTACCTGTAGTGAATGAGTTCTTAGATGTGTTTCCTGATGATTTGCCTGGAGTCCCTCCCCTTCGAGAGATTGACTTTGGTATCGATTTAGAACCCGATACTAAACCAATCTCAATTCCTCCTTACAGGATGGCTCTAGCTGAACTCAAAGAGTTGAAGCTGCAGTTAAAAGATCTCACTGACAAGGGTTTTATTCAGCCGAGCATATCCCCTTGGGGAGCTCCAGTGTTGTTTGTAAAGAAGAAAGATGGGACCCTTAGAATGTGTATCAATTATCGGCAGCTCAAAAAAGTCACTATAAAGAATAAGTAGCCACTCCCCAGAATAGATGATTTGTTCGATCAACTCCAAGGGTCTAGTTTCTTCACTAAGATTGATCTTCGTTCAGTGTATCATCAGCTTAGGGTTAGGGATGGTGATATCCCAAAGACAGCCTTTCGTACCCGCTATGGTCACTATAAGTTTCTAGTTATGTCATTTGGTCTCACGAATGCACCTGCTGCATTTATGGATCTCATCAATAGGGTCTTCCATGAATACCTTGACTCTTTCGTCATAGTATTCATTGATGACATTCTCATCTACTCTAAGACCAAGGAAGAGAATGAACAACATTTGAGACTAACCTTGCAGGTACTTAGACAGCATCAGTTGTATGCCAAATTCAGCAAATGTGAATTCTGGCTGAGATGAGTGACCTTTCTGGGTCATGTTGTGTCCGATAAGGGCGTGGAGGTGGATACCAGGAAGACTGAGGCTGTGAAGAACTGGCCAAAGCCTCTTACTCCCACTGACATCCGTAGCTTTTTGGGATTGGCTGGTTACTACCGCAGGTTTGTGGAGGGCTTTTCTTCCATTGCTGCCCCATTGACAACTTTGACTAAGAAGAAAGCCAAGTTTGAATGGACAGAGACTTGTGAGAAGAGTTTCCAGGAGCTCAAGGACAGACTCACTTCAGCACCGGTGCTTACTTTGCCTAAGTGTGGTGAGAATTATACTGTTTATTGTGATGCATCTAGGGTTGGTTTGGGTTGTGTTCTTATGCAGGTTGGTAAGGTGATAGCCTATGCATCCAGACAGCTCAAGGTTCATGAAAAGAATTACCCCACTCATGACCTGGAGTTGGCAGCTGTGGTATTTGCACTGAAGCTGTGGAGGCATTATCTGTATGGAGTGCATGTGGATGTGTTCACAGACCATAAGAGTCTCCAGTACGTGTTCACACAGAGGGAGTTGAATCTACGTCAGCGGAGATGGTTGGAGTTGTTGAAGGATTATGACATGAATGTGCACTACCATCCAAGTAAGGCTAATGTTGTAGCCAATGATTTGAGCAGGATGAGCATGGGAAGTACAGCCCATGTTGAGGATGAGAAGAAGGAGCTGGTGAAAGATGTACACAGACAGGCCAGACTGGGTGTGCGTTTGGTTGACTCCACTAGTGGGGATGTTTCAGTTCATCCTAGTTCTGAATCATCCTTGGTAGTTGAAGTCAAGCAGGGTCAGCATCTAGATCTTGTGTTGATGGAGCTGAAGGACTCAGTGTTGATGAAGATGAATGAGTCTTTCGCTTTGGGAGGTAATGGCATACTTAGGTATCAGGACAAGCTGTGTGTGCCATATGTAGACGATTTGCGGACCAGGATTGTTGCAGAGGACCATGGTTCCAGATATTCCATACATCCAGGTTCCACCAAGATGTATCATGATCTTAAGTAGATTTATTGGTGGGATGACATAAAGAAGGACATTGCAGAATATGTGGCCAAGTGTCATAATTGTCAGCAGGTTAAGGCAGAGCATCTTAAGCCTGGTGGTCTGACTCAGAACATTGAGGTTCCGACTTGGAAGTGGGAGGCCATTAATATGGACTTCGTGGTTGGCCTTCCGAGTACTAGGAGGTAGCATGATTCCATATGGGTTATTGTGGACAGATTGACTAAGTCTGCCCACTTTATCCCTGTGAAGTCTACTTACAGAGCTGAGGATTATGCGAGACTCTACATTGACGAGATGGAATGGGATTCCCTTGTCTATTATTTCAGATAGAGAAGCTCAGTTTACTTCATATTTTGGGAGATCCTTCAAGAAGAACTTGGGCACGCAGGTAAAGCTTAGCACTGCCTTTCATCCTCAGACAGATGGGCAGGCAGAGCGCACCATTCAGACATTGGAGGACATGTTGAGAGCGTGTGTGATTGACTTCAGAGGTAGCTGGGATGACCATCTGCCTTTGATAGAGTTCTCGTATAATAATAGCTATCACTCCAGCATTGGGATGGTACCGTTTGAGGCTCTGTATGGTAGGAGGTGTAGATCTCCTGTTGGGTGGTTCGAGGTTGGAGAGTCATCCATTTTATGTCCGGAGATCATTCATGAGGCCTTAGAGAAAGTCAAAGTGATTAGGGACAGGTTGACTACTGCTTACAGTCGGCAGAAGTCATATGCTGATAACAGAAAATAGCCCTTAGAGTTTGATGTTGGTGACCAGGTTTACTTGAAAATATCACCTATGAAAGGGGTGATGATATTTTGTAGAAAAGGGAAGCTGACTCCGAGGTATGTGGGGCCATATGAGATCCTACAGCGTGTGGGTGAGGTGGCCTATGATTTAGCATTGCCTGCGCAGCTAGCTTCTGTTCATCCAGTCTTTCATGTCTCTATGTTGAAGAAGTGCCTAGGTGATCCAGCATCAACCTTACCTGTTGAAGGTTTGGGGGTTGGTGAAGACTTGTCTTATGAGGAGGTACCTGTTGAGATCTTAGACAGACAGGTCAAGCGGCTGAGGAACAAGGAGATTACCACAGTGAAGGTATTGTGGAGAAATCATCTTGTTGAGGGTGCTACGTGGGAGGCTGAGGCCGACATGAGAGTCCGCTACCCTCACCTTTTCAGCTCTTGAGGTTAGACTTCCTACTCTCAAGCCTATGTTTCCTTATCTCTCCGTGTTTTATTGCTATTGATTGACTATGTGTAGTAATTGTATTATGATCTCACTGGCATTACGATGTGAAGTGGTAGTGTCATTCGGGGACGAATGTTCCTAAGGGGGGGATAATGTAACAACCCTAAAAATGAATAGGATCAAGACTTAGGGTGTCAAGAATGCTTGCGATTACACCAAAGTTCACACGGACTGATACGCGTAGAACCAGACCTTAGAACCCTTACTACAACCAAGCCAACTAATCTGGGGGAGTTAGTTGAGCTTGGAAAGGTTGGAACAACCAAGTAAGGCTCTCGAAAACGAATATTTAATCGAAGGAGTCTTTACCGGACTTAAAAGAAGAAATCTTAAGTTTTGAAGGTCTAGGGGTAAAATGGTCTTTTACCAGGCTAAGGGTAATATCATAATTTCACTAAATATATAATTAATTAATTATTTAATAAGACGGAGGGGAAATTTTGAGAGAGTGAGCCGGAATTTAACTCTTGGAGTAGAGTCTTGCTTCACCCGGGTTAGAACCTAGGTGGAAGCAATGATTTAAATTATTTTTATTTAAGGTTGATAAATTAATTTAATTAATTAATAATTATTAAGCTGATTTAATTAAAAAAAACAGATTTTTTATTAAATTAATTAAATCCTATTTTTGACTAAGTCTTGAATTAGTCTCCTAATCTTAAGACAATACCTCCCTCACGTTGTCCATCTCTCTCTCACGTTATTCTGCCAAAACACCACAAAAACCAGAAAGAAAAGATCAAGAGTTCTTCACACTTGAAGAACTCACAAGAATTTTTAAGTAAAAGACAAAGTAATCAAAACGTCAAGGCTAAGAGAGGTTCATCGAGTAGGGTGTACGTTGAAGTGAATTGATCGTCGTTTGGAGGAGTTTCCGGGCAGCAGCTTCGCGCTTGAATAACGTCCAAAGGTATGGGTTTCTCTCATGGAATTCTTTCTCCAAGAGTACTTTCTTTCGAACGCTTCTTAAACTCTTGAAACTAAGGTTGTTCCCCTTCGTATGTCCTTGTCCTTAGATCCCAAACGATTTCATAGGATGGGTATGTTGTGCTTCCAGACTTAGGCATGATTTACGTGTTTATTTTCAATGCGAACATGTTTTATGTGAGGGAAATTACGAAAACGATATTCGAAGTGCGACCAAAAAAAAAGTGTGTGTGCGCATCGTAGGCAGTGGCTTTAGCCACTGTTTTGGGTCGACTATTCATGTGTTTATTTGGTGTATTTTATGTGTGTAATGTATGTGCAATGTGGTGTGTATTATAATGAAAAATGTTGGGTTGAATAACACTCTTTTAGCTAAGTAAACTCATGAAAGATGTGACTAAAAATGAGTGAAGAATGATAAGAAAATTTCCAGATTTCATACTCTCCCATGATGTTAATTTCTGGGTTTTTAAAAAAGGGAAATAAATAAGTGAGGTCAATGGGAATTGAACCCAAGACCTCACATGTTAAGGAGGCTGAAAAATAAGAGAAAAACGTGAAGGAACTAAGGGGAATCAAACCCCTTACCTACTGGTTTCGCGACAAGAAAAAAAAAAAAGAGAAAGGGGAAAACGGGGCTGGGGGGATTCGACCTTGGCTGCAGGTCTTCGTGAAAAGGGGGAAAAAGAAGATGGGGTTAAGGGGATTCGGACCTGGTCACTGTGGATTCGCGAAAAGAAAAGAAAAATAAGAGGGGGGCTGGGGGATCAAACTCGCGACCCAGCAGTCCCCTCGCGAAAGAGAAAATAAAAATAAAAGGGAGGGGTGCTGGGGATAGAACTCGCAACCCAGCAGTCCCCTCGCAAAAAAAAAAAAAAAGAAAAAGAAAAGGGGGATGGGGGTTCGAACTCGCGACCAGCCCCTGCCCTCGCGAAAAGAGAAGAAAAATTAAGGGGAGGCGTGGTATTCGAACCCACGACCTCCCACTAAGCGCGAAGGAGAGGTTTTGTAAAAAGAAAAAAAATAGAGGGGATGTGGGGGTTCAAACCCACCACCTCACAGCCCCCTCAGCGAAATTGAGGCAAAAATAAGGGGGGCTGTGGGGGTTCGAACCCACAACCTCCCCATTGCAGTGAACTTTTATTAAATTAAAATTTAAGAGGTTGTGGGGGCTTGAACCCCCAACCCTTTGATTAATTAAGAGGGAAATTAAAATAGAAAATTTATCCTTCAATATAAATGTTGAGATTTAATTTAAAGTCTAATGTTATGAATATTAGAAATAAAATTAATGAAAAATATAAATGATATCCAAGTGATTCAAGATTTGGGTTTCCTTGCCCAAAATTCCGTATTGATGCATAAGTCATACGTGAGTAAATTATCCAAAAATAATGCCATCTACTTAGATAAAAAAAATTAAGATCTTGGCATATATACAAGATACATAAGTCTTGTACTACCTAATTTTAGGAAAGTAAGAATCACTTAACGAATTTTGAATGAAGCCCATAGCTTGTATGTATAGACACATAAGTCTAACATACGTTCAAAAGTAAGTGAACCTAAGATGTATGTAATGAAATGACGAACCCTAGAAGGGTTAAGTATGAGTGTAAGATACACTAAAAGGCCAAGTGCATTGGCATACGATGAAATGAACATTCACTTAATAAGAGGTGAGTAACTATGAAAAGTAAAGGTGCTAATGATGAAGAATGTGGTGACAACATGATGTGAGGCTAATGTAAATGATGAGAGCAATCTCAAATGAGTCTAAGTAAATGTTACCAAAACATACTTACCTATGAGAGTGTAAGATAATGAAGAGACCAGTCTCTATGAACACTCTAATGAAAGTATTGAGCTTAACACACTTAATACTAATTATGAGATGAGAAATCATCTAATGAGCTATAATGTCCTCATACTAGAAGCGAGCTTACATGACGTATGAGATGAATGAAATAGAACTTTATACTGAGCACCGATAGACTAGCTATGAGCGGTGATGCCTTCTTTTGGGAAGGGCGAAGGTTCACGTAACTCTCATGAGATGAGACTGTCCGGCTTGCCGGGTATGGGTCTCCATATATCTCCTAGTCTTTGAACCTATACTGCCAATATAGGGATCTGGCGGGGTTAAATTCCCATGTATGCTAGCATGTTATTGGATCACTTTGGCCGGTGATTCCACCTCTTTTCGGTGTGGGGGAGACACTGGATTTCATGATGCTCACATGATCTATGTCGGTTAAAGTTAAAGTTCCCAATGAATGAAAAGCATAATGAAATGAATGGTACCAAAGGTGTTAGGATAGGATAATCAAGAGGTGAGCTACGCTCAAGTAATAACACTAGGTTATTCTTGATCATTGCACAGCACACCCGATGAAAGTCTTAAACTACACCTTAGGTATAGCTGGTGTTCACACTAGCCTATGAATGAACTAAAGTACGTACGAATTAATGAAGCAGACTGTGTGTTTGCTAATGAAGACTCCATACTTGAGGTTCCATATGTTGAGCCCTCATTTTGGAAAGTCATAATGTCAAGTCCATGATTCCAAGGTCTCATGGCAAATGAATGAATAATATGAAAGAAGCTATGTGTTACATGTTGTGTGCTATGATATGTGCTATATGAAGATATTATGTGCTGTGTGCAATACAATATTTATAATGATGCATGTTACTCTCAATGCATGACCTTTCCTAACCCAATTTGGAAAGTTCACTAACTTTCCTAATCTCAATTTGGCAAGTCCACTGACTTGACTTCCAAAAATCATGTTGTTAGGAAAGAGCTGTTCTTTCTCATGTATGTCCGTGGTGTGTGCTTGCATATACCCATACTTAGTACAAGTGTGTACTAATCCTATACATCTATACTATTTTGGGTGCAGGCACAGGTGGGCGATAGAGCCACAGGATCATTGTTGCAGCTATACGGACGTCAGCATTCATCCGGAGTTTGGTAGGTCCTCATGCTTTCGAGGATGCTGCTGTTTTACATTCTTGGTTAGTTTTAGAGTTGAGCTAGTGGAGCATGTTCCACTAGCGTTTCTTTCCTGTTTTTATTCAGACCTTGTATTGGTGCCATTTTGGCAATTATACACTTAATACTTATTGATCTATTTCTTTCAGTTGCTTATCTCTTAATGTTAGATGGTTGATGGTGAACTATTATGAAATGTTACGAATGTTTAACAAATATGTTAAGGAGCAAAAAGTTTTAAATTTTCCGCTAAAATTAACCTAACTGAAGTAAGAATGACGTAAGTAGGCTTGTCTGCGACCTCTGAGAGGTCAACGACGCCGGTCTCACCAGGGGTCTAGATTCCGATCGTGACACACATTCACAGCTTAGCAGACTGGATGTACAATAAATATACATACACACACATACATTAATTTATGTCTAAAACCCCTTATTCAATCGGTACAGAGAACCGATAAAATTTACATCAGTATCGAACAATCAAAACCTATTTAAGATATAAAAAATCAAACTAACACAAACAGGCAGCAAGCTAGAGAATGATACCAACATAAAGTTCATACATAGGAGAAGAAAATCAGTGCACAAAGTAGCTTTAGTAATTAGACCACTAATATGCAACTATACCAACAGAGCCTGTAGTTAAAAGTAACTACACTTACCGGCAGCGGCGCCATTTTGATGCTTCAATATGTATCTTTATATTTCTTGATCAACGACACTAACCTATAGTTTGAGTGTCTACGAATCGAAGCTAGTAAAGTAACCCAACCAAGGTTGGGGTCGTATCCCAAGGGAGTGGTAGTGAAAGTAGTAGTTACTTTGAATTTAGTTCTAAATACTGATAGCTCATGACATTTTCTAGTTATACAAAAATTAAATTCAATTTGTGACACCAAAGTGTCAAATATATATATAAAAAAGATTTCACAGGTAGTAGAATACGAAAAATAAAGGACAAAACAAGTATTGGAGAGAGGTCTTGGGGTGTGACCGCAATCTATGTTGACACAAACTAATGGGTACATGATTTTGATATGAAAATTTGCAAGACAATTGTGACTAGGCTATGCTTTTGGTTAAAGTAAAGAAAGTTCCCTCTCGGGCAACATACCCCATATCAAATGGGTTCCTCTCAGACACCACTCATCTTAACAAACCAGCCTACGCCTTTTCCACACCCTGACCAATTGATAGAGGTTTCTTGGATATAGGACTAGGCTGAGCCTCATGTCGACCCACTCCTCAGGCCATCGGTCTACTGGTCTTGGTTTCGCGACCTCCCTCTTGGGCAAGGCGAAAATACATGGGTGGTTTTGTATTTGAAACTACAAACTCATTAAATTAAACCACAACATGTAGGTGAAATCATAATTAAAATGCATATTATCCTATCAGCAAGCAAGACCCAATAGTAATATCAACACATATTTGCTAAATCACACACTAAGAATGGTTTTTTTTAGCTACACATAAATCAATAATCAAATATACTAAAAATGATAAAGTAATCAAGTGGGTATAATATATTAAACCTTGAAAATAGCAAAGGAAGGTAAATGGAGAAGAATCACTTCCAAGTTTGGAAGGAGAACGTTTTTCTTCAAGCTTCCTAAAAACCCTCTCCAAATTTGAGAGAAAACTTAAGAATAAAGTTTCTAAAATAAAATATTAAGTTTATATTTTTTACTCTCAAACATTATCTTCTAAACAATAAAACAGTTCAGTGCTTATAGACTTCAGATTTATTGCTGGTGGATCCATTCGTCATATTCACTCGTGAATCGACGAGCGATTCAGTGACTCGACCTTTCTCTAGTTCGTCGCCGTTTGTGGCTTGTTTGAATATCCATGGATGCGGTATCGTTGGGTGGAATAACTCTGCTTCGCGAAATTATTCGTTGAAGCGTCAACTACTTCTTTTCGTCGCCTTTTGATCCACCTCCTTCACGACTCACTTGCTGTAACAGAAAATGGAACTTTTTTACATGGCGTATTGCCAAGTGTGCTTGGCGATGCGTACTTTGAATCTTTAGCTCTTTTCATCCATTTTGTGCCTAACTGTTCATGATCCTACCAAATCCCCAAATACCTGAAACTTAGAAGTTTTTATCAGATATTGAGATAACATACACAATTGAGGACACTATTTGCATTAAATAAGGCCCTAGATGAGTCCAATTTGAGGACTGATCAAACCCAAACCAAAACAATTAGCACACCGGAACGTGGTACCCAATGCCATAGTTATGTTGGAACGTGGTATTGAAACATTTTATAGGCATTATTTTTTAAAATCATACCGCATGACCTGAAATAATAAAATAAATGTGTCAAAAGATGAAACTTAATTGGTAAAAACATCACGACATCAAACAAAAATGTTGCATAAAAAAAACTATGTACAAACACAAATGACCCTAGTATGAAAAAGACACTTCAGTATAAAGACATTCATAACCTAGACAAGAATCAAAGAAAAAGCAGAAGCATATTCATAGCTTGAGCAACAAACCATGAAAGACGGAAGCACATTAACAACTTAGCAAACTGGATGTACAATACATATACATACACACACATACATTAATTTATGTCTAAAACCCCTTATTCAATCGATACAGAAAACCGATAAAATTTACATCAGTATCGAACAATCAAAACCTATTTAAGATATAAAAAAATCAAACCAATACAAACAGGCAGCAAGTTAGATAATGATACCAACATAAAGTTCATACATAGGAGAATAAAATCAGTGCACAAAGTAGCTTTAGTAATTAGACCACTAATATGCAACTATACCAACAAAGCCTACAGTTAAAAGTAACTACACTTCCAGGCAGCGGCACCATTTTGATGCTTCAATATGTGTATCTTTTATATTTCTTGATCAACGACACTAACCTACAATTTGAGTGTAATGAATCGAAGCTAGTTAAGTAACTCAACCAAGGGTTGGGGTCGTATCCCAAGGGAGTGGTAGTGAAAGTAGTAGTTACTTTGAATTTAGTTCTAAATAGTGATAGCTCATGACATTTTCAAGTTATACAAAAATTAGATTCAATTTGTGACACCAAAGTGTCATATATCAAGAAAAAAGTATTTTTGTCACAAGTAGTAAAATACCAAAAATAAAGGACAAAACAAGTATTGGAGAGAGTTCTTGGGGCATGACCGCAATCTATGTTAACACAAACTAATGGGTACATGATTTTGATATGAAAATTTGCAAGAAAATGGTGACTAGGCTAAACTTTAGGTTAAAGTAAGGTCCCTCTCGGGCAACATACCCCATATCAAATGAGTTCCTCTCGGACACCACTCGTCTAAAATAACCATCCTACGACTTTACCACACCCTGATCATTCGATAAGGGTTACTTGGATATGGGACTAGGGATCAACCTCTCGGGCTGAACCTCATGTCGACCTACTCCTCAGGCCATCAGTCTACTGGTCCTGGTTACGCAACCTCCCTCTTGGGCAAGACAAAAATACATTGGTGGTTTTGTATTTTCAACTACAAACCCATTAAATTAAACCAAAATATGTAGGTTAAATCATAATTAAAATGCATATATTCCTATAAGCAAGCAAGACCCAACAGTAATATCAACACATATTTGCTAAATCACACCCAAGAATTGGGGTTTTTAGCCACACATAAAGCAATAATCAAATATACTTAAAGTGATAAAGTAATCAAGTGGGTATAATAGATTAAACCTTAAAAATATCAAAGGAAGGTAAATAGAGAAGAACCACTTCCAAGTTTGGAAGGAGAACTTGTTTCTTCAAGCTTCCAAAACACCCTCTCCAAACTTGAGAGAAAACTTAAGAATAACGTTTCTAAAATAAAATATTAAGTTTATATTTTTTACTCTCTAAGATTTTCTTCTAAACAATAAAACAATTCAGTGTTTATAGACTTTAGATTTAGTGCTGGTGGATCCATTCGTCATCTTTAGTAGTGAATCGCCGAGCGATTCGGCGACTCGCCCTTTCTCTAGTTCGTCGCTGTTTATGGCTTGCCTTAATATCAATGGATGCGGTATCGTTAGGTAGAATAACACTGTTTTGTGGAATTATTCGGTGAAGTGTCGACTACTTCTTTTCGTTGCCTTTTGATCCACCTCCTTCACGACTCACATGCTGTAACATAAAATGGAGCTTTTTTAAACGGCGTATCTCCAAGTGTGCTTCGCGATGCATACTTTGAAACTTTTGCTCTTTTCATCCATTTTGTGCCTAAGTCTCATGATCATACCAAATCCCCAAATACCTGAAACATAGAAGTTTTTATCAGATATTGAGATAACATACACAATTGAGGACACTATTTGCATTAAATAAGGCCCTAGATGAGTCCAATATGAGGACTCAACAAACCCAAACCAAAAAAATTAGCATACCGTAATGTCGTACCCAATGCCATAGTTATGTTGGAACGTGATAATCTGATCCTAGTTAGTTAGGCTGGAATGTGGCAATCTGATCCCATATTTATGTCGGAATATGACAATCTAATCCTAGTTAGTTATGTTGGAACGTGGCAATCCGATGCTTTAACACACCACAATCACAAATGCAGGTACACTCTCAAGTTATCCAATCAAGAAGTGATTAATGCATAAATTCATTCATCTATCTCATTTACAACAACTGGGATCAATAATACAACATTCATATACATACAAGTATCATAATGAAGCATGAATATACATACATTACACAATCTTACAATCACAAACATCACCTACCTCGAATCCAAGTTTGAATCTGCTAAGGAGCTTGAATATTCCCTTTTCGTATTCTTTCCGCTTGTTCTAGGTCTACAAATAATTAATATACGCAAGGATCAACAAACAATATCCAATTACCTCGATTATAATCAATAATATCAACCCTAGGTCAACCGTTGATCTCATGTATCAAAACAAGGTCTTTTCCCACCATAGTTTCCAATTCAAAACCCTCCCCCATTGTTAATAGGACAAGAAAATCGATTCCACGAATCGAATAATTCGGAAGGTGAAAAGATTAGCTTTAGCCTCAAGAATGGTGAAAAACTGTCAAGAAGTCATACGGGGTCGTTCCTTAGTTCTCAAAGTCAAAAAGTGCAGAGTAAAGATGTTTTAGGGTATATTTACGACTTTAAGTTGCGTCTGACCTGCCACAACGACACCTACCCCGATATAGCGGCCCCGCTAGAGACACTAAATTTAGCGTCAAAGTTGCTTGCACGAAACAGTGAGACATCTAATTAATTACAAGACCACCATTCCCCAACACACCTCTAACCAATGACACTCCACTAAGAAAATACCGTTTACGCTAAGATCGACTTCGGTAGTTCTACTCGCCCGAATTCAATTTTGTAAAGTCATACACATTCCTTAACGTCTTATCTAACTACTCATGTAATCAAAATTATAAATGAATCAACCTATTTCTACCATATTTCCCTACACCTTAATGACTCCGAATTTATCCAAATCTAGACTAGGTTGAGAAAAGTTTTCTGGACCCAATTCTTTTCTCATTGGTTTTTTCCTAACGATGAAAATCAGGTCGTTACAAAGTGCAATATTATAAATGGGGTCTGAAAATGACAGTATGTATGTACACGTTATCCATATAAGGTAAATGTTGTTTCCGATAGAACCTTCATTTAAGTAAAGTGAACCCTTCTTAACAGATGCAAAGAATATCTCTCCTCTTTCTACTTTCCACTTGTAAGGTTACTATAGGAAACTCGAATTGAAAACATTATCAAGCTAGAGATAGTGATCGGTTTGCTGAGGTGTATGAAACATTGAAAGTTAGATGGTTGAGGTAATGTCACACATGTTTGGAGAATATAAAGATAAACTGTAAAATGGAAAAAAAATGTATTAGGATGTAACTTATAAGTAGCATTATATTACTACTGATCACGTTCGTTTAAAATTTTATTATTAGAAAGAATTTTTTTAAAAAAACAAAAGGCTTCTAAAACATTAAATATACGTCTAATAGCTTGTATTAGATAGTATACCTGTGTTTTTTCGCTTATCATTCAATGCATACTAAGAAAAGTAGAAAAAACATTTAAGATAAGGATGATTAAAGTTCAACATGTATCAAGTAAAAGAAATGAAGTCTTTGTTGATTTATGGGATCTAAAGAAACATTCAAGCATGCCTATAAAAAGGGAGAAAAGTGAAGTTGAATTTAAAAAGGAAATTGTGAAGTTTTCTACGAATGTCGAGTCTTTCCATCATCTCCGCTTCGTTTATCAAAGTGGACATTTTATTACGTTATTTAATCTCTACTGTAGGGAGATATCAATAACATCGGAGCAAACGCTTTCTTTTTCTTATGGGTGGACATTAGTTATTTGATATAATTGAAGCCATTTTTTTCTGTTGTATACTGGAAACCATTTTTTTTATATTGTTTTATATGTAATTTTGAAATATTTTATTTGTCTTCTACTAGTAAATGTCACCATATCATTATCAGTGATTCTCTGTTTAAGTAAGTTTATGGCTTTGAATATACCAGTGATACATCGTTCATGCGTGGAAATGTACGGCATGATCAGTTTGAAACCTCGTTGGAAGATGCTAAAGTTATTTTGGCTGAAACTGGGGTTGACGTCTCTAACTTTGGTCCCCTATAACTTGGTTTTGAGAATCGAATCTCGCCTATATTGTGGCTACAACTTTGGTTCCACTGAATGGCTCTTTTAGCAAAATCTCCAACAGAGTTATATTTCACTACAAGAAAAAGTCTTTATTAAGACCAATATTTAAGGACGAGTCTATATTCTTGTCTCTAAAATATACCTATTGGGACGAGATTATATTTCGGTCCTTATTGATATATGTTGTTGTGAAGAGATTAAATTCGGTCCGTAAAAGAGTTACTTACTAGTCCCTAAATGTAATTGGATACATATTTTGAGGCTTGAGCAGGAAAGTTTTCCACCAATATGAAAAATTTTCTTTTATCAAAATTTGAGGCGCTAAAAAATCTATTCTAAAAGTAAAATGAAAAAAAAATTATTCTCAAAATAGAAGCTTGTCCTAAAAGTTGCCCTAATCTCTTTAGCTCACCACTACAACTGATACAGAAAGAAACCTAGCAGACCTAGCTAATCTTAACGATGCTCTGCCCCTTTAATTAATAGATGTGTATTCTTCTTTGTGTTGTTGTTGTTTCCCCTAATCTCAACGACATGTTGAAAAACGTTTCTTCTTCTTCCTCGTGTTGTTACTGCTCGATCTGGTAGAAATAGAATTCAATAAAGCTTTGCTCGAGACAAAATTTCAGGTGTCTTCATTCTTCTAATCGAGTTGTTGTTGTGCTTTGGATAGATGTGTATTCTTCGTTGTGCAATTGTTGTCTCCCCTAACCTCAACGACATATTGATAAAGTTGTCTTCTACTTCCTCACGTTGTTGGTGCTTGATCTGGTAGAAACAGAATCCATTAAACCTTTGCTCGAGAAAAGATTTCAGGTGTGTCTATTCTTCATATCGAGTTGTTGTTGTGCTTTGGATAGATGTGTATTCCTCTTTGTGCTGTTGTTTTCTCCCCTAATCTCAACCGCATATTGATAAAGGTATCTTCTTCTTCTTCTTCGCATTGTTGCAGCTCGATCTGGTAGAAATAGAATCCATTAAAGCTTTGCTTGAGAAACAAATTCAGTTGTGTTCATTCTTGTGATTGAGTTGTTGTTGTGATGTTCGAAATATAATCCAACACAGCTTTGCTTATGACAATATTTCAGGTGAGTTCATCTTCGAGTAATGACTTGTAATATAATGACTCGTAATCTTGGTTACAAGTAACTATTAGAAACTGCAAGTAAAAAAATATAGATGTGAAAGACTGATTTTGTGGGCAGCCATTGAGGTAACAAATTTACACTTGATGTACAACTTTTGAATCCATTTTACACTTGTTTATGATTTTTTAGTGTTACCTGCTACATCAATGTTGTTGTCCATATAGCAGCTGTTGTACAACTTTTGAATCCACTATACACATGATTCTTATTTATATCTTTCATTAATTGAAGTTTTAAACTTAATGTACACTTGTTCATATAACAGGATGAACACCTTATGATGCCTCTCTTTTTTCTGAAAAAAATAACTTAAGTCATGTTTCAACTGTTGTAGAACAAATTTGAGAGTGTTATATGAATGATCATAGTGATCATATCTTTGGATAGATGAATGAATTATGGAATAAATGGAGAGGACACTTGCATGCAAAATATGTGAAGGACAAGCCTATCCAACAGTCTCTTAAGAATGTCCCAAGAGGACTAGACAAAAAAGAATGGGAATAGTCTTCTGAATGTTTATTTTCTTCTGAATGTTTTATTTTCTTCTGAATGTTTTCAGGTATGCCTATTGATTTAATAGTCTATTTTTTTACTCTTTTCTTTAGTTTGATTTCCCTCATTAGTACACAATAGACCTGAACACAAAGCTAAGTATAGAACATATCTACTGTATAGTGTCTTAGTATTATTTATGCACCAACTAGCATACATGCCTAATTTATTAATTCTTGAATCTTGGCAAGCCACATTTATCTTGTAAGTTTAGGATGCAATGGTAAGTAAAGAATTCATTTTTTGTTCTAAAGTATAGGAAAATTTTATAAACAAGGTGCAAATTTCACATGGTCTCTTAACAGAGACAAAGTCATGATCTTTATAAGAATTTGTTTTATCCACGTAAGATTGTTAGTAGGTATAGTAGAGACAACTTTATAATTGAAACTTGTGATACATCTGGAGCTGTCCAATTATCCTCCAATGCATCATCTCTGTTTCTGTCACGATTAAATGTGCTCATGGAGACTTTCTCAGGACAGCTTTTCTCCATTTTTGAATTTGTTGTTAATAAAAGTGAACCTTTGAAGGCTTTGAAAGAGACTCTGAAGATAATTGTTATGCATGGTGTATTTTTGCAGCTTATTGAGATTTTTTGTCAAATACTTACACCATAAGTTGTCAACAAAAAGATTTTAGTACAAATACTTGTCAAGAATCTTGTATTTTTTGAGAATTAGTATTAGCAAATAATATGCATGTGTTACAACATTTCAGCTCTTTACTCCATCTTGCTATGACTAGCTCATATTGCTGACTCAAATTTGAAAATAAATTATTTCTATCTATGATCTCAGTTTTTTTAAGAACTTGCATTAAAAGCTTACTGTGAACAAATACCGGCAAGAAGCACTAGAAATGCAGCTAATCGAGCAAAGTTGAAGATGCTTTATCATATTGGTAGTTAGATTATTTATCAAAAGGTATTATCATAAAATTATTTTTCTAAATAAAATATTTATGAGGTGTGTTGTTTGAAATGTTTGACTTTGATGTAATAGGCGGAAAAGATGGAAATCAACCAGATTTGGCAACTATTTTCTTTGAGACTTGTAAGAAAGATAATAAGCTTGTTGAACCTGAAGCAATTGAAAAACATGTGAGTTTTGTAAATTAAATATGTTAATTACTTAAAGTTGTTATATGTTATAATAGAAAATATTCTTAGATATATTTTGTAGGCTCAACTCGAAAAAATAATTCAAGCAGATCCATCCCTACCTCCATAGAGATTGTTGAAAAATGGGGTGGATTAAAGGAAAAAGACTTGAAAGGCGAAAATTCTTCGAAAGCTGAATTGCTATCTGCGCTACGTTCAACTCGAGAAGATATCAAATCTTTGAATGAAGAGAACAAATTCTTGAATGAGAAAAACAAATCCTTGAACAATCGTTTGTCTACCTTAGAAGATGCGATGAAAGAAGTAATGAAAATGAGAGAACTCTTCATGGCTCATCAATCACATGTAGCAGCTCCAACATCGTAAAGGGCCTAAAATACCCTTGAAGTATTAAAAATGGTACAAAATTACCCTCCATCCACCTATTGGCTCCAAAATGCCCTTTTCATCCACCTATTGGCTCCAAAATACCCTTGTCATCCACCTTTGGGTTCAAAATTGACCACTTTTTTAATTATTTTAAAATTAAACTCTTTAAATATTTTTTAAAATACTTGGCGTTCAACTATTGGTTATAATTTAATTTATTAATATAATTTATAAATCAATCCACTACCCACTCATTACTAACTAAACCCCACCCAATTAATAATCCAATTATAATATCAAAATTGTCATAAACACTACTAAAACACGATGAAATTATAGATTCCTGAAAATGACATTCAAAATTATTTGAGTCCGAATCGAAGCCCCAATGAAATATAGGTTGAGCCGCTTATTTAGGAGGACACTTTCAATATGATTCTCTTTCAAGATTGAATTAAAAATTTATGATTAAAGGTAAAGAAGTAATACATTTCGAATTAATTCATGCACTTTTTTAAAATATAATTTTATAAATATTTATGATTTGTTTTAAAACCTTTAATATATTATTTTGAAAAAAAGTTAACTATGAAGTAACATCACATAATTGAGACGTAAGTCAGACTTTTAAGTTTATCGGTAATTTTTATTTAGATACTTAACATATGATAATTTATTCTCTTAGTATGTCAGATTGAATTTAGTTGAAAGAGAATATTATTGCCTCGTCTACTGGGATTTAGTCTCCACCCCTACATACTAGGATATGTTGTACCTGTTCAACAATCACCCTACAATGTCAAATTTTTTCTTCTAGTCATTGTATCCTGTACAACAAGGTTCTTTAATTATTTTAATGTGGAATTGCAAGTTAGAGGAGTGTAAACTTTGTGACCCAGAAAGTCAGCTGGTATGCTAATTTCAGTCCATTTGAAAATTGACTCAACAAAAATACTATAGTCCACCTTGATTTGCTCCCTGCGACTATGGCTAATCCATGGGTTCCCAGGCCTATAGAGCAGCTGCCTGCATTCAAATATTATATTAATGTATGAATAATGACCTTTGTGAATCAGGTGCACTATTTTTGCTGACTAAGTTTTAATTTGTGATTGGAGATATTTCGTAGAGCTGTCATTTTCTGTCCTATTACTAGAGCCAGTAGTTCTGAATGTAGAGCGTTGACAACATTTGTTCTTGTTGAAAGTCCTGTTATCCAAGAGACGTTGTTGTCACACATGTCTCCTCCTGCTCCAGCATTTTTGGTAGATTAGTTATTAAAGTCATTCGTGTTTAGTTTGTATCCCGACTACGGCGGTACCCACCTCTGTTTGCACCGCCTACTTGTCTATAGTTGTATGCAAAGTTAGTGATTGTTTAGAGAATAGTTGGAGTTACATTTGAACTCTTAATTTATTTAACATAGTCAGTTGTATGAGGAGACGAGTTGAGTTGAGGTGACGAGATAAGACGAAATGAGTCGAGAGACTGATGCATTGCCTTCAAATAAAAATAAGAAGGCGTAACATCTAGATGAATTAACAACAATTGTACATATCTTTTATGATGACTTTGTTTTTTATTTTCCACACAACTTCTTAACGACATAAATTAGTTTTGAAATTTTCTACTATGCTGCAACAATATCGCTACCAGCTACCCTGCTTAAATGGTTTCCGCCGAGATATTGTTAATCTAGCTCGTCTATTATGCTAATTCATTCCATTTGTTTATATTATCTACCTAATTTTATTTTGTCTTTCTTCAAAATAGATTTTGGATTCTTGGCTAATGTATCTTAATGTTTTCTAATAGATTTTTCTTATTTCTTGCAGCTTCTGCTGATGTTTCCGTATATCACTTGACAAAGACTGTTTTTTGCCAGACTTTTGTTGATACTTCAGTGAAGATGCATGTTTAGTAGATGCACTAAGTCGTTATTAATAATTTGTTATTAATGTTCTGCAACACTTTGGATGTTATCCAAGTATTTTTGTTCAACGAATATATCGAAACTAACATCATAGGTCGTTACAAATTTATTGTAATTAATCGCAGTATTATCTCTATCTTCCTACGCCATTTCACTATATGATCATTTTTGTATCCATATAGTTTAGTAATTATTTTAGTATTTTTTGATGAATATAGATTCTTGTGATATTAATGGCTCTCTGATCAAAGGTGGTCGGTTAGTCACAAAAGAGTATTAACGACATGAATACCAATGATATAAGAGGTCTAATTGAGACCAGGTATTTGGTCCCTAAAATCATCTCACAACAAGAGATTTGGCCCGTCGCAAATCTATTTAGGGACGAGTTTACTTACCAATAGCGACTGTACTTTCTAGGACGAGTGACGACCAAGTTTTTCTGGTCTTAGTTTCGAATTTGAGACCAGATTCTAACTTTCAGGGACTAGAATTCCCTTCCTTAGAGACTGTTTTTCTTGTAGTGTTTGTTGTTCACTGTCTGCTGAAGAATATCAATATAAATTGTGATATGTAGGTCCGCGAATACATGGTTAAATGTTTTGAAGATACGAAATCCAGTGCAAGCTTACCCTATGGACTACTTATCTTTAGAATTATTGTCGATTCTGTTGTGGATCTCTCTAACTACACAGTTCTACATTTATTGATGCTACATATGATACTCGAACTTTTTCGAGCATGGATTATGTGTTTATTAACGAGAAATGGTATTAGAAGGAGTCTGTCCAATTTAGGGTTGATACACCCCGGGTTACTATAATATGTGCTGACTCTGCAGCATTGCTCCTCAAGGAGGCTGAACACATGCTCCTCAAGGATGATGAACACATTAAGGTACGACTCAATGGTCTTGAATTTTATATGCAGGTTTTACAAGATGCCCTTGGAAAATTGTTGCAATTCCACAAGGACTACAGTATCGATATTGGAAAGCTTCGGCTTGAGATGGGAGGATGATCAGGAGCTCTTTCTTTTTCTTGTGGGTGGAGATTACTTATTTGATGTTATTGAAGCCATTGTTTTATATTGTATTCTGGAAACCTTTTCTTGTATATTGCTTTATATGTAATTTTGAAATATTTGATTTGTCTTATGCTAGTAATGTCCGCATCTTTTAATAAGACGAAGGGGTTTCCAAGTTATTTAACTTTTCTTTTATATTCTTAAGTAACAGTTAACATATATACTACTGTAAAAATCTCTATAATTTTATTGTATTGGCATATACTTATAAAAGAATCAAGTAACTCAATTTTTTTTTCTAATGAACTTTTATTCCATAAGTAAAACTTATGAATTTCTAACCTATTATCAACAATTTTTGAAAAATCAATATTCATTTACCAACACATTTTCTCTACGTTACTAACATTTGTAACGGATTACTAATGTAGATTTTTTGTTATTGAAATTTCCAACTGATTACTTACAAAATTTAAAATATAAACAACCAAATTTACTAACCTATTTGCTATTCGTTAGTGAAGATACTAACCGGATACCAACCATATTTTTGTTGGTAAATTTGCCAACCAAAAATGTTAGAGTCAATTTTCATAAATTACCAACAAAATCATCTGGTGGTTACCAACTAATTTTTGGTAATTATGTTTACCAATGATTATAATGTGTTGGCAAAATTTACCGACAAACCTTTTAGCAAAACTGATTTTCGTTAGTAACCGTTAAGTAACTCGATTTACCAACATATTTGGTAGATTTACCAACAGATATTTTTGTTGATAATTATGTCTTATTTTGTAGTGTGAGTCACAATAGAAATTCATTAGCTGGAAATCATAGATTTGTCTCAATCTAAGATTATCGATACGGGTATTGAAAGGAAGTTGCATATCGTAAAAAAAATAATCAAGTCGTCGGTAGGTTGATCAAAACACACTTCGAATAAGGTAAAACAAACAAGAAAAAGGAAAAGCCCAGATCATCTATGTTTTATAAGTCATGGAAGAAATTGTTGAGATTAACTATTATTATCATCCAAATTAGTCCAAATATTATCTTTATTTTTCTAATTCAAAAGAACTCTTCACACATTACCTATTCAAATTATAACAGTCCAAAAAAATCAAACTTCTTTAATTTTTTGTTAGTTTCTTTTTTTGTTCCTTTATACACACTAAATAAAGAATCAAGAAACCGAGGTACTTTTTGTTGTGTTTTTCTTGCTATTGATATGATTTTTTTAAATATTATATGGTTTGCATGCAAATAATGGAATGTATATATTTACAATTAAGGAAAACAATATTTGGTTTGGTTTCCTTTTTATTAATTTTTTTGCAATGTATAAAAGAAATATGACTGATTTTGATAAACGGCAAGCTAGGATGAAGAGTATTTTTACACGTAGAATTTACAAAAAGCTATGCAAATATGTCACAATTATTGAAGAATGTTCTCATGGATGTGAAAAAAATTAAATCATTTTAATTAACTTCATTTTTGGGGGTTTATTTTTTTTTTATTTTAAGGATGATGATAAATTATTTGTTGTTGTGATTTCATGATCTTGGAGTTTAGATTTTCTTTGTTACCTTTTTTCTATCTTTATTTTATTGATCATCAAGGAGGAGTTACCAAAACAATTTGTGAATATCTGTCGTCTGCGGTCGGTATCTTCAAACTTACTTTGTGAGACTACTGATGAAGGTGCTTTTTGTAATTTTTGGGTTTCCTTTTTCTAAAAAGAAAATGGTGATTTTGATAAATAAGTTGTTGTAATTTCACATTCTAGAAATTTGATTTTCTTTTTCGTTCTTTCCAATTTTTTTAAAAAGATTAATTAGAATGTAACTTTGGGGGGTGGGGGGGTTCATTAATATTTTCGATTCAAATTTTTTATTTATTTTGATTGTTAACACCAAATTTTGACCTTTAACTATTTCAAAAAATGTTATTCGATTAAATACATATTTTATAAAATATATTTTGAGTTTTAAATGTTAGTCGATTTTGTCCAAAAATATATATTTAGTATGCATACTTTATAAAAAATTATTATTAAAATATTTTAGAATTATTAATAAATTTTGAAATAATTATTTTACTAAAATGTTTAAAAATATAAGTGAGTTTAATTATATAAAAAAACATTATAATATATATAGTATTTTAATTGGATATAATCTCTTCAATTTTCCCCAAAATCATTTAAATCTTATTATTCTATTCTAATTTCTTTCAATTATAGTCTATTCAATTCCAAGTGTATTTCAATTATATCTACTCTTCCGTTCCAATTCTAGCAAATTTCTATTGCAATTTTGGCCACTCAAATCCAATCCCATGTTATTTTGAGATTTCATCTTATAATCTGGAGCATCCACCTTTTGATATTGAATCTCAGCCCCTCATGTCTTTAATAATTAACGGTTCAGATTCACCCATCCTTTCTTTCCTTTTCGATATCAAAAGACCTAAACCCTGACTATTCCATTTTTCTACTCTTCCTCGCCTCCCTCTCTTGCCGCCGTCTGTACCACCTTTTCTCTCCACCGATGACTCTCTCTCTCCCCCTTGCCTCTTTTCCTCTGTCCTCCCTTGTCCGTCAATGTACAGCAGCAAGGCGACGAAAACAGCAGCTCCGGCGAGTCCAGCAGCTGCTGGCTGCCACTGTTTCTCTCCTCTCCTTTCTCTGGTGTGGCAAACGAAAGCAATCGGACATACAAGCAACGAAACAGCAGCACCAAAGCGACTCCGGTGATGGCAGCAGTGCCAGAAGCTCCAGCCGGCGGAAACAACGCAACTAGCCGGTGAAACGTAAACAACAACAGCAGTTGCTATCTCCCCCACAAAATCAACAGCCAGACAGGGAAGAACAGCAGTGACCAGACAACCTCCGGACTGCATGCTCAGGTAAAGCCAACAACCAAATGAAGCCAGCAGCGGCGCCCAGTCGCCTGCCTCCTCTACCCTCTCTCATTTCCGGACAATAGCTCTGAACCAGTAAACAAGGCAAACTCAGGCGACTTTTGAATGTTTCAAACTGATCAAAAGACGGATATTTAATCGATCCGTCCCGGTACATTTATTTTAAAATCATTATCTCATCTTAGATATTGTATTCTTTTTGTTATATGCAATGTGATGAAAGTTCGATGCATGTTTGGTGTAGAAGTTCTCTTACTCCTAAAATTGAACTACTAGTTGTGACTTTGAGATTTTACAAACTGTTTATGTGTGATAGAAAGTTGAAATATAGTGTGCTTCGTGTGCTTGCTGGTCTTTATCGCTTAGCTCATTGTATGCTTCACAAGAATATTGTGTGGATGTTTTCTCTTATATTTTTAACGATACCTTGATTGTCGATTCTTGTTTAAAGTTGATAAGTTTGATTATGAAATCACTGATTATCTTGATGAGATGTACCTATTGTTTATTACCTCCAATAACGTCATTTAATCCCTTTAATTGATGCAATTTTACTTGTTGTAGTGGTAATAATTTTGTAGGATAATTTGGATTGCTACTTGAGTTTAGATTGATCCTCGACATATTTCTCATTTCTTGTTGTGAATATATTATATTAAGAATGTGTAAATACTTCTTGACCTGTGTTTTCTTCTTTTAATATTATTATTATATCCTTGCTTGAAATTGATTAATTGATACTAAGGTGATTTTTATGGTATTGTGCTAATTCGGACAGATTTCGTGTCTTGGGTAAGGTAAATTTTGCTTATTATTTTATTTATTAATGTTAATTGATCATAATTTCCTTCATTGAAGTTGAATTGATTCTCACTTGTTATATTTTAGTAAAATTATATTTGATTGAGCCAAACATAATTTAAAATAATATTACTTATTTTGTTTTTTCTTTCAATAAGGTAAATAATATGTGATTGATCCTGAGTAATTTTTTGCTATATAATACATGCCCTCTTCTCCACTATATAAAGATATGCCCTTATTCTAATTAGGATAGACTTTAACAATCAGAAAAAGACTTAGAGGCTTACGCTTAGCAATTATCAAAAACTCTCTCCACTCTAACGAAAAGAATTAAATCAAAAGTCTTGTGAACTCTAGGAGGGCTCTCAAATAGGTTTTGTTGTGTTCGGGTAAAATAGTTGATTGAGTTTGTCTTCATTGCTGATAAATATTTCTGCTTTAACTGGTTAGTTGTTCCTCCATTAGTTTAAATTTCATCTTGCATTATGACGTCGAATGTTGTTCTGTGCTAGAATGAATAAACGGAAGCAGTTGAGTTAGTTTGCGCTCTTCCTATCTCTATTTGAGATAATGTCTATGGTTATTCTCTATTTGTTTTGATTTCTTATATGTGTGTCTGAATTTGATGTTACGATTATTTTGCAAATATATGTGTGTGTTACATTATCCCTTCTAGCATGTTATGAACTTAGAGTTCAAAATGTAGAAGATAATTCCTAACAGAGCTATATTGTTTATTTTAATATTGTATATTTTGCTCATTTGTTCTTTACTTTGTCTTGTTTTATGTGTATAACTCTATCTCTCTATTATATATCAAATATTAGGGATCGTTCAAGGGGAAGGGAAAATTACGTGCTAATTGTTTCTCATTTATTTTATTAGGTGTGATTGCTATAAATCTTCTGATGTATAAATTACTTGAAGAATGCAAAAATATTATAATATCTCTTAAATAATCATCTAAAATAAACCATTTGTTTGTATTTGTCTTATGTATTATCTAGCAGGTGTAATTAATGTTCTCTATATGAGAAAAATGTAGTAAATAATTGTTTATAAATAATATTCGATTCCATGCATATACGACCTAATGTTGCATAAAGTTTTACTCTTTGTTCGAGCCTCCCGTTGGTTCCGCCCTTTATGTGTCGGAATCTGCATGCATGTTACTCTGTTTAGAGATCTTGTTTAGGATAACACAATTAATTGTGGTAATTCATTTTTGGGCATATTTTGGGATATAGAAATCATCATATAGGCTTTAATGCTACCTACAAAATAAATCATGTCTATATGTGTTCCATATTAATATTGTCATGTTAACTCATTCTCATATGTTATAGTTATGGTTAAAAATTTTCTAACATGCAAATTTATTAGTAATCATGGATCTAGGTATTATGCAATATGTGTGACATTTCAATCATTTAGAATTATGTTCTTAGGTATTATTAAGTAATTTTCAGCATGTTCAAAAATTATGACAATTCTCTGGGTATTTGTTGCCCACAACAAATTTTGTATTATAATTATTTTTGTCACTTAAAATAAATCAATTATTTGCTAGCATGTTATATAATTGAGCTATTCTTATGCATTTTCTGTCACCATGCCATGACATTTTATCAAAAAGATAAAAATTAATAACTCATTTTTCTCTCCTACATGCTAGTTTGCTTGGTAAATAAACTGTCCACCAATCTGAAAATAAATTAATCCTTTACTGTAAATCTGCTACTTTTAAATTTTTGCCACATAAAATAAGATGCTAAAACTTTCTCTGCATGCTCATTTGCCCTGTTCAAAAATGTTAATAAATAAATTCTGCATTTTGAATAATGTTTTGCCGCTTAAAATCAGCATTGACCCTTGTAATATTTTTCTTGTTAATATTATTTTATTACTTGTTATTTAGTCTATATTATTATGTTTTTTGTTTGCACACATACCTAGCATGAGACCTTCACAACTATGTGTGTTTGAAAGCATGTTTAATCAATTTAGAGGTCAATGTGAGATTTATGTGTTAAATGTTCATCCTATTTGTTTGACTTGGTGTCTAGGGGGGCTATTAGGAGCATACTCTTTTCATTCAGTCTATAACCTCCTTAAATAGTAGTCCAATGCCTCTCGGAAATTAAGCGGGGCGCTAGGCACCTTTTAGGAAGTTATGCATGCGGTTGTGGGGTAGGGGTACTTTAGGCCCTACAGAGATGATGACATTGCCTCGAGCCGTAAACGACAAACATATGTTTTGTCTTTTCCTATATAGAAGCCGAGCGTTGATCCGTAAAGTCTTTTAGAGTCTCCCTTCCCTTTTCCCTTTTTATGTGTTGTACATATATTTATTTGGGGTGGTTTACTATAAAATAAAATTTTGCACTTGACTATTTAATTGTGTAATATCTGTCACCTCGCTTTTTACCTTATTATTGCTTAGTATTTGTTTTGTTTTACATTATGTTATCATCTAGTCTCGCATGCTTAAACAATTCATTAAAATAATAAAGTGATTAATATTATTCATCACTTAGCTGACATGTTTAAATTGAATTACCTAATGAAGTCACCGTACTTGGTACTTTAACCCCCCACATAAGTTGCATGAGGTACGATCGGGATCCACATTTGTGGACCTTGAGGGATGCCTAACACCTTCCACTCAAGGTAATTTGAACTCTTACCCTAATCTCTGGTTCGTAGAACTTAGTTAGATTTAGTTAGGTTAGATAAATGACCTAACGCGCATCAATTCTTTAGGTGGCGACTCCTCAACATATTTAGAAGTCCCAAAAGTGTTGTTAGGTCGTGATTAAAACACATTTTGCGAAAAATGGAGCGCGATGGTGATCAATTTATTTCATTTGTCCCTAGACATTAACACTACTATATTTTTATGTATTATTAATTTGGGATTTTATGATTAAAAGAAGGCAGTTTTGCAATATGGTTAAACATTTTTCTCTTTTCTTTCTTTTCACTTTGTATTTGTTAATTCATTATATATTATATTTTGGTGAAAAAAATAATTATTTTATATCAATTTTTTTAATGGAATCTGATTTATTTATGTTTAATATTTTTCTTATTGTTTTCAATAATTGCATAATGAGGAAGGTTAAAGAAGAGAAAGTGCAAGTTTGTTAAAAATGCAATACTAATTTAGGTATTGTCCCCTCACAAAAAATCAGGTATGTCCTCTAATTCTAATTTTTTTTATTGTCTTTTAACTATTTTTTAATTATTATATATTGTGATTTATCTAAAAAAAAAATTACTTCTAATAAGTAAATTTTATTTGAAAATACATCAAAATTGTATCAAATAAGGTAGAACGGAGATAGTCATATTGTTCCTTCGTCCTACTTTAAGTGAATGTATTATTGTTTAGAGAGTCAAACAATTTTTTTCTTTGAATGTAGTTTTCACAATTTACTTTTGAATAATTCTTTATCTTGACTTACAATATATTTTAAATATTTAATTAATTTTTTAAAAAAAAGATTTGAAGAATTTGAACTCAAATTAATAGTGAAATTACGTATTTTGACTTTCTTATGTTGACTATAGGCTTAAATTATAAGAACAAACATACACTTCTAATGTAACCATAGATTATTCTTCTAAATGTTTATGGTGATTAGAGTTCTTATTATTCATATGTTAATGAAAAATAACATGTACTTAGTAAAAGAAGTTCAGGTTGTATCAAAATTGACCTACACACCACTTTAAAATGTAAAAATGACCATTGTCGTTTGATATTGACTTTATTTTTCCGTTTGGTTCATGTTATATGGATTAATTATTTATACTATGTTAATCCTATTATATGCTAAAGTGTTATTATTTGAGGAATCAAACAACTTCTTTTATACAATATTTTGATTTATTCTCTATGCTGATTTGTAGCACTTCTTGTGTAGACATTTTTACTTTAAAAAGTTGAAGAATTTATGCCCAAATTCCTAGTCAAACTAATATGTTTTAATCTTCGTATTCCATACCTTTTCACGTAATTCAAGATAAAGAAAGTACATATAACAATTAAAATTTTCAAATACAAGTACAAGATTTTGACTCTAGGTTTATGTCAAATAATTAGACAAAACTGTAATTTCTTTCATAGTACAAATAAATGTGTGTGAAAAATAATTGATACAACTTCGTATAATGCTTAGTTTTTAGGCCTGATCACCAAGTGTAAGAGATCAGAGATAATATGTCAAGTAAAAGTAGATAATTTATTGAGCGTGGACTAATTGAAAAATTCAAAAAAGGTGAATCCAAAAAATTCATTCGTAAGGATATTGTGTGAGTAAAAGTCCTGACATGCTCATTGATACTCCACTATCACATCCTCCTCCTCCTATTGTTGTTGCTGCTAGAAGTTTAAGGATAATGGAGAGATCAATTTCTTCCATCTTAAATGATATACTACTTGTTGAGTATGATCAAGTTTCGAATGAATACATCATATCGAGTAGTACTGGAAGGTGAAGAGGTAGAGATAGAGGTAGAGGAACAGTGTGTTGATTCGGAACATGATGACCACAACAAGTGGTGTTTTATTTACTGTGGAAGAAATTGAATCCTCATTTCTCCTTGAGTTTGTAGAAACAACAACAGGAGGAGGAGGAGGAGGGGATGGTGAATTATCAATGAGCATGTCAGCAATATAATTAATATGAATATCCTTAGGAGCTAACTTTTTGTTGGATTTTCTTAGTAATCCAAGCTCAATTAATTCTCCTCTTTTAAGTGAGAATATGTGTCTAATCCCTTACACTTGGTGAACTGACATTAAAATTAATCATTATAAGGAACTTTTGTTCAGTTCCTTTATATATATATATATATATATATATATATACACACACACACACACATATATATATATATATATGGAAATCAATTATACTTCTTCCTATTGGTTCAACATGTCTTAGAATCAAAATTTTGTACTTGTATTTGAAATTTACTTTTAAGATGTGAAATTATTAGGATTGAAACTATGAATTTGGATATAAAATCTTTAAATTTATAAAAATTAAATTTTTATAGATTTAAAGTCTACACGAAAAAAACTCCAAAAAACATTGCTAATTAATCAACATTTGTTTCGTAAAATATTGTTGGACACCAAAAAGATTAACACTTTAACACAAAATAGTGCGGAGGAAGTATAAACAATGTATCCGTAACTTAATAATCTAATTTGTTTTCTTTTAGAATTGAGAATCCTTAAAATTAGAATGATAGATAAACCTCTACCGTCGTAGTGCATAAGTACTCTTGTCAAGGCCATATAAAACTAGTTGTGTTTTTGTACTGCTTCTTGCCACATTATGGTTTTAATTAGCGCAGGTACAAATCGTTCATATTTTTAAAAATAAAAATACATTTTTGAAAATTACATGAAAAATATTGCAAGTCAATATAGTGAATGATTTAAAATGTTTGATTTTTTTGAGAGAAAACTATAATTACAAGAAATATTATTTGACTCTCCAAATAGTAACTCATCCACTGTAAAAAGAGACAAAAGAAGTACATAACTTTATTTGTTCCACTTTATGAATACAATTTGTATGTTTTTTCAATAAAACTTACTTGGTTGAAGCTATAAACAATACACTCTCACTATAACTAACAATTCAAAATATTTTAAGTGGAGAAAAATATATACCTAATTTTCTGAAATGGGGCAATACCTAAATCCATATTGCATTCTGGACAAACATCCCATATTTCTTTTGATATCTTACTCGTTATTCATTTGCTGCAAACTGGTAAAAAATATTAAACATTAATCAAATTTCATAGAAAAAAAACATTAAAAATAAAGAAATTTGTCATGTAATGAATTTTTATTTTTAATTCATCACATGAGAAATTTCTTTAGTTTTATGTTTTTCTTAATGAAATTTGATTAATTTATGTTTAATCTTTTTTAACAGTTTGCAATAAGTGCATAAGGAGGAAGATATCAAAAGAAAAAAGGGATGTTTGTCGAGAATGCAATATGAATTTAGGTGTTGCCCACTTGCAAAAAATCAGATATATATTATTCTCCACTTAAAATATTTTGAATTGTTAATTATAGTGGCATATATATATATATATATATATATATATATATATATATATATATACACATTAGGCAAAATGCCTGTGCGTCGCGCAGGTTGTTTTTCTTTAATGAGCTCACTCATGATCATAGGTTAATATTGTTATTTCGTAGTGAGCACTGTGATTTGTTATCGATATATAATTTGTTTCTGTCCATGTATCTTTTCCTACTAATTGTTCAACATTTTATTAATCATTTGCGCCGTATTTCCATTATGATCGTTTTTTACATATTCCAAGTTCCCACATTCTTTATTATTTATTAAATTAGCTGTCACAGAAGAGGGGCCTATAAAATGCACACCTAGAGGTTAATCCATCTGTTTGTGTTATCGTGTTATCTTTGTTTGATTATATTGTGACTATTCTAATGTTAAATTGGTAATGATAGCCTATGTTGATACAATAAACCTTGTGGATTCAGATTAGATATAATAATACAATTTTAAATTACATTGATATTAAATAAGTTAGGCCTATAGAAACACACAATACTCTCCTTATTGTGTGCAATTGTAAACTACAGATCCAATTGTCCTTACATTATATGTGATTCATATTCATATGGTTTCCATATTGTCCCTTGTATGTTTACTATTACCATTCGTTATGTGAGTGATCACCTCCAATGTATGTATTTGCAACTGATGCGTCATTTTTTGGATTGACTATGTTGTCAACAACGTGACATGTGGTTATGTTCAACGGCCTTTTCCCGCCATATAATTTTTAAAATCTACAATTCACAGTACATGTTAATAAATACCGCTCTCCTGTCTTTCTACAAGTCTTGGATATACATTCTTGAAGATTTCTCCGTAAACAATATTTTTAATGTGTGTATGGTCTTCACTGTCCTCATCTACATTGAATATTTTCAATCCTTCTCTTGTTGTTACACGTGATACTGCGACATATAATTCCATGTGTGAATACCTGTTTTGGAAGATATACTCCTACTCTATGAATAGTTTGTCCTTGACTTTTATTGATTTTCATGGCATAACAGGTTGCTAAAGGTAGTTGCCGCCTATTAATCTTGAATGGCCATTTTGAATCATTTGGAAACATGATAATTATGGGTATTGTGACTCTAGTGCCGATCTTCTTACCATATATGATGTTTCCACTTACAGACCATTTTCCCAGATGTGTGATCATTAATCTTGTACCGTTGCAGAGTCCTTCTGTTTGGTTGAGATTTCTAAGAAGCATAACCGGACTTCCTACTTTTAAGTGTATGTCATGGTTAGCGATGCCTGAGAATCGTAAGTTATTAAGGAATTCAGTGGGGTACAATATATCTTCCTCATTAGTGTTCACAGTTTCTTTGCACACATTGTCAGAGCTGTAATAGGTTCTTCCTTCCCCTGGTATCATTTTCATTATTTTTTCATTTAGATCATGAACCATTTCATTTTTTGGTGTTAGTATGGCTCTTTCTTTCAAGTATGCCTGGTCGTTGTACTTCTGTAATAGGGATGGATATACTGTATCTACAATTGATTCCACTTGATTGTGTGATGGTGCAATGGATACATCAGGTGGGACCTTAATGAGTTCCATCTTTTTATCAGCATAAACTGATCCATCTCCAATCTGCAATAAACATCTATCAAAAGTTGTAATTCTTTCAGCTTCACAACCCATCACTCTGCCAAAAGTAAGTCGCATATTTTCCTTCAGTTCATAAATTGAAAAGTAGGGCCACAAGTGCGAAGTGTTTAGTGACGCATCAACAATATCAGCTCTTGTTCCTTTTGGAATTACCGGTAGGATTTGTCTGAAATCACCACCACACATAATTGTTAGTCCCCCAAAAGGCCTGTCACAAATATTTTCATACCTATCTCGGAGAATGTCCCTGAAGCTCTTGTCTAAGTCTTCAAAACAATATTTGTTTGCCATTGGAGCTTTATCCCAAATTATCAAACATGTTTTCTTTAGCATTTTCTCTAATTGGCTTCCTTGTTTTATGTCACATGTCGATTCGGGTGTGACGTCAAGAGGAATATGAAAGCGCGAATGAGCAGTCCTGCCGTTCAGCAACAATAAAGCTGCTATACCTAAAGTGGCGACTGGTAGAACTATTTTTGATTCTGATCTGATTTTTGAAATAATTGTATTCCATAGAAATGTCTTCCCTCTACCGCCATGTCCGTGTACAAGAAATAATCTGCCTTCTTCATTATCAACGGATGATATTATTGCTTCATATGCCGGTAACTAAAAACTTATTAATAATGTAAATGATTTCTCGTGCATTTTTTTGAGTTCACCTTTGTCATAGTCTAGCTCTTCATTAATCAGGCGATTTCCAACATTAGGTATTAATGTACTATCTGGCAGTGGCATCCCTTCTATGTCTCACAAACTTCTTCCTTGTTTTATGAGCATGTTCTCAATTTCTAACAGGGAATACGCTTCTATTTGTTTTTCACTTAGTTGCAAATCTTTCAAATGTAATCAGTTTCTCTGCATCGATGTGATATCTTTTGATAATATTTTATAGTTATTCTCCCAAAGCTTGCAAGAATTCGAAACTTGGCAGTGACTAAGAATAGTTACAAATAGATTGCGCAATTCATTTCCACTTGCCCATTGGGCAGCCTCTGACAAGCAGTCATTCCACTCCTTGTCTGTAACAACCCTAAAATGAATAGGATCAAGACTTAGGGTGTCAAGATTTAAGGTTGATAAATTAATTTAATTAATTGATCATTGTTAATTTGATTAATAAAAAAAAGGAATATCAGATTTTATTTATTTATTTATTCTTAGTTAATTAAAATCCTAACTTTTGACTAAGTCTTAAATTTAGTCTCCTAATCCTAAACCAACTCTCTCCCTCACGTTTCTCAACTCTCTCACATTCTCAATCTCTTTCTCACGTTAGTTCTGCCAAGAACAACAAGAAAAGCAGAAAATACATCAAGAGTTCTTCACACTTGAAGAACTCACTAGAATTCTTTTTAAGTAAAGACAAAGGAATCAAAACGACAAGGCTAAGAGAGGTTCATCGAGTAGGGTGTGCGTTGAAGTAAATTTGGCGTGATTTGGAGGAGTTTCCGGGCAGCAGCTTCAAGCTTGAACAACGTAAAAAGGTATGGGTTTCTCTCATGGAATTCTTTCTCCAAGAGTACTTTCTTTCGAACGTTCTTAAACTCTTGAAACTAAGGTTGTTCCCCTTTTGTATGCCCTTGTCTTTAGCTCCCAAACGAATTCGTAGGATGGGTATGTTGTGCTGCTAGATTTAGGCATGATTGACGTGTTTATATTGAATGTGAATAAGGTTATGTGCGTGAAATCACGAAGTAGTCGAAAAAAAGTGTGGGTGTGGGTGTGCTTCGGCAGTGGACTTTTGCCACTGTTTGGAGACGTTTAAAGCATGTTTTTTCTTCTTCTATTTCATGTGTTAAAGTTGTGTATAATGTGGTGTTCATATGAAAAGTTATGTGGCTGGATTGAGGGAGGAATTCTTGACTAAACGACTCCATGAAAGTGCACCTAAAACGTTATAAATGAACTATGAAATTTCCCTAAGAACTAATGTGTAATTTGATGAAAAAGGTGTAGAAAAATCATGGAGTAAATTTCTAGAAATTGGAAATAGGCTTTAGAAAGAATCTGGAAATTTTGGACGTCAAAGAAAATTAAAAAAACTAAATGAGGCTGGCAGGAATTGAAACAGTGACCATCTGGTCACTGGGGTTCGCGGAAAAGGAAGAAAAATAAGGGCGGGGGGCAGGAATCGAACCAGTGACCATTTGGTCACTGGAGTTGGCGAAAAAAAGGAGGAAAAATAAGGGAGGGGGGCAGGAGTCGAACTCGTGACCATCTGGTCACTAGAGTTCGCGAAAAGGAAGAAAAAAAAATATAGGAGGGGGGCTGGGGGAATCGATCTCGCGACCTGCTCCCCCTTCAGCGAAAATTAAAAAAAAAAATAATAATAAAGAGGGCTGTGGGGGTTCGAACCCACCACCTCACAGTCCCCCTTCAGCGAAATTTAACAAAATTAAAGGGGGCTGTGGGGGTTCGAACCCACAACCACCCCTTTGTAGTGAACTTTTATTAAATTGAAAATTAAAGAGGTTGTGGGGGCTTGAACCCTCAACCCTTTGATTAATTAAGAGGGAAATTAAAATAGAAAATTTATCCTTTACTACAAATGTTGAGATTTAATTTAAAGTTTAATGTTATGAATATTAGAAATAAAATTAAAATAAAAATATAGATGATATCCAAGTGATTCAAGATTTGGGTTTCCTTGCCCAAAATTCTGTATTGATGCATAAGTCATACGTGAGTAAATCATCCAAAAATAATGCCATATACTTAGATCAAAAGAATTAAGATCTTGGCATATATATATACAAGATACATAAGTCTTGTACTACCTAATTTTAGGAAAGTAAGAATCACTTAACGAATTATGAATGAAGCCCATGGCTTGTATGTATAGGCACATAAGTCTAACATATGTTCAAAAGTAAGCGAACCCAAGATGTATGTAATGAAAGTATGTACCCTAGAAGGGTTAAGTATGAGGGTAAGATACACTAAAAAGCCAAATGCATTGGCATACGATGAGATGGACATTCACGTAATAAGATGTGAGTAACTATGAAAAGTAAAGGTGCTAATGATGAAGAATATGATGACAACATGATGTGAGGCTAATGTAAATGATGAGAGCAATCTCAAATGAGTCTAAGTAAACGTTATCAAAACGTACTCACCTATGAGAGTGTAAAATAACGAAGAAACCAGTCTCTATGGACACTCTAATGAGAGTATTGAGCTTAACACACTCAATACAAATTATGAGATGAGAAATCATCTAATGAGCTATAATGTCCTCATACTAGAAGCCAGCTTCCATGACGGATGAGATGAATGAAATGGAACTTTATACTGAGCACCGACAGACTAGCTATGAGCGGTGATGCCTTCTTTCGGGAAGGGCGAAGGTTCACGTAACTCTCATGAGATGAGACTGTACGGCATTGCCAGGTATGGGTCTCCATTCATCTCCTAGTCTTTGAACCTATACTGCCAATATAGGGATCTGGCGGGGTTAAATTCCCATGTACGCTAGTATGTTATTGGGTCACTTTGGACGGTGATTCCACCTCTTTTCGGTGTGGGAGAGACACTGGATTTCGTGACGCTCACATGATCTATGTCGGTTAAAGTTAAAGTTCCAAATGAATGAAAGAGGCCAGCCTCAAGTGAAGCACATAAAGAAATGAATGATACCGAAGGTGTTATGATAGGATAATCAAGAGGTGAGCTAGACTCAGGTAATGACATTAGGTTATTCCTGATCATTGTACAGCAAACCCGATGAAAATCTTAAACTACATCCTAGGTACAGCTGGTGTTCACACTGGCCTATGAATGAAATGCGATAAAAGTACGTATGAATGAATGAAGTAGACTCTGTGTTTGCTAATGAAGACTCCCTAGTTGAGGTCCCATATGTTGAGCCCTCATTTTGGAAAGTCTTAACGTTAAGTCCATGATTCCAAGGTCTCATGGCATATAAATGAATGATACGAACGAAGCTATGTGTTATATGTTATGTGCTATGGTATGTGCTATATGAAGATGATATGTGTTGTGTGCAGTACGATATTTAATATGATGCATGTTACTCTCATGGCATGACCTTCCTAATCTCAAATTGGTTAGTCCACTGACTTGACTTCCAAAAATCACGTTGTTAGAAAAGAGCTATTCTTTATCATGCATGTCCGTGGTGTGTGCTTGCATGTACCCATACTTAGTACAAGTGTGTACTAACCCCTATACATCTATACTATTTTAGGTGCAGGCACAGGTGATCGATAGAGTTGTAGGAGCATTGTTGCAGCTATTCGGACGTCAGTATTTATCTGGAGTTTGGTAGGTCCTCATGATTTCGAGGATACTACTGTTTTATATTCTAGCGTAGCTTTAGAGTTGAGCTAGTGGAGCATGTTCCACTAGCGTTTCTTTCCTGCTCTTTATTCAGACTTTGTATTTGGGCCATTTTGGCAATTATACAATTAAGACTTATGAACTATTTCTTTCAGTTGTTTATCTCTCTAATGTTAGATGGTTGAAGATGAACGATTATAAAATTTTAAGAATGTCTGGCAAGCATGTTTAAAGAACAAAAAGTTTCAAATTTTCCGCTGAAATTAACCTATGTAAAGTAAGTATGACGTAAGTAGGCTTGTTTGCGACCTCTGAGAGGTCAACGACGCCGGTCTCGTCTGGGGTCTAGATTCCAGTTGTGACAAAGTTGGTATCAGAGCCCTAGGTTAAATTCCGAGAATAATGAGTTCACATCAACCACACTGAGTAGTTTCTAAGTCATGGTAGTGAAGTGCACCACTATCCTGAATTAGAGACTGCATGATGCGTAGGAAATTTCCCTTCTTCTGATCTTATCGTGCTTTTCTGAATGTCTGATTTCTTGGTGTTATGAGCGTATCTAATATCAATATTTGTTGTTTCAGAGAATGGACCCTAGGAGGGCTATTGATCAGAGGAGAGGAAGAGCAGCTGCTAGGGGCAACCGAGTTCCACCCCAGGCTCCAGCTGCAGGAGGGGCTGTGCCAGTTAATCTAGCTGGGTTGACTGATGCTGAGGTGAGGGCATCTCTGGCCCAGATGGCACAAGCCATTGCTATGCAGGCCCAGGCCATGACTGCCCAGGTCAACCGGCAGAATGTTCAGAGGGAGAACCCACCGGTTCGTAGCATGGCTGACAGGCTTAGGGATTTCACGAGGATGAATCCTCCTATTTTCACAGGGTCTAGGACTGCAGAGGATCCCCATGAGTTTGTGGATGAGGTGCATAAGATCCTGGTGGCTATGGGGGCTACTGATATTGAGAAGGCTGAGCTGGCTTCCTATCAGCTCAAGGATGTTGCACAGACTTGGTGCAAGATGTGGCAAGATAGTCGTGTCTTAGGTGGAGTGCCAGTCACATGGGAGCTGTTCAAGACAGCATTTCTGGAGAGATTCTTCCCAAGAGAGATGAGGGAGGCCAAGGTTGAGGAATTCATCAACCTTAAACAAGGCTCTATGACAGTCAGGGAGTATTCCCTGAAGTTTGTTAAGCTGTCAAGGTATGTTATCTTCCCTAGTATTACATAGCAAGAATGAGGAGAATACTGAACTTTGTTGAAATCATCCAGGTATGCTACTTCCCTAGTTGCTAACAACATGGATGAGATGAGCAGGTTTCTCACAGGAATCAATGGGGACCTAGAGGAGGAATGTCCATCTGCGATGCTCCATGATAATATGGATCTTTCCAGGTTGATGGTGCATGTCCAGCAGGTAGAGGACAGCCGCAGAAAGAGAGTTGTTCGTGATGATAGGAGGCCTAGGCCTCAAGATCAGGCAGGACCCAGTCATGGAGGCCACAGGAACAACTTTGGAGTCCGTGAGCAGCCAAGGTTCAAAAGGGGGCAGCAGAGTTCTGGGAATTTTAATCCTCAGAGAGGTGCTACAACTACAGGAGGCAGACCTGAGCCCAAGAGGGGCAATGGAGGTGAGATGCAGCGTCCTAAGAAGAATTGTGCTAAGTGTGGCCGAGCTCACAGTGGAGAGTGCAGACAGGGCACAAATGCCTGTTTCGGTTGTGGTAAGAGTGGACACATGGTCAGAGACTGTCCACAGAACAGAGGTCAGGCTGGAGGTAATGTTCAGCCTAGACCTAATCCACAGGGTGCAGTAGCAGCTGAACCTCCTAAGAGGAACAGGTTCTATGCCCTGAAGGGCAGAGAGGAGCAGGTGAAGTCCACTGATGTGGTCACTGGTATGCTGCAAGTGTTCTCAACTTTTGTTTATGCTTTACTTGATCCAGGGTCTACACTTTCCTTTGTAACTCCTCTTCTTGCTCTTACTTTTGAGATATTGCCTGAAGTTCTACATGATCCTATAGTGGTTAGTACACCTTTAGGAGAGAATGTAAGAACTGATAGAGTATACAAGGATTGCCCAATAGTTGTGAGTGGTAAAACTATGTGTGCAAACCTGGTTGAGTTACCCATGCATGATTTTGATGTTATTCTTGGCATGGATTGGCTTCACAGTTGTTATGATTGCTTGGATTATCGTAGTAGAGTGGTGAGATTTTGCTTTCCTAATGAAGAAGAGTTAGTCTGGGAGGGGTACAATTCGAGTCGTCCTAACCCCTTGATTTCTAAGCTTAAGGCCAATAAAATGATGTCCAAGGGGTTATTGTGTCATCTTGTGAGTGTTAATGATTTAGATCATGACATTCCTTCCATAGACTCAGTACCTGTAGTGAGTGAGTTCTTAGATGTGTTTCCTGATGATTTACCTAGAGTCCCTCCCCTTCGAGAGATTGACTTTGGCATCGATTTAGAACCCGATACTAAACCAATTTCAATTCCTCCTTACAGAATGGCTCCAGCTGAGCTCAAAGAGTTGAAGTTGCAGTTAAAAGATCTCACTGACAAGGGTTTCATTCAGCCGAGCATATCCCCTTGGGGCGCTCCAGTGTTATTTGTAAAGAAGAAAGATGGAACCCTTAGAATGTGTATCGATTATCGGCAGCTCAACAAAGTCACTATAAAGAATAAGTATCCACTCCCCAGAATAGATGATTTGTTCGATCAACTCCAAGGGTCTAGTTTCTTCTCTGAGATTGATCTTCGTTCAGGGTATCATCAACTTAGGGTTAGGGATGGAGATATCCCAAAGACAGCCTTTTGTACCCGATATGGTCACTATGAGTTTTTAGTCATGTAATTTGGTCTCCCGAATGCACCTGCTGCATTTATGGATCTCATGAACAGGATCTTCTGTGAATACCTTGACTCTTTCGTCATAGTATTCATTGATGACATTCTCATCTACTCTAAGACCAAGGAAGATCATGAACAACATTTTAGACTAACCTTGCAGGTACTTAGACAGCATCAGTTGTATGCCAAATTTAGCAAATGTGAATTCTGGCCGAGATCAGTGACCTTCCTGGGTCATGTTGTGTCCGATCAGGGCATGGAGGTGGATCCCAGGAAGACTGAGGCTGTGAAGAACTGGCCAAAGCCTCTTACTCCCACTGACATCCGTAGCTTTTTGGGGTTGGCTGGTTACTACCGCAGGTTTGTGGAGGGCTTTTCTTCCATTGCTGCCCCATTGACAGCTTTGACTAAGAAGAAAGCCAAGTTTGAATGGACGGAGACTTGTGAGAAGAGTTTCCAGGAGCTCAAGGACAGACTCACTTCAGCCCCGGTGCTTACTTTGCCTAAGTGTTGTGAGAATTACACTGTTTATTGTGATGCATCTAGGGTTGGTTTGGGTTGTGTTCTTATGCAGGTTGGTAAGGTGATAGCCTATGCGTCCAGACAGCTCAAGGTTCATGAGAAGAATTATCCCACTCATGACCTGGAGTTGGCAGCTGTGGTGTTTGCACTAAAGCTGTGGAGGCATTATCTGTATGGAGTGCATGTGGATGTGTTCACAGATCATAAGAGTCTCCAGTACGTGTTCACACAGAGGGAGTTGAATCTACGTCAGTGGAGGTGGTTGGAGCTGTTGAAGGATTATGACATGAATGTGCACTACCATCCAGGTAAGGCTAATGTCGTAGCCGATGCTTTGAGCAGGATGAGCATGGAAAGTACAGCCCACGTTGAGGATGAGAAGAAGGAGCTAGTGAAAGATGTACACAGACTGGCCAGACTGGGTGTGCGTTTGGTTGACTCCACTAGTGGGGATGTTTCAGTTCATCCTAGTTCTGAATAATCCTTGGTAGTTGAAGTCAAGCAGGGTCAGCATCTAGATCCTGTGTTGATGGAGCTGAAAGACTCGGTGCTGACGAAGATGAATGAGTCTTTCGCTTTGGGAGGGGATGGCATACTTAGGTATCAGGACAGGCTGTGTGTGCCAGATGTAGATGATTTGCGGACCAGGATTGTTGCAGAGGCTCATGGTTCCAGATATTCCATACATCCAGGTTCCACCAAGATGTATCATGATCTTAAGCAGATTTATTGGTGGGATAGCATGAAGAAGGACATTGCAGAATATGTGGCCAAGTGTCCTAATTGTCAGCAGGTTAAGGCAGAGCATCTTAAGCCTGGTGGTCTGACTCAGATTATTGAGGTTCCGACTTGGAAATGGGAGGCCATTAATATGGACTTCGTGGTTGGGCTTCCAAGGACTAGGAGGCAGCATGACTCCATATGGGTTATTGTGGACAGATTGACTAAGTCTGCTCACCTTATTCCTGTGAAGTCTACTTACAGAGCTGAGGATTATGCGAGACTCTACATCGATGAGATTGTGAGATGGCATGGGATTCCCTTGTCTATTATTTCAGACAGAGGAGCTCAGTTTAATTTTCATTTCTGGAGATCTTTCCAGAAGAGTTTGGGCACGCAGGTGAAGCTTAGCACTGCCTTTCACCCTCAGACAGATGGGCAGGCAGAGCGCACCATACAGACATTGGAGGATATGTTGAGAGCATGTGTGATCGACTTCAGAGGTAATTGGGATGACCATCTGCCTTTGATAGAGTTTTTGTATAATAATAGCTATCACTCCAGCATTGGTATGGCACCGTTCGAGGCACTGTATGGTAGGAGGTGTAGATCCCCGGTTGGGTGGTTCGAGATTGGAGAGTCATCCATTTTAGGTCCGAAGATCATTCATGAGGCCTTAGAGAAGGTCAGGGTGATTAGGGACAGGTTGACTACTGCTTACAGTCGGCATAAGTCATATGCTGATAACAGAAAACGGCCCTTAGAGTTTGATGTTGGTGACCAGGTTTACTTGAAAATATCGCCTATGAAAGGGGTAATGAGATTTGGTAGAAAAGGAAAGCTGAGTCCGAGGTATATTGGGCCATATGAGATCCTACAGCGTGTGGGTGAGGTGGCCTATGAGTTAGCATTGCCTGCAGAGCTAGCTTCTGTTCATCCAGTCTTTCATGTCTCTATGTTGAAGAAGTGCTTAGGTGATCCAGCATCAATCTTACCTGTTGAAGGTTTAGGGGTTGGTGAGGACTTGTCTTATGAGGAGGTACCTGTTGAGATCTTAGACAGACAGGTCAAGCAGCTGAGGAACAAGGAAATTGCCACAGTGAAAGTATTGTGGAGAAATCATCTTGTTGAGGGTGCTACGTGGGAGGCTGAGACCGACATGAGAGCCCGCTACCCTCACCTTTTCTGCTCTTGAGGTTAGACTTCCTACTTTTAAACCTATGTTTCCTTATCTCTCCGTATTTTGTTGTCATTGATCGACTATGTATAGTGATTTTGTTACGATCTGACTGGAATTACGATGTGAAGTGGTAGTGTCATTCGGGGACGAATGTTCCTAGGGGGGGGGGGTAATGTAACAACCCTAAAATGAATAGGATCAAGACTTAGGGTGTCAAGATTTAAGGTTGATAAATTAATTTAATTAATTGATCATTATTAATCTGATTAATAAAAAAAAAGGACAATCAGATTTTATTTATTTATTTATTCTTAGTTAATTAAAATCCTAACTTTTGACTAAGTCTTAAATTTAGTCTCCTAATCCTAAACCAACTCTCTCCCTCACGTTTCTCAACTCTCTCACGTTCTCAATCTCTTTCTCACGTTATTCTGCCAAGAACAACAAGAAAAGCAGAAAATACATCCAGAGTTCTTCACACTTGAAGAACTCACTAGAATTTTTTTTAAGTAAAGACAAAGGAATCAAAACGACAAGGCTAAGAGAGGTTCATCGAGTAGGGTGTGTGTTGAAGTAAATTTGGCGTGGTTTGGAGGAGTTTCCGGGCAGCAGCTTCAAGCTTGAACAACGTAAAAAGGTATGGGTTTCTCTCATGGAATTCTTTCTCCAAGAGTACTTTCTTTCGAACGTTCTTAAACTCTTGAAACTAAGGTTGTTCCCCTTTTGTATGCCCTTGTCCTTAGCTCCCAAACAAATTCGTAGGATGGGTATGTTGTGCTGCTAGATTTAGGCATGATTGACGTGTTTATATTGAATGTGAATAAGGTTATGTGCGTGAAATCACGAAGTAGTCGAAAAAAAGTGTGGGTGTGGGTGTGCTTCGGCAGTGGATTTTAGCCACTGTTTGGAGACGTTTAAAGCATGTTTTTTTCTTCTTGTATTTCATGTGTTAAAGTTGTGTATAATGTGGTGTTCATATGAAAAGTTATGTGGCTGGATTGAGGGAGGAATTCTTGACTAAACGACTCCATGAAAGTGCACCTAAAATGTTATAAATGAACTATGAAATTTCCCTAAGAACTAATGTGTAATTTGATGAAAAAGGTGTAGAAAAATCATGGAGTAAATTTCTAGAACCTGGAAATAGGCTTTAGAAAGGATCTGGAAATTTTGGACGTAAAAGAAAACTAAAAAAAAAATGAGGCTGGCAGGAATTGAACCAGTGACCATCTGGTCACTGGAGTTCGCGAAAAAGGAAGAAAAATAAGGGCGGGGGGCAGGAATCGAACCAGTGACCATCTGGTCACTGGAGTTCGCGAAAAAAAGTAGGAAAAATAAGGGAGGGGGGCAGGAGTCGAACTCGTGACCATCTGGTCACTAGAGTTCGCGAAAAGGAAGAAAAAAAAATATAGGAGGGGGGCTGGGGGAATCGATCTCGCGACCAGCTCCCCTTTTAGCGAAAATTAAAAAAAAAATAATGATAAAGGGGGCTGTGGGGGTTCGAACCCACCACCTCACAGTCCCCCTTCAGCGAAATTTAACAAAATTAAAGGGGGTTGTGGGGGTTCGAACCCACAACCTCCCCCTTTGTAGTGAACTTTTATTAAATTGAAAATTAAAGAGGTTGTGAGGGCTTGAACCCTCAACCCTTTGATTAATTAAGAGGGAAATTAAACTAGAAAATTTATCCTTTACTACAAATGTTGAGATTTAATTTAAAGTTTAATGTTATGAATATTAGAAATAAAATAAAAATAAAAATATAGATGATATCCAAGTGATTCAAGATTTGGGTTTCCTTGCCCAAAATTCCGTATTGATGCATAAATCATACGTGAGTAAATCATCCAAAAATAATGCCATCTACTTAGATCAAAAGAATTAAGATCTTGGCATATATATATACAAGATACATAAGTCTTGTACTACCTAATTTTAGGAAAGTAAGAATCACTTAACGAATTATGAATGAAGCCCATGGCTTGTATGTATAGGCACATAAGTCTAACATACGTTCAAAAGTAAGCGAACCCAAGATGTATGTAATGAAATGATGTACCCTAGAAGGGTTAAGTATGAGGGTAAGATACACTAAAAAGCCAATTGCATTGGCATACGATGAGATGGACATTCACGTAATAAGATGTGAGTAACTATGAAAAGTAAAGGTGCTAATGATGAAGAATATGATGACAACATGATGTGAGGCTAATGTAAATGATGAGAGCAATCTCAAATGAGTCTAAGTAAACGTTATCAAAACGTACTCACCTATGAGAGTGTAAGATAATGAAGAAACCAGTCTCTATGGACACTCTAATGAGAGTATTGAGCTTAACACACTCAATACAAATTATGAGATGAGAAATCATCTAATGAGCTATAATGTCCTCATACTAGAAGCCAGCTTCCATGACGTATGAGATGAATGAAATGGAACTTTATACTGAGCACCGATAGACTAGCTATGAGCGGTGATGCCTTCTTTCGGGAAGGGCGAAGGTTCACGTAACTCTCATGAGATGAGACTGTCCGGCATTGCCGGGTATGGGTCTCCATTCATCTCCTAGTCTTTGAACCTATACTGCCAATATAGGGATCTGGCGGGGTTAAATTCCCATGTACGCTAGTATGTTATTGGGTCACTTTGGCCGGTGATTCCACCTCTTTTCAGTGTGGGGGAGACACTGGATTTCATAACGCTCACATGATCTATGTCGGTTAAAGTTAAAGTTCCCAATGAATGAATGAGGCCAGCCTCAAGTGAAGCACATAAAGAAATGAATGATACCGAAGGTGTTATGATAGGATTAAGGAGGTGAGCTAGACTCAGGTAATGACATTAGGTTATTCATGATCATTGCACAGCAAACCCGATGAAAGTCTTAAACTACATCCTAGGTACAGCTGGTGTTCACACTGGCCTATGAATGAAATGCGATAAAAGTACGTATGAATGAATGAAGTAGACTCTGTGTTTTCTAATGGAGACTCCCTAGTTGAGGTCCCAAATGTTGAGCCCTCATTTTGGAAAGTCTTAACGTTAAGTCCCTAATTCCAAGGTCTCATGGCATATGAATGAATGATACGAATGAAGCTATGTGTTCTGTGTTCTGTGATATGGTATGTGCTATATGAAGATGATATGTGTTGTGTGCAGTACGATATTTAATATAATGCATGTTACTCTCATGGCATGACCTTCCTAATCTCAAATTGGCAAGTCCACTGACTTGACTTCCAAAAATCATGTTGTTAGGAAAGAGCTATTCTTTCTCATGCATGACCGTGGTGTGTGCTTGCATGTACCCATACTTAGTACAAGTGTGTACTAACCCCTATACATCTATACTATTTTAGGTGCAGGCACAGGTGGTCGATAGAGTTGCAGGATCATTGTTGCAGCTATCTGGACGTCAGTATTCATCCGGAGTTTGGTAGGTCCTCATGCTTTCGAGGATACTACTATTTTATATTCTAGCGTAGTTTCAGAGTTGAGCTAGTGGAGCATGTTCCACTAGCGTTTCTTTCCTGCTCTTTATTCAGACTTTGTATTTGGGCCATTTTGGCAATTATACAATTAAGACTTATGAACTATTTCTTTCAGTTGTTTATCTCTCTAATGTTAGATGGTTGATGATGAACGATTATAAAATTTTAAGAATGTTTGGCAAGCATGTTTAAAGAACAAAAAGTTTCAAATTTTCCGCTAAAATTAACCTATGTAAAGTAAGTATGACGTAAGTAGGCTTGTTTGCGACCTCTGAGAGGTCAACGACGCCGGTCTCGTCTGGGGTCTAGATTCCAGTCGTGACAATAGCAAAGTTTGGATAATTGCGCTCCATAGCAAACATAGAAACTGTATAATTTGCTATACATATACAGTTGAAGCGAATTGTATAAAACGAGAAAGAGAAAGACACTTGGGCAGAGACTTGTATAAAAACGAAGTGTATAAAACGAATTGTATGATTATAATTGTATAGAACGATTATATACAATTTGAATTTGTATAAAATGAGAAAGAGAGAAAGACAAAAGAGACTTGGCAGGGAATATACAATTGAATCGAATTGTATAAAATGAAAAAGAGAGAAATTAGATACAATTTGAAATTTGTATAAAACGAGAAAGAGAAAGGCAAAAGAAATTGGGCAGGGGAGTATTTTTATTGTATAATTATAAGTGTATAGGACGAAAATATATGTACTTGCATGTGTATATATAATTTTCTCACGCTTTATACAAACAGAAATGCAATTATACATTTCGCTTCTGTTGTATAAGTGAGAAAGGCGAGGGTGGCGAGCGAGATTTGGGAGAGTGGCGAGCGAGATCTGGAAGAGGGGAGAGAGGGGAACAAAAATATATGTATTTATACAATTTCCTCTGCTTTATACAATTAAAAACAATTTTTATACACTTGTGTTTGTATAAAAAGTGAGGAAGCGAGCGAGAGATTGGAGGAGAGTGGCGAGCGAGATATTTGGGAGAGAGGCGCCTGGCAATTTTTTGCGAACGTTTGCTATGGAGCACAATTAAATCAAACCCTAGCTACTCTATTTATTTTAGGTTATTAGTTTGCTATTATATACAATTATCCCTTAAATTTATTATCAAATTTTAAAGAAATAATTTGAACGTTAATTGAATAATTAATAGTAAAATGTCTAAATTTATTATTAAGTATATATGTTTCGTCACTCACCAAATTCGTATGAGCTATCGAAGAATAAGCAAAAAGTTCTTTTCAAGATTGATCAGCCTTAAAATAATTGAAGAAATATATTATATTAATTACCCTTAAAACATAAATGAAAAGAGTGGAATAAAATATCATTTTGAGAAATATAAGTATTGAAAATCTTCAAAAACTCGTACATTCACAATTTTAAAGAAATATCTATCAAGATGACTAAAGTAAGTCCACTACATAAGATTCGAGTCACTAAATATGAACCGATATCATAGACATTTTGATAGCGAAAGAGATAAAAAAAATATATTCTTACGAAAATTAAAATAAGACAAACAAACTAAATTATCGGGAATAGGATATTTTAATAATCCTAATAAATAAATACTCTCTTATTGGCTGTTCTACATTTCTATCTGTTCTATCTATCCAAGAAAACAAAAAAATTGGGTTTACACTTTTTTGCCCCTTCCATTTTCCCACAGTCGTTTGATCTTTTGCCGACTTTTCCATTGTTTTTTTCTTCACTGTAATCTCTTCCCTCATGTTATTGTTCTTACCAACAAGGACTGTTACATGATCAGAGAAAAATATAGTAGTAATTTTGTGAAATTATACATCTTTTTTGCTTCTGTGTGCTTCAGAAATCTCTTGATTTCTATGTAAAGATTGTGTTTTGGGTATTTGGGTCGGTAGAATTCTTGTTTTTTTAGGTGGGGTTTGCTTGGTTTTCTTCAATTTTGATTGGTTTTGTTGAAAAGTGCAGGAATTTGAATTTTGAATTTTGGAAGTTGAATGTATGGTAAAGTTTCCTTTTTTTGGATTGAATTGATGAATGTTGGAGATTGGGTGAACCTGTTGAGAAGCTATTAGAGGGGAAGAAATGAAGAGAGGAAAGGGTGAAGAGAAGTTAATGGGACCTATGTTTCCAAGGCTTCATGTTAATGATACAGAAAAGGGTGGTCCAAGAGCACCTCCAAGAAACAAAATGGCTCTTTATGAGCAGCTCAGTATTCCTTCTCAGAGATTTAAATATGGGATTTCGAATAATCCCAACAATGCAAATATCCAGGTATTCAAACTGAAATTTATCCCTTTTGCTGTGTGTATATGAGTAATATGTGTGAGCTGATACCTTAATTCTTAGCTTTGAATGTATGATATTCCTTTTTGCTGAGTGTATATGAGTAACATATGTGAGCTGATTCATTAATTTGGCCAATAGAGTTGGACATTAGCTTTGAATGTTATGGTTTACTGTTATGATTTGTAGCTTTTGATTTTAAGTCTGTTGTTAGACCTGTTTAAGAAAAAAGAGTTCATTTTTATCCTTTTTGAATTCTTAGTTTTGTTTTCACCCAAAAAAACAAAAACACTCTTATAGGATAGGATTGTTGTTTTTCTCACAGGAATTGGGTTTAATTGCAATGAGTTGCTGAAGAATTATAACGGAATCAATAGTCTTAAGTTTGTGATATTGCTCAAAATCTTCTAGATTGACCATTGTGTGCCAGCATTATTGAGATAATTACTAGATGATATGCACACCGTTCGCTAACCTCCTTTGTTTTGCTTTATTGGGAAAAAGGTTGGGGTGGCTTGACACCACTTCCATTGGCATGTTTTGCATAACAATTAGGAAGCTAATTATTACCTCGAAATTCTTGAGTTCTTCACCTTAATGTTCCAGCAGGATGTTATTAACTAATATATGTGATTGTCCTTCTCTTGAAGGTCTGTTGATGAGAATTTGAGTTACCTCATTAAATTAAGTAAATGGTTTTGTCATTTCCTTGCTTTCTTTTTTCTGATGTTTTCTTGGAAACTAAAGATAATGTACTAGTAGCAAACGGACTGTTACATCAAAAGAGGTTTCATGATATTAACTGTTTCACTCCGGATTTAAAATCTATTTTTTGTGCATGGTGATTATGAATCTTGTAGATGTTTGAATGTTGACCTGACTGATTTAAACAATTAAATTATGCAGGGAAATGGACGTGAAAATGATGAATTTTTCTCAGTACAACTTCCTCCATCAAGACATCCTGCTGAAAATCCACATTCCTGCAGTTCAAATTCAAAAACTCCTTTGCTGCCAGTTGAGTCTAACAAGAAAACAGAAGAGGATGACTTCAGAGTTCCTGTATTTGTTAAATCCCTGGCGGGCCAAGGAAATGGAAAGTTTTATAGTACTCTGGATGGTAGAAAGTTCTCTGCCTCTACTGCAGTACTTTCGGGGCATTCTAGAAAAGACTTGAATGACGAGAACTCCAAACAGATCGCCGTAAGCAGAGAGATTTTGTGCAACTCTACCTCAATTCCATCAATGGATAAGCTAGATGATGTTCTGAAGAAAGCTGATGTACAATTGCAATATGAACCGAGAAATGACCCTGATAATACTTATGGCATATTGTGTAAGAATGATCTGCTACGACCGAAATGCAGAGTTGATTCTCAAGTTGGTGGCACCATGCTATCTGAACCTGTTAGGGTTGTTGATAATGGTGATTCTTCTCTTCTTGTGAAGGATGTTGCATCAAAAGAGCAGATAATTCCTAATAATAATCACAGTAATGATAAGGAATCAGAGGAAGACAAGGCATCTGAATCATTACAAACGAAAATTGTGGACCAGGGTGACGACTTATCAGAGACTTCCATGGTGGAATCTATATCTGGAATGTACATATCTCCTGACGATGTTGTTGCGATAATAGGTCAAAAACATTTCTGGAACGCCAGAAGAGCTATTGCCAAGTAAGTTCAACTGTTTTGTATTGGCTTGGTGAATGATAAATATTTGAGCTTGACGTTTGAATTTTATCATCATATGTGAAATATGAGTCTGCCAACTCTTTGGTAGTTGGGTGGATGATCTTGTATGTTAGCTTTTGTTTTAAACTTGATTTCCACTGAACTTCTAAGTGCTACTCAGATCATCATTTATAGAGAAAGTGACCAGTTGACCTCTATGTGTATCCTCATGGTATTTTATGTAAATGAGGTACGTTTTCCTGGAGTATTTTTGCATGCTGTAACAACATTATCTGTTCTGTGAATGTATGACATGTTCTCTTGAAATATCTGCCTACTTTATCAGTTATGTCACTTGTTATTCAGAAAGATCCTGAAGGATATTTATCACATGCTAGACATCTGTTCCTACTTAAATTTGACATTTGAACTGCAATATGTTTTATAAGAAAGACCTTGTCAGATAAAGCATCTTGATAATCTTTCGATGTCATGGTGTAGTCTTGCCACTGGGTGCAGTTTGAGTGGCATGTTTAATTATTCGATGATTATGGGTGACGTGAGCTTTGCTACAACATGAATTATTCTGTAGTCTACTTCATCATTTGCTTTTGTAATGCTAATGGTCTTTATTCAATTAGAGCTTTCTCACCTTATATTAGGATATTTATTGGTTTTCGTTTGTCTCTGACGGGGGTGCTGACTGGTGCAAGTGGATGAAGTGTGAAAGGTCTCAACACCTTCGAATGGGATGATGACCCTTTTGAATCTACTTCCTCTTGTCCATTATAAATGACCTTTTAGCTCAAAAGAATTGATCCAAAATAAATGTCTTCGAGAAATCAAGAAGACATTAATTTTTTCTTTTCAAATCATTTCTTGTTCTCTCTTGCAAGATTGAATAAGCTCAATCAAATTTGACATTCCCATTGCCTCAACCTTACAATGAATTTGAATTCAAGCTCAATTAGAAATATATAAAATTCGCCTCAGTTTTAATGTCAATGTGTTAAATTCAATCAAAATAGATGTTGGTAAGCCAAGAAAAACAATTAAAGCTACATTATAAAATTTAAAGAAACACGAAGTAAGTGACTACATCCAGATCACTATTGAAGAAACTAGAAACAAGACTTAACTGAAATAATTTAAAAGTATTTATACCATTTTAGTATCACATTTCAATTGAGCAAAAAATCGGCTTTTCCTTTATAACATTGCTTTTCTAAGATGTATAATTATGTATTTATGGGGAACCTTTTGCTCACACAATTTTGATCATGCATGATTGCAATTTTGAAGAATATGATTGATTTCCATGTTAAAAAAACTTCATTTGATTTCGTAACAATTGTACAAGCTCATCAACAATTTTAGGCGTCCTTTTATGTTGTAAGGATTGAATAACTCCAAAAAAATTCAAGGTCTAAAATCTTCAAATTCATGGAATTTAGGGATCAACACATTAATTCATTAAACGAATATCAAATCCATCTTGTGTTGCTACTCGACAAAATTCTTCATCATCAAGATAAATATATGTTCTTTCCATTATCTTACTGAATGAATATTGGATAACTTCAGTCTCCTCATGGCCATTTTGCCTTGATAGTAAGAATAATTTATAATTTATTCAATGAAGTATGACCTTACAATGTCTTTGGTTAGTCGAATTACTGGTTTTGTCTCTGGATTATGGAAGCTCTGTTACTACTCTTTTAGCTTGTTCTTATGTGATTTAGGGGAACATACCAATTTTTCTATAGAAGAGTTAATTTCCTTGTGCATCAAACCCTGGATGAGCTATAACAACTTAAACCTTAGATTCTTATGAAGTTTCTGAAAAGGCAGTTCCTAGTCTCTTCGTTAGAACTCAATATATTTGGTTTGCTTATTCATTTCTAGAGCTCGACATATTTCTTTTTCCATATGTCTCTATTGTTGTGTGGAAGAAAAAGATATTCAAGGAAAGAAATTGAAGGAGAAAATCAGTACAGTAGATACATGTGTATAAGAAACATAAATATTGAATTAAATTAACAGGAAAACAAGGAGAGAGGCAAAATCGATTTTCCTTGCTTGGGCTGGTGACCCTCTCTGTTTTAATAAGTTCACATGAACAAAATTGGTTCTGTGGTGGAGAGGCAAAATCTGGTGCTCGCATACTGATGCATTTTAATGACTTCTAAAGCTCTAATTTCAATGTGCATCCTAGAACTACATAAAAGGGTTATGCTGTGATGGAAGCTGTCTCCACCACATATTAGTGCTGTAGGAAAGGTCATCCTGTTGACTGCCTTATTTTTTTTAATTATGATATAGAAGATATGTTGTGTGTGTCAAATCCGTAGAAAAACGAGAGGCTTTAAATATGGCCTTGTCTTTTGAAGCTCTAGAATTTTTATCACCCGGTTGGTTGTCTATTGCTGTTTTAGGTTCTCTTTTGTTCAAGCGTCTTGATGGATCTGACTACTTTTTAGATGGGTGAGGATATCCATCCCCCTTTCTTTCGTCAGTATTTGTTGTTGTCTTGTCTCTAGATTAACTTAGTGGTATTTTCTCTTTAAAATTGTCTTCAGCAGTGCACTAGTCTTTTTCTTTTTCATTTTTAATTGACAAGTTTTTTCTCAATGCACTTGAAAGAGCTACTTCTTTCTATTTGTTATTTGTTTGCCTGACGTTTTCCCTGTTGTCCTGGAACAGCCAGCAAAGAGCGTTTGCGGTTCAAGTTTTTGAGTTGCATCGTCTAATAAAGGTGAGGTAGTTGTAGAGGCTAAATTTCTCAAACATATCAGAATGCAATTTTGTACTGTAGACAATATAGATGGCATGTAGGACTGGATCGACTCATTACAGAGACAAGAGGAGTCAGTCAAGTCCTATGATGTAAACATTTTTAGCACTATCGTTGGTGCTGTGCCTTTTGAACTAATAAACTTACATATCAGAAAAACACAATTTCGATTTTCCTTTTTTCCTATTGAAGTAAGTTATTCTGCTGAACCTTTTGTGTAACTATAACAGGTTCAGAGACTCATAGCTAGTTCACAAAGCATGCTTGAAGATAGTGCTTATTTAAGCAAAGCTGTAAAGGATTCATCTCCTAAAAACCTTCCGTTGGAGTATATCGTCAGAGATGGTCACAATGTTCCGAAGCAGAGGAAGAATTTTGAGAGGCCAAACACTAGGATGGAATGTTCTGCGGAAAATACAGTAGGCAAACCTGTGAAGTATTCATCTGCTAAAAGACTTCCGTTGGAGTATATTGTTAGAGATGGTCACAATGTTTCAAAGCAGAGGAAGGATTTTGAGAAGCCTAACAATAGTATGGAATGTTCGGCTGAAAACACGGTGGGAAAGGCATCCTTCTCTTCTGTGCAAAATAATAGCCAGTCTTCAAGCTACAGTTTGTTTTCAGGTCACCCAATAACAAACAACTCCACCATGGGTCCTTGGAGCTTCAATCAACCCTTAGGTCACCAATGGTTGATCCCAGTCATGACTCCTTCCGAAGGACTAGTATACAAGCCATATCTTGGACCCGGAGTCACGAGTTCAATCTGTGGAGGTCATGGACCCCCAGGATCGACTCCAATAATCGGAAACCATTCAGCTCCATCTTATGGAATTCCTGCTTCTCATCATCAGTATCAAGGGGTCAGAATGCCTTTTACACCTCCAGCTGGTCACAACTACTTCCCTTCGTATGGCATGCCAGCTATTAATCCAGCAATCTCATCTTCAGCTGTCGATCAATCAAGCCTGTTTGTTGCTCAAGGTTTACAAGGTCAGTTATCAGCAGGAGGAGGAGCTAATTTTTCTGTTCAACGTCAGAACTCGAGTAACATGCCAAACAATAAGAATGGAACTTCCCCAGAGGTGAAATCTCATTCCTGTAGAGATGCTGAAATGCAGGCCAGCACTGCAAGCAGTCCAAGTGGAACAGCTAACAAAATAACTGTGGATAACGCCACAGAACGAAGAAATGTTCTTCCTCTATTCCCAACGTCTCCAGCTACCAAGAACCCGGATATAACTCAAGTTCCTAGTCATCATGCTCGAGTCATCAAAGTCGTACCTCGTAATGCAAGGTCTGCCACAGAATCTGCTGCTCGGATCTTTCAGTCTATTCAAGAAGAGAGAAAACAGTACGACTCTGGTGTTAATTAATCATCTATAAACAGTAGTTGTCTAGTCATTAATGTGACCATTAGTTCATTATGATGTGTTTATGTATAATTTCTTGTAACCTTTTAGATATCTGGAATTTATTTGGTAAGTCAGCCATTTTGTAAATAACATACTTACCTTATAATTATATCACTATTACATAATTTTTCTTCCTGCTGTTGTATACAGAACAGTGAACATTGTTTTAAAACCCTCATCTAAGTTTTAATTTATCAGTGTTTTGTTTATCTATGTTGAGGTGAAGCTCTTACAAATATCAGTTTATCAGAGCTGTGCTGAAGCTTATGTTGCTCGGATTCTTCGTAAGTGTTGCAATACTTACATTAGATCCTCAGTCAATAATGTTGTCGCATCTGTGTAAGATTTTTATGTCGTTATAGCTGTGCTACGGCATTTATGGAGGACCAATGCAACATCTAGCGTGCATTTTTAGAGAATCCGACAATAGTTGCAGCAATATTCTTGGAGAAACAAATCAAATAGTTTTTCATATTCTAAAGCAAAAGCTTAATAAAATCGCGTTACACATTCGATAATATGACATAATATATAATATTATTTGAAATTATAACATGGAAAACACTATAATATGTCAATCTTGTATAATAGTATATAAAAATTTAATCTGAATTTCTTTTATGACAAGAGAACCCACTATTACTATTTTTTGGACGCGCACAGGGTAAATTTCACCCATAGTAATAGCTTGTAAATCATTCAAAAAAATAAGTATAAACAAATCTCATAAAATAAACTCGATAAAAAGTCAGAAGTTTCAAACCCGAGACCCCTTGTTCAACCATCCTTACGAGTAGTCAAATTGAACTTTGCAAAGTAAATTTGTAATATTTCATTGGTAGATTCTTTGTCTATATCAAGTATAATTTTAAAAATATAAATATCGAATTTACAAAGGGTTAAATACTTATCATTCATCATAAACGACTTTTTTTTTCTCATTTGATTTTGATATTTTTATGTTACCTATCAAGAATTTCTTTTTATCAAAAGATTAAAACTCGAGATCTTTAATTAAAGAATGAGCTGCCTCATCCACGATATAATTTATTCTTATTCAATATTTCTCTATAAATATTTCACTTTTTTTAATATATAATTGTATTGCTCGAGTTTTTTTGTTTTTTTTTTCAAATGGTACTTCCCATCAACCATCATGGGTTGTGGTGCACTGGTTGGAGTGCTTCACCCTTAACCAGAGGTCTCAGGTCCGAGCCCTAGGTATGGAGAAAATCATGTTGGGAGCGCCACCCCCAAGTGGGCCCTACAATGCACGATCCGGATTTAATCGGAGCTCTAATGTGGACTTCGAATACCGAGTGAGAAACAAAAAAAAACTTTCCATAAAAATGAAAGAAGACAAAGAAAAACTTTTATCTAATTCCGAGTACATAAAACGCTATTGATAATAGCGATTTATGAGTACTTTTGAAATATTCAAAAGATATACGGACCAACTTAGAATATGACATAATATATAATATTATATGAAATTATAATAGGGAAAACACTATAATATGTCAATCTTGTATAATAGTATATAAAAATTTCTTTTTTATTTTTTTTTTCGATGTTCGATATCTATATTAGAGTTCGACTATTCTGAATTTGCACTGTATATAGGACTTCATTCGGAGGGAAAGTGCTCCCTATCAAGAATCTTTCTATATCAAAAGTTTGAACTCGAGACCTCTGATTAAATAATGAGCGACATCATCCACGTTATAATATATTCTTATTTCAATATTTCTATCAACATATTTCACTTTGTTTTTAATAATTGTATTGCTCGAGTTATTTGAAATGTTTTTTTTTTTTCAAAAAAAGAAATGAAAAAAAAAACTTTTTTTTAATTCTCAGAACTTATTTCTAAAAGAAACCAATGGCATTCTACAAATGCACATAAAACGTGTTTGAGAAGATCGATTTATGCTCACTTTTGAAATATTCAAAAGATATACGGACCAACTTAGAATATTACACAATATAACATAATATATAATATTATATGAAATTATAACAGGGAAAACAATATAATGTATCAATCTTGTATAATAGTATATAAAAATTCAATCGGAATGTTTTTTGTTTATGACAAGAGAACCCACGATTATTATTTTTAGACACGGACAGGGTAAATTTCACCCCATAGTAATAGCTTGTAAATAATTTTAAAAAATAAGTCTAAACAAATTCCATAAAATAAACTCGATAAAAAATTAAAAGTTTCGAATTATTCAACCATCCGAATAATCAAATTGAACTCTGCAAAGTAAACTTTTTCTTGTTTTTTTATGTAATTATTTCATTGGTAGATTCTTTCTCTATATCAAAAATAATTTTTTAAATTATAAATATCGAATTTGCAAAGGATTAATACTTATCATTCATCATATAAAAGACTTTTTTTTCTCATTTGATGTTTGATATTTTTATTGGAGCTTTAATTAATTTGAATACGCGTCTTATTAAGACCTTCTACAAGGAAAAAAATGATTCGTGAAAAATCTTATCTATCCTACCCACATTATTAGTTCACAAAAGAATAATGTTTCTTTTTTTCCAAAAAAAAAATTATCTTGTCTTCCAACAATATCAATTTCAGTCCCTCCCTCTTAATAAAAAAAATTATCGATTCGAGGTTCGATATTCATGTTAGATCCGACTATTCTTAATTTGCTTATACGTGTAGGACTCCATTCGGGGCGAAATGTTTCCCTCCTCCCCCCCCCCCCCCCCCCCAATCAAAAAATTTTTTATACCAAAAGCTTGAAACTCGAGACCTTTAATTAAAGGATGAACAGCCTCATCTACATAATCTATATTTCTCGTAACATATTTCACCTTTTTAATATATAATTGTATTGCTCGAGTTATTTGAAATATTTAATATTTTATTTTATTTTCAAATGGTACTTCCCATAAAAATGAAAGAAGACAAAAAAACCTTTTATCTCATTCTGAGAACTCAATTCTAAATGAAAAGCAGAGGCATTCTACAAATGTACATAAAACGCCTTTTACAAGAGCGATTTATGAGTACTTTTGAAATTTTCAAAAGATATACGGACCAACTTAGAATATTACATAATATATAATATTATATGAAATGATAACATGGAAAACAATATAATATGTCAATCTTCGTATAATAGTATATTAAAAGTCAATCTGAATTTTTTTTTTATGACAAGAGACCCACAATGACTATTTTATCGACGTACACCGTGTAAGTTTCACCTTAGTGTAATAGCATTTCTCAAAGAATATTGCTGCTAACTATGTCGGATTCTCTGAAAATGCATGCTTTAACCTCTGATGCGGCGGTCGTAGCATAGGTACAACAACATATTTAAAGTATCTTACACAGATGCGACAACATTATTAGATCTAATGTAAGTATTACAACACTTTTGAATAATCGGAGCAACATAAGGAAGGTTCAACAACTCTGATAAACTGATATATATGTAGGAGTTTCACCTCAAACATAAATAACAAGACATGAAAAATCATTTAATAGTGATATAATTATAAGGTTACAATGATCATTATTAGGAAGAGAAGAGTCACCATTATCAACAACCCTAACAGGTTCACATAGCATGGTGCCACTAACTTGAGAATCAACTCTGCATTCCTTTACCTTTTACAGAATTGATAAAGAAAGAGGTATCGATTATCGAACCAAATATTTTATAATAGTTTTATCTCATACTCTACTTTTCTAGTAAATTTGATCTTTAAGTTGACATTGACATTATATGACAGCATAAAATTTTACAATTTAGCCAATAATATTACATTCATCAAAACAATAGAATACCATACAACAAATCATGAAACAACCCTCTAAACAAAGTGCTAATATAGCCTTTTACATATTCAGTCTTTTCACCATCCATGTTCTCTCTCTTACAAATTTTGAAACTTATGTCACCTCAATAGCTAAGCTGCTGGACTCTGGTGCTGCTTTCTAGTTCTACTCTCTCTTGCTGTTGATTTTTGTTGTCTGGGGAAAATCTTGATTATGATGTGCTGCCTTTAACCCCTGCTACTGGATTTGTAGTGTAGTTCATACACTATTCGATTATCACTTTGACATTCATCCCACACAACTATAATCTAGTCTTGTATCATCCTGCAACGACTCAAAGCTTCCAGTCTCTCACTGCCATCGGCCACTATTCGTGAGTCAAAAACTCACAGAGACTCCTCAAGAGGTTTTGAATTTTGGAATTTGATGCGAGCACGTTTCAACTCCTTCACACCATCCACCAACCTCAAGTTCGTATACCTGGTCCATCGAGCTGCTCATCAGCATCAGCATCCACCTTTTTGTCATCCTGCATAGCCTGCGAAGCTGGCGCAACCTCTAGAACATTGCTCACGAGTACTAAGCGCCTCCTGGCTACAGAAGAATGTTATGTTGGACTGGTCAAGAAAACCTTCTTTTATAACTCCCAACAAGTTCCTTGATGTGGTGATGTCAAAACTCAGGCTGGAATTTTCATTTCACTCAGAAATGCATGGTTTCTGCTCCCCAGTATCCTCTGTTGATTTATCATCAGAACTTTGGTTTTGAAGGCCAGCAGTCTTAACCTCCTGGAGTGACTCCTCAGGAATGATTATCTGTGATGATCCGCCTGACCGACTAGAAACACTTGCGGGAGAAACAGATCCTATATCTTGAGGACTAATAGAAGCACGTTTCGGCAGTTTGTCGGACTGTACATCAACTGTATGGGTTTCCTGCTTCCTCTTTGAACGCCTTCCTTCAGAAGACATGCAACCTTTGGCATCTTTTTCGGGAGTATGCTGAGTTGTATTTCTAGATTGACGTGGTCTTTTATACCCATCAGGAAAGACATAAGCAGGAATTTCCCTCCTAGGAACATGCGAGACATAGATATCCATGCCCGGTCTCCAATAAGAGTACATGCTTACATCTTGCTTAAACTCATCGACTGTTCCACGGATATCAAACTGTTGACCTTCTTGTACTTTGACACCCTTTTGCCTCTGCAAACCCATGAAAAAAGCACAATGCGGGCATGGCTTCGACATGTCCGCAAATTCATTAGGATAAGGATGGCACTGCAACGTCCCACTGGTGTCCCGCTCTATCTGCAAAGCATCAACCGAAACTACACATTACATCACTAGAATAAGAAGAAAAAGGACAAGGAAATTAGATCTTTCCCTCCCGGACTTTATCTTTCTGTGCTAACAATTCTCATCAACCTGAGTTAACTAAAAAAACTACCGACTTTCACCTTTAGCGTGAGTTGTCGAAGCCGTGATTCTACCCAGCCTTTCCAAGCTAGCAAATCATCATTATCTGCTGCTACGATTTCAACCTGGAGATAGTTTTTGTACGCCTCAAAGAAAAAATAATGCTCAAAAAGAGCAGGCCACTGTGATTTATTCAACTCCACATCCTGGACAAAAAAGCATAAACTAAAAACATCAGCACTACTTACTCAAAATTTGTTACAAGAAGAAAGGGAAAGAATAAACACTGAACCTTATAGCTTACCTCGCAAATCTTGTTACCAATCTGAAATTGGTCCATCATTACTCGAAGAGTGCTTGGTGAGACGTTATAGCTAGAGTTCATGCAAGGGTAGGCAGGAGTGATGATTGGCATATGATGAGTTCTGTCTTTAGGATTCTTGCGCGGATCCCAAACAAGAAACCCAAGTTCATCCTCTTCTATTGGGCATAACATCACAGGATTTGGCCAACGCCATTGTGTATAAACACGGAAGAACCTAGAAACAAGCATACTAGGGATTGCATTTGGGTAAAACTGGCAAATGCGAGCAACCAAAAGAGCCCAATTCACCCCACCAAGAAATCCAGTAACCTAAATAAGAAGCACAAAAGAGGCAAACCAGAAAATCATGATCAGATTGGGATATTTCTAAAGAATGACGCCATCATGTCAAATTAATGGTAAGGATTATGACCAAACAAGAGGAATGACTAGTTGAAATACGAGAGAGAGACCACTGAGATGGTTCGAGGGACTAAGAACTCACATTGGAATAAACACCACGTCTTTTGGCCCAGAACTTCAGACATCTAAGAGTTGTACGGAAGTGCTGCAAAAGTTTTAAGTAAACATGGAAATGATCAATCATTTAAGGGAAGGAGGAACACTGATGGTTACCTTAGCATTGGGAACTAGTTTCAGTATTCGATCAGCAACTCGACAACCATTCAGACTTCGAACAGTTGGTCCATCCACATTACAGAGTACAGACTGGTCTGAGATATCCAAATCCTATTGTCAAATCAAAATTACAAGTTGGAGTTGCAATTCAGCACAAGACTATAATCGAAGTCTGAATAATAATATTCAAGAACCACATGTTTCATATCCAAAGCTCGCAAGAAAATGTGGAACGCAGTCGAAATACACATAATAAATGAAAAGTTGTTATGTTCTCATTGAATGAGCGAATCCACATAGACAAACTCTTCAAGTACCAGCCTTAACAAACAACATCCATGAAATCCTTGACACACAACAAGTTTCAAAAGGGAAATAAAAAGAAAAAGGAAACTACACAAATAAAGAACAATTCATAAAAACTCAATTCCAACTTACTTCAGGAATAACCAAGAGAGTTATACTTGCATAAAGAAGATCAATTGAAATCCCTTGAAATTTGAATTTCATAACAGGGACATGAGCATCAGGAACTGGTTGAAGTTCACGAACTTCTTCCATTTCAGCTAAAATATCATGAAGAAGGATAAAGAAATCTTCCTGCACAGTAATCAAAAAAAAAAAGATGGGGTAAACACAAAAAGGAACAATTTTAATCAAATTATGTCATGTTCACTGAACCAACCAACAAAAAATTTGATCAGTGGGTTGTACTCACTTCTCGATTGACATAGCAGGGACCAACACACAATGTGTCAAGGTCAGCTCCTGGTCCATGAACCTGCAAGGAGTATGTGTTACCAACTTATGCATTTGTTGAGCCAGAACCTCAAGATAGTGGACGAATGTACCATTCAGATTCTAAAATAACTTACATGTGAACCAGATTTAAGTTAGGGGAATAAAAATTCATGTGGACGCCACGTAGGAAATAAAGTTGGGGACAAAGGGATTTAATGGTCAAGGGCTTATATGTGCTCAAAGTTGGACGGTACGGGAAATATATCAAAAAGTGTAAATATAACCTTTTTTGAAGAGCACGTGGGAAAATCTGACCCTTTCCCGCATATCCAATACTTCCGTTGGAGATGTGTTTAATGTTGTTAGAGATTTGTATGTCAGTACAAAATGTTGAGAACTTCTACTGTTTAAGAATCTAAATTGCTGAATATTAGACTGAGATAGACATAACCATGGATAGCGAGGATTCGTATTACCAATCCCAAATAGCTTGGTGTATGTTGTTTTTTCCAGTACTGAACACATTTACCATCTGCAGAATGAAGACGCATCCTGTTCAAACTTTGTTTCAGTTTTTTCATGGATTTCCATACCTTTGTAAAACTAAATTACAAGAACTACAACCTCATGGAATTCCTTCATCACCTTAAGTAGACCCAAATAAAAGCACTGCCTCCATTCTAGGATAATATAGTTCAACTTCTTAACAATCCCGTGAGATATTGCACAAATCTAAGTCCATTGGTTATGAACCAAGGTTAAACTTGCAGCACAGAAAACGGAGCAGCATGAGATCACTTGGAGACTAATTGCAAAACAGGAATAAATTGGAAGTCCTAGACTAGTGTTGTTACTCGGTTTCTAAAGGTGCCGTCCAAAATTTTATTAAGTTGAACTTCACATATGGCCCATATAATGCATAACATTTCTAACCTCCAATCAGAAGAAAACTACGAACATAAACCGAGCAGAGGGCATGTAATCTTACAGGTGAAGATTTGAAGCATAATTAACATCCAGAGAAGGGGATTCTATTAAGCTGCTCCCGGAAGAACTAACTACAAGAAAATTCCATAAACGCTGAAACTTTTACTTACCCCTAGCCGATAGGAGCCAAAGGTGACTATGATAGCATTTGCATCCTCAACCATTTGATCTATGTAGCCTCTCTGGCGAGTCAATTGTTTCACCCATTGTTTTACAATCTACAACAGAATAAAGACTGGTCATTACAACTTCTTTCACTACACTTCCATGGATAGATCACCTCATAAGAATCCAACACTATTAGTTGGATATTATGGACATATGAAATGAATTCAATATGCAAATGGTAAGGATAATACAAGAGGGATTATTGCAAGGAGCTAAATACCAAAATAACCAGCAAATCCAATCATAAACTGAAAAGTTTTTCCTAGTACATGACAACTCTGGCAAACAATAAAGCATATTTCATCAAATTCATGTAAACATAAAAGGGTCGTCTGGATAAAAAACAAATTATTCATGTATTAATTTCCGGACGGATAACTCTAGATAGGAAGGAGTGGAGGTTGCTATTAGGGTAGAAGGTTGGTAGGGGTAGAGTGTTGTTTTTCCTGTAAGGGTTTAGACTTGTTAGTGCCTGTTGTAGTACTAGTCATACATTGTAGTTCTCGTTTTTGTTATCTATAGGCATATTTTTTTAAAAATTTTTTTTTTTTGCATTTCACTTCCCATGCTATTTAGTTGTTGTTATTGCTCCTTCTGTCGATTGTACACTGCTTTTTCTTATTAAATGTTCTGTTTTTTTTTTTGGTAACAACTGTAAACATTACCATACCACCACAAAACATTTACATCTTAAAGAGCACCTATTCCTAGAACAGTTATAGGCCTCCAACAAACAGAAAAACTAAATACATATTAAATGCTGAATAAAATCTCTACAATTATGAGTTTTCTTCATTGTTTTCCTCTTCTTTTACTTGGGTTTGATACACTTGAGCTAAGGGTCTTTCGAAGACTGTCTCTCTATCTCCACAAGGTAGTGATAAGGTCTAGATACCCTCTACCCTCTCCAGATCCCCTTTAGTGGGATTTCACTAAGTATGTTGTTGTTGTACAACGTATAAAAGGTAGATATGAAATAAGTTATTTTTGGTATAGAATTAATATGACGTTTGGTTGACAATATAGAAATCCGCATAACTAAGTACATGAATAACTAATCTCTACATAACTAATAACTATATAAAATAATCCATCGATTCTCTCATAACTAATCCAAATTGTTAAAGTAATTAATGTGGTTCAATTACCTGGTCAAGTCGCCGCAGTACTTCTTCTCTCTTTGCAGTCTCTTCCTCACTCTCATACAATTCTGATTCCCTCAAAAACTACCCCATCACCATAAAACCCAAAAGTTAATACAAATTCATGATTCAAGTGAAATCAACTCAGACAATCCTAGAACAAAATATATAAGAAAAAAAAAGAACTACCTTTTCCAGTTCTGCATTTCTTTGAAGATCTGCCTCAGTCGGTCCAGCAAGAGATAATGGCTTTGTGACACCATATTTCTTTGGTGGTGGTGCAACAGACTCACTTAAGCTCTCGGAACTCACCATCACACTGACAACAAAAGGAAACAACACATACCAAAAAGAATACCAGTCTGAGTTACCAAACTTCAGATTAGCATAAAAGCTAAGCTTTACACATCATTTAACAATTGAAATACAGACCACTTCGCGGGATTTCACCGAGTATGTTGTTATTGTTGTTTGTTGAACTGATGAAATGCAGAACCAGAACAATCAAATGAAAAAGGCCAGTCAAGTTACCAGAATTCAAATTAGCATAAAAGCTAAACTTCACAGATCACTGAACCGAACAAACACCGAACCAGAAAACCAAAAAAAAAAAGGAGAAATTTTTAACTATGAAGGAACAGAAATTGTATGAAAAACCCACGAGTAACCAAAATTCAGATTAGAGTAGAAGCTAAATTTCACAGATCACTGCACCAATCAAATGCGGAACCAGAAAAGGAAAAATACAGAGAATTTTTCAACTTCATGAACAGAAATTGAAAAGGAAAAAAAGCGAAAAAGACCAGTGGAGCTACTCAGAATTCAAATTAGCATAGAAGCTGAACTTCACAGATCACTGAACCAATCAAATGCAAACCAGAAAAGGTAAAAGGGAGAATCTTTTTCAACTCTATGAACAAAAATTGAAAAGGCAAAAAAACTCAGAACAGAAAAAAAAACCCAGAATTCAAATTAACATAGAACCTGAACTTCACAGATCACTGAACCAATAAAATGCGGAACTAGAAAAGGAAAATACAGAGGATTTTTCAAACTCTATGAACAGAAATTGAAAAAGAAAAACCCTAGAGCAGAAATAAACCAGTCAAGTCACCCAAAATTCAGATTAGCATACAAACTGAACTTCACAGATCACTGATTACTAAACCAATCAAATGCAGAACCAAAAATCGAAAAAAAAAAAACAGATTTTTCAACTCAATAAACAAAATTGAACAGTAAAACAAAAAACCAGAGCAGAAAAAGACTAAATAGAGTTACCCAGAATTCAGATTACCATAAAAGCTGCTAAACTTCACAGATCACTGAACCGATGAAATACTGAACCAGAAAACAAAATTGGAATGAGAAAAATGAGAATTTTTTCAATTCAGTATGAACATGAAAGCTATAATAAATTTGAATTAAAGGAATATTCAGTGTATATAGAAAGAAAAAGAGATCTAGAGAAGATAAAGCGGATTTTGGGGGGTTTTGCCGCTGGGTTTAGCCATTACCAGGGGTAGGGGTGGGAGTGGGGTGGGGGATTGTTTTATCATCCGCATAGAATATTTATATTAAACTTATGTAATATTCATTATAATCATAATTTAATGAACTAAAATAAACTGTAAATTTAAACACGTGATATATATGTATTGACTTGGCGTAAATATTTGATACGAGTTTATTTCGAGTTCTATGAAAAAAAAATTTGTTGAAAAGTAATATTTGTATCATATACTATACTATCTTTCTCTCTTTTTCTAAAAAAAAAATCATTTAACTATTGATTATTTAATACGGGTCTTTTAATTTTCTTCTCTATTTTTTCTTTGTCTATCATTATTATTTTTCTTATAATTAAATCGTAAATAATTAATAATTAAATTTATATAAAATAACAAATAAAAGAATATTTTAGTCTAATTCTAATTTTTTCCCTCTTAAAATACTTTTTGTTTTTATATATTAGCTCAAAATGTATTATTGTTTGTTTTGTTTTGTTATATTGCTTTTAGTTTGTTAATTTGAAAACTACCTGTCTTAATTATGACATATAAAAAAAATATGATTTATTTTGATTGAAGAGACTCTTGGAGAGTTGGTAATAAGTTAAAGATATGAAAATAAATTTTAGAGTCTAAAATATTAAGTTTGAGTAGGATCAAGATTTGACTATTTGAAGTGTTAATTCGAAAATATGATATATGAGGCAAGTATAAGTGACACTCAAAATGTTTCTCGAGTCTCTAATTCATGAAATTAGAGAAATCGACGATGACATCACATTTTATATTGATACGACATGAATAAAGTAGAGGCTTGCATTTAACATTTTATGTAACTTAATCTTTCGTGGATTAATGAATTTAAATTAGTATAACAACACAAGTTAATCATTTTAAAGTATCACCTAAACTAAAAAGAAACAACATTATTTAAGGATTAAAATGTTAATAAAAAAGTGATTTTTTCTCATCTACGATAAATATAATAAATCATAAAACGTCTACTAAGTTATATATATAGGAATATTTTTTTTTATTAATTACATAGTATATAATTATATATATATAAAAAAAAAAAAAATTGAAATGACATGATAAATGCCACCACCAGCCGACCAACTTCCATATCTGTTTGTTTTCACTCTTTTCTGTAAAAAAAATATCATTTTTTTCACTTTCCCCTTTGAAAATTCTGACTAATTTTTGCTCCTTTGATTCGTGTGAAAGAACAAATCTCTATTCACATGCTGTACTGTCACGCTTGTTTTTGTTATATTACTACAATATTCCAGTTTCTTCCCTCACAAGAACCAAAAATACAAATCTCTCTTTTGTGGGGTTGACTCAAATTTAACATATATATGTATTTTTTTGTTACTGTGATTCTGTTTTCAGATACCCTTTTGAATTTCCTTTGAGAAAGTTGGAATCTTTTTTTATTTTTGTATATTTGGGGAAGATGGGTACTGAGAGTAATTACCAGATGAAGGTGGTGAAAGGAGATTATGGCTATGTTCTTGAAGATGTTCCTCATTTGACTGATTATATCCCTGATCTTCCTGTATTGTTCTTGTATTCTCTCTTTTTTTTTCACTTAATTTTTGAATGATTTTGAGTACGCTTGTGTTTGGATGTTGTATGTGTGAATCTCTAATTGTTGGATTTTGTCATTTTGTAATGTTGATTGATTGGGTTTGTTTAGTTATTGCATCTTGTGTTGTTTGTCCTTCATTTGATCCATAAAAATGTAGAAAGAAATGTGAAAGAAGCTATTTTTACGGGATCGCGCCACCTTCCACCAGCAACATGAACTAGGTGTAACTCTGTCTAGTTAGGACAGATGAGAAAAAAATCACATAGTGTTTATGTTGAGGTGCGAGCAAGTTGACTTGGACACCACCGTTATAAAAAAAAAAAAGAGTTAAAGAAGCTCATTGGGGCTATGCATCGAGATGTGTGGCAATCGCACATTATGAGTTAGCTATTGAATGGATTATATAGTGCTTAAGTGGAGGGTGTTTTCTTTTGAAGCTGGTTTAGATGGATTTCTGGTTAAATGTACAGTGTCATTTTCTTTTCCTTTTGAAAAACAGTTAAGAATATGTTCTATGTTGACTGAAAACGCACTAATATGGGAGATTTTTGAAATTTTTTGATGACTTCAAATGTCATGTAATTGGGGAGCTGGTTACAGAAGTATGGTATCCATAAAGTACATATGTTCTCTCATGCTTAGTTTCTACTAGTTTTTACTGTTTGAAGTTCTCGGAAAATGATTATTGGGCTTCTGATGAAGTTCTGTCAGAACCTTAGAGATAGAATCAGAAGCCCTTCTGATGAAGTTTTACTTTCGTGAATGCTGGCGTGTGACCTTTTGTGACACAATATCCTAATTCCTCTTATTCTAACCCCCCCCACCCTCCCCTCCCCTCCCCCTTGTTTAAGTGTTTTAAATAAATGGTTCAATTTTAGCTCTTATAGGTATTATCTTTTCTATACTGTCAACCTTCATGTCTCTTGTGCTGGATGCTGATATTTACTAATTGAACTTCTTTTACATCTTGTTGCTTGACGGCAGACTTATGACAATCCATTGCGGTCCAATCCTGCTTATTCAGTTGTGAAGTGAGTCGATCACCAAAAATTCTTTTGTTATGCTTCAAGCTGATGTGGCTGTTACTTTACAGTTAATTATATATGCATTGCATCCATAACAAGTTATGAACTTTCATTGTGGTTTCAGGCAGTACTTTGTTGACATGGATGATACTGTCCCCCAAAAGGTGAGTCCGGCTTCTTAACTTGTTCCATGGGTCTAGAATTCTCTGCAAAGAAGAAAATATTACACCCATGTTCAATGAAATACTAAGACAAATTACATTTGACTACATAGAGTCTTGAAAAAGCTGGGCTTAGGATTCTCTATTTTGCTACCTTGGAGTGCAGGTGATCCGAAGAATGTACTAATAGGAATAACTTGAAAGCTTCAGTAGAGGACTATTACACTTTGATCTAGTTTTTAGAAAAATGAAGATCCCATATTTTGTTGAATTTGACATATCTTGTAGTTCTGAGTAACATATGAACACTTTGTTTTCCACCCTTGCCACAAATTTCATCTCAGAAACGGAGTCTAAGCATTGAAATGGAATGCTTGAAGGATAAACAAAATCAAGGTATAATTATATAGCTGAAAGGTACAAAAAAGAACATGCTGATATGATTAAGAATAGGTGTCTATTAAATCTGTATTTTATATGTAAATGGAGTATTATGGCAAATAGGGAGCAATACACGGAATTCCCAGAAGAGATAAGAGATCTGTAGTTTCATGTTAGTGATAGATGCTGATCTTTTGTAATATGTACCATCTTAGTACCTTTATTATTTAAATCTTAACTTATTAAAATAAGAACATGATCTGACTCTACAGAATGCCCGGCCAATCATTCCGCTAGCATCATGCCCCCGTTTGACTGCCGCTCGGGGTGTAGTTGTAGATAGGTTAGTCTTAGTGGGCCATTGACTTCACCTGTTATCTCCTTCTACGGCATGCTATTGCTGTCTCCATATACCACATGTCACTTAGTCATCTCTACCTCGCTGCCGGTCAGCACCCCTGAAAGAAACGGTTTAAACCCGAAACTCCTGGCAGATGGCCATTGGCCCAAAGAAACGAAAGAATCTGTTACGTTTTTTATATGATCTCTTCTTTTAGATAGACCAACCTAAAAGAAGTACTTTGCTCTCCTTTTCATTTCTTTAGTCTTTTCAGTAGTTTCCAAGATGATATAGCTGTGAAGAAGTGTGAAAATTCTCTTTTATGGAATGAGCCCTTCATAGTCTTTATATTCTTAATCTTATGCTAGCTTGTCTTTCCATCTAGGTACCAGGGAAACTTGTATCCCCCCCTTCCCCTCATTGAAGTAATGTTTAAGTCTCTTTCCAGGTTGTTGTTCACAAGGACAGTCCCAGAGGGGTGCATTTCCGGCGAGCTGGTCCACGTCAGAAGGTATGTAGTATGTATTTTCCTCTGGAAAGAGCAAGTTTCCTCCTTTTTTCAATCAATCAATAAAAGTATGAACTCACTGAGATGCGTGCTTCTTTGTTGCTCAGGTGTATTTCAGTTCCGATGATGTTCGTGCTTGTATTGTAACTTGTGGTGGTTTGTGCCCCGGGCTAAACACAGTGATCAGAGAGATTGTACATAGCCTTGATTATATGTATGGGGTCAGCAAAGTCTTTGGTATCGATGTAAGTTGTCTGAACTTCAACTTTTATGCTTGTTTAGGCATTCTGCCTCATATGGGAAGTGATTGAGACATGCACAGTTAGTTGCAAGGGGGTGCAGTCACTATTTGTTCGTACTTGATTCCATATTGATGAACAATGGGTTCTGTACAGTTATGTGCCTATGTGATTTCATAACTTATCACAGTTGTTAAAAGCTGGCTGCTCAATGTTTTTTTTCTGCAATTTTTTTTGGCATTAAATCAGTTATTAACTTCAGCAGGTAAAGACTTTGTAGGACTAGATCAAATAGCACCACTTCTCTAAGTGAAGACTTGCAACATGCAGAGTCCCCCAAGGTGATTTGCATCATGTGCTCAAAGAACTTGACCATTTCCTTAGTCAATATTAGAGTAATTTGTAAGACTCATGATACCACAAAAACTTGACCATTTACACAGAGGACTCTGGTTATAATTTTGATAAAAAAGATCTTTATTGATTCATAGACAGTGCTTAAAGAAACTTAAGACATAATTCAAATTGCTTAGTCCTTGGGTCTAACTCAACCACAAATTAGCATCTAGTAAATTTGCTATGTGTGGCAAGTTTAGATAGAAAAGTAGATTCCTGTTGCTGTTTTGTTTTTGAACCATTTTTGGCTATTAAATATAAATGTTGGACAATTGGAGATTGATATGGCCTCGTGTGTTTTACTCTTTTATTCTGTTTTCACATCTTCCTCTTGGAAAAGTTTTATATTGCACTTGATTGGCAGCTGATACTGTAATTCTTTTTCAAAAGGGAGGCTACAGGGGTTTCTATTCCAAGAATATCATCAATTTGACACCAAAGACTGTTAATGACATTCATAAACGTGGTGGTACAATTCTTGGATCATCACGAGGAGGCCATGATACCACAAAGATTGTTGACAGCATACACGACCGTGGAATTAATCAGGTATCTCTTGTGCAATATTGTCCATAAACAAGTTTTCTTTGAGATAAGTTGTCCATCCATAAATAGGTGTCGGAACTGGCAGAATACTTTTCCGCTTTCATCCCTCACCATTCAAGCTATGATTTTCTAAACCTTTTGCAAAAACTGCTTATTAATGAAGAAGGAACTATATTGGTCTGAAAATCTTCTTTGAGGGTAAAGAAAGTTGGGCTTCTGTTAGCATGCTTGTTGTATTCATGCAGAAGACTTTATCTGGAAAAGAAGCTAGAGGGAGAAAAGGGGTTTAGGAATAGAATTTTAGCTTTGTCTCAAACAATATGATCTTTAGGGATGAACTTGCTGTTTATACCAGAAGTCAGTGTCCTCCGAGGCAAATCTTTTATCTCACTGCAAAATGTCTTGAGTGTGGTTTTGTCACTTAACAAAATTTCCACTGGCTATAACTTGTGTTTTTTACTGGTAAGGTTTATATAATCGGTGGTGATGGAACTCAGAAAGGAGCAGCTGTAATATATGAGGTATGTTATTTCCTGGAAATTCCAGCTTCAAGATATTAAAGATGCCAGCTCAAATAGTTTCACTTTGAGGGCAACAAGGTGATCATGGATTGTATTGTCTCGCTGAGCTTTTTAGCACTCTGCTCAGAGTTTTGAAAACCAAATTTTTTGTTAGGTCGTTGAGGTGATATAATCACTTAACAGTCTCTTGAATTATGCTATCTGTGACAGTCTGTATTACATATTTATATCATCTTAATCCTCCTTTAGCATACATCAATTGAGCTCGTGAATAGTATATACCTATATATTGTACTAAATTTGCCCCTTTGATGGCTTTTGCATATCGACCTAATAGTTTTCAGGGGTTTGCTATTCTCTTGAAGTTTTCATGCGGTTTTACTATGTTTCATAAATATCAGGTTGCAAGGTGCTTTTTGATCATTTTTTACCTGTAATACAAAGCAGCCATTTCAATATGCTTTACCTTTTGCATCTGATTTTGACTGATGATGTAGTCCTTGTTTTGGGTATTCTCAATAGTTTGGTTGGTGAAAGAGTACTTATCCTCTGGCAAGCTTATATGAACAATCCTACTGCCGTTTTGCAGGAAATCAGGCGGCGTGGTCTCAAAGTAATTGTTGCTGGGATCCCAAAGACAATTGATAATGATATCCCTGTAATTCTCTTCTCTTCAGTACCACTTGATTTTTTCTTTTGTGTTTCCATTCTATAAACAGTTTAAATAATCTCAGGAAATACAGTTTGATGTTTCTTGCAAATGAGAAACATAAATGTATTCCGCAGCACAATACTTGTTATGATGTCCTCAAAAGCCTCAGCTTGGGACTACCATCTCTTATTTGATCGAGCCAAATTGAGCTCTTCATTTACGGCTGCTGTTCTGTGAAAATAAAACTTTTTTTCTGTTTTCAGGTTATCGACAAGTCATTTGGTTTTGATACTGCTGTAGAGGAGGCTCAACGTGCCATAAATGCAGCTCATGTTGAAGCTGAAAGTGCTGAAAATGGTATTGGTGTGGTGAAGCTAATGGGACGCTATAGTGGTATTGTGCACCTTGACCTTGATATTTATTAACCCATAGTCAATAGGCTAGTTATGACAAGTTTTTTCCAAGTTCTCATGAGTCATGGAGAGCATTTTTGTCCATCTCTGCTGCATAACATATCTTGCACAGTGTCGGTTAATCTTGCTCTGAAAAAATTATTGCTTCTTAGTAGATGCAAACTAGATAATGGTAATAAATAATAAGGTTTGCTTATCCAAGCTCTAGGGCAATTATTTTGATGTGGAGAATAGCTTATAATATTTGCAGTGATCTCAGTAACAATGCCTTGTAAAGTTATTTTTCCAATGCTTATCTTATTTAAATTTTCCTGTCTTAGTTCAAATTTCTGGATTTTTTTTGCAGGATTCATCGCAATGTATGCCACTTTGGCGAGCAGAGATGTTGATCTCTGTCTAATTCCAGAGTCGCCATTTTATCTTGAAGGAGATGGTGGACTCTTCGAATACATTGAAAAACGGCTCAAAGAAAATGGGCACATGGTTATTGTGATAGCCGAAGGAGCAGGGCAAGAACTTCTTGCGGAAGAGAATGCGCATACCAAAAACGAGCAAGATGCTTCGGGTAACAAGCTTCTTCAGGATGTTGGTTTGTGGATTTCCCAGAAAATCAGGGTAATGGTTGCAACTCATGAAGTTCTCCTTTAAAAATACTGTTAAAACTCAGGAATATCTCTCTGATCGTCTGTCTGTAAGTGTGTTTGTCTCCACTTCGGCATGCAGATCAGAGTCAAATTAAATCCAATTAATGGAGTATGACATCAACTTCTACCCTACTTCTAGAAAGAAGGGTAGTGTCCACTTAAAAAGGATTTAAACAAGATGAAAGAACTTGTACCACATTATTACTCTTACCAAATAATAACCGCAACATCACTAATAGGCATATGCATCTAGTAAAGACATTGTTATGGTAAAAAGATAGCTAACTCCTTCTAGTGCTATGCTTATATATTGAAATGTATTGCTGTTATCCACTTACTATCCAAACTGAGTTATGTGTTGGCGTAGATGATGTAAAGTGGCTGTAACTACAAATATTTGTTGAACATTCTGCTTTATGGTATATCTAATTACCATGATGATAATTTTTCTAACTTCATGGTGCAAAGCACCCTTGAGAGCAATCTGCAGAAGTCTTGCATTTCCCAATGTCAGTAATAAGAATTACCTCTGGCTAAAACTGTAAACATGGTGTGTAGTTATTCTTAAAGAGTTCACAGAAATTTTGAGTTGAGTTAGAGAGGAACTATTCTGTCTTGTATTCTGTTATACTCACCACTTTGTTTTCTTGTAGGATCATTTTGCTAAAAAAACTAAGATGTGCATTACTCTTAAATATATAGGTAAGAAATTTCAACCATCTTAATTAGTAGCTTTGTTGCAAAATATATCAAGCTAATCTTTTTTTTTTTCAGATCCGACTTACATGATTCGTGCTGTTCCAAGTAATGCCTCTGATAATGTATATTGCACTCTTCTTGCTCAAAGTTGTGTTCATGGAGCAATGGCAGGCTACACAGGTTTCACCTCAGGACTTGTCAATGGTCGCCAGACCTATATTCCATTCAATGTAAGTAGCTACATTGACTGGTCTTTTCAATGGAAATGATCTTGAGAATTTCCATGCATGTACCTCTCAATGTCAAGGTTTTGGGCATCTTTTATGAGTACTTTTTTCCGTTATTAAGTGAATAGCTTGAGATGCCAAAAATAGTAATACTGTAATTGAGATCCACAGGCCATTCACCCTTGAGACAGTCTCGACCTTGCACATTCCCTTCAAAAGCTCCGGAGTTTGGGCAAAAGTAATTGGTATCATATGATATTCGTTACTAATACACATCCCATATTAACTTACCCATTCAACATCTTCTTTTTGCACGAGGAGAAGTACCCAGGCAGAAGACACATGAGAATGGGTAAAAGACAAAAACTTCAATGGTTTTTCATATCATTTGACTACCTCGAGACAATTTGGAATTGCCTCTTCTCTATGCACATCTGCACATGTGAAGGCACACCTCACGAGTTACAAATGCCTTTTAGAACATCGTGCTGGCATTTTATGCGCTTTTCTTTATCAGGTTCTGGTTGGGAACTCTCATTTTAGGTCAAGGGTGCAACTGTTTCTTAAATTCTTTCGTTCTTCTACTTTATGATCAGTTCTTCTGTGATATCCATCTGGACTCATTGCTTAGTTTTTATCAAGCTTTCCTCATTCCAGGAAAGACATTCGACATGTTAACCTAGTCACTGGATAATTTTGTTCTGTTGTTGATAAAAGATGCATTTCTATGATGTTCAATAAGAGCATCTACACATGTATATTGGTGTTATTGAATTCCTAAGTCTCTACGTGTCTGTCGTGGGAGTAGGTGCATATCCTTTTAATAGAAGGTTAGTTAGCAGTTGCTTACTCTTTTTTCGAGGTCAAGCGGAAAATGTATTTTTCACTTAGCATAATCAATATAAATAGTAGCCGATTGTCATCACATCTGAAAACCAAAGCTGTTGTTGCCATGGTTTATACCACAGTTACAAGTCCAAGCATATTCTATTTAACACCTCCTTTCATCACCAACTCTGTTAAGCTTTTCCAGGCTTCAAAAAGCACATTTGATTTGCTATGAAGGTTTAAAACCATTGAATTCTGAACTCCATGGAAGCACAATCATATATGTTTAAGTTAAACCGATATTTTTGTTTGCAGCGTATTACGGAGAAACAAAATATGGTGGTTATAACTGACAGGATGTGGGCACGTCTTCTTTCGTCAACCAATCAGCCAAGCTTCTTGCGCGTGAAAGACATTGAAGAGATTAAAAAGGAGGAGCAGCCGCAAACTCAATTGTTGGACGGGGATAACAATGTACATGAGAACTCAGGTCACTGATACAGTAATTACGAACTTGGCGCGACACACTGAAGTAACTCTGTTGTAATCATTTGCCTGTGCAGTGGTTCTCTTGTTGTCTTTGAAGCTTTTGCTTCTTACCATTGTGCCTTATAAAACAGTCTTAGGAACTTATTTGTTGAAGGTTTTGGGATCTTCTGCATCAGATGTTGGCAGTAGTAACAGACATATTTCTGCCGAATTCATCTAGAGTCCTAATTTCTGGAAGTGAAATTAGACATCTTTTTATAAAATATCTTGTAATAAATTTAAATAGTGAGAACATTTGCTATGCACATAAATGATGAACTCTGTGTTGCTGGATGGTCTTTTCAGATCTAAAATAGTCCAAGATTTTGGGATAAATCAGAAGTAGAGGCAGATTTCTTTAACCAATTGTCCCTTTTGGGAACATGAGTGGGACATCCTAATCTTTCTTTGAGTTACACCCACCTAGACTAAAAACTCACCTAGGCGGCGACGACAACAACAACAAAATATCCCCGTCTGGGAAGGATGATATGTATACAGATCTTATCCTTCATCTTATGAAGACACATGTTGCTTTTGAACAATCCTCAGCTCGAGTAAAACAATACAAACCAGGAAGTGTTGAGTTGCCAGTTAAAACCAAGTTAACTTTAACATAGAAGATACAGAGACAGAGGAAAAAATGGTAAAATGACCTACTAGCTTCATAATAAAGAGTTGGAAAAGTAATTCTTCTCATTTTCAAGCAACACAGGTAAGCATTCATACAATGTGATTACATGACAATGTTTTTCATCATTACAGTAAAGTAATTCCTCTCGTTTTACATGACGATGTTTTATCCTATCGATATATCAAAGGTTTCTTTAAAAAAAATTAAAAGAATGTAGTATGATTGGAACTTGCAACAAGATGTATCCATTAACCCCTATAAACACCAGAAGGATCTGCATTCTGCACAATCCAAGGATGCTCTAATAACTTCTTCAGGGGCAGACGTTGCGAAGAATCCTTGACTAGCATCTGCTATGGCACATAATATTAGTCTAGCTGAAACACAAATATAGTAGCTTATCTGAAAAGTAGTGAATATTTTGAAACTAACCTGTGTAATAAGATCCTTTGCAGCTGATGAGACTACTGGTCTGGAAGGAAATTTTAGATCCACTTGTATAATCCTGTGTAACGTCATCACAAACCACGACATTTAGTGCCGTTTGGACATGATTTGGTTGAGATTTTGAGAAAATGTAATATTTGAAGTTAAGTTGAAGAAGACAATTTGAAAGGTAAAGAAGTATTTAAGACATGAATTGAAGTTTACTGAGTTGAAAAACTCCTAGAACATGTTTTTCAAACTTCAAATTCTATATCAAGTTTGAAGTTGAATAATCTCCTTCAAATATCAAAATCTTATTCGTGGCCAAACGGCTCCTCATGGTTCTTCTATTGTTTCTTTTAGGCCTGCTTGTTTTGCTAGCTAAATAAAAACCAATGGAACATTTTCTCTCTTCTACCTTTTCAGTTTCACATTCGTCGTATAAAGAGCAACTCTTACTAGTTTCCATTTGCTGAGAAAGTTTACCTTCTATATGTGTCTGAGTGTTCCTTTGCTTCAAATGGAGGCACCCCGTATAGGAATTCATAGCAGAGAATACCAAGGCTCCAAATGTCCACATTTGCATCATGCTCCACACTTTCCACTGCAATATTCAGCAATCAACCATCACACTCATGTAATTCAGTTAGGCTTACTTTTAACAAAATCAAGCAGGCCATGTGAAAAGCACAGATGAACTTGGAGAAAAGATTATTTGCATCTGGCCATGAGAACATTAAGTTACATCAAGTACAATGTGCGTACCCATCTCAGGTGGCAAATAATCTAGAGTGCCACACATAGTGCGTCTGCGATTGAAGGTGTGTACCGACCAACCAAAGTCTGCAATTTTAAGTTCACCCTAATAGTAGAAAACCATGAAAAATACAGTTAACAACTCTGCCCCATTTTACAGCAGCAAGCAAAGCATAAACTCCAATAAAATGCAAAATAAGTACCTGTGCACCAACCAAAAGGTTCTCTGGCTTAATATCTCTATGTATCACATGCTTCCCGTGACAGTATATGAGGGCTCGCGCCAATGATGCAACATACTGTTCCATGCCCATGACAAAACAAATACATAACTACTTTGATCCATTTAATAACGGTAGGTAAATTAGAGAGCATATTAAAATGACATAACGTGTTAAAGATCTATATAATTTTAGTTGCTCGGACTCAACTCAAGGCTACCTAAAATGGAACCAAAACGGGAAAAAAAGAAGAGCAAATGAACTCCCAACAATTTTAAAAGGAAAAGAATAACAGGGAATCCCAAGGTTCAACAATAATGTTAAGGCAGAGTCTAACAGTGTGAGAAGAACTCACAGTTGCAGCACGCCTTTCGCTAAAATATTTGCACTTTTGCAGCTCCTTATAGAGTTCACCCTTGGCAGCATATTCCAGAATCAAATAAACCCGTTTCTGCAATAATAATGTGAAAATAAGTCTCTTCTAAATTCTTCTCAGGTCACAAATTGAACAAGTAAAGCATTAGACTGTAGAATTCTACCTGATCATAAAAGTAACCATAAAGTCTCAGGATATTTGGATGTCGAAGGTGGCTTTGTATTTCAACCTCGCGACGAAGCTGATGCTCAACTTGAGACTGTTTAAGCTGGTTCTTGAAAAGCACTTTTAGTGCAACAATATGATTGCTCTGTTTACATGAAACAACTAAGATTATTATAGGCGTAATTATTTGTAGCATGAATTGTATATTAGATAAACAAAGAAGATTAACAGAAGAAGGATAGATATGAAGATTAGGGAAGGATTTGATCAATGGGCTAAGAACTTTCTAAAATCTGAATAGTTCAACACAATTTAATCTAACATACAAATAAGCACAATACATTTCTTTTTTCCTTTATAATCCAAAAACTTTGATTTCCATGAAGGATGAAAATGAGGATTAGATGCCCAACAATTTCCCATTAAACAATGTTACACAACTCAGAAGATTAATAGTATGCCGAATTACCAAACCAGTGAATCATAAGTAGTTGAGTAATTAAACTAATAATTATCCACTAACCCTTTTCTCCCTAGCCAAATATACATGACCAAATTTTCCTCTTCCAAGAGGCTTTCCTATGTCAAAATCATTGAGAGTCCATCTCTTTTGATCCACCGCTGCACCCTCGGAGGAATCCTGCAAAAAATAAAATCCTAATCAACCTAGTATTCAAAAGGGAAAATTTATGCAAAAAAATAATAAAGAACATACATTTCTATCGTTTAAACCTAAAGCATAAATCAACACGGATACATTTTTCTTAACAAGAGATCTCGGGTAAGGTTAACGTACACTCTACCCTCCGTCGACTCCACTTATGGGATTTCACTACATAAGGTGTTGTTATTGTTGTTGTAAACTTAAAGCATAAAAAATCTTAGAATTTCGTAACCATTTTAACTGTCCAGAAAAATGAATAACAAAGCTTAGCAAAGTCAACCAGTCCATTTTGTTGATTTGCTCTGCAACATGCCAAATTTTCCATGAGAAAATCCTACTCCACAGCCTTAAATCCTTTTTCAGTGTTCAGTTAACTAGCGATCCACCCCAAAATTGCCACATTTCTGTTTAGAATACCTATCAATATAATTCAAAATCGAGAAAATTGAACTCTTTACAACAAAAGGGATTCAACAAAATCGTCAGAAATTCAAACGCATAGCAACATTCAATTCGAACAAAATGAGAACGCATATTAAAATTCCTAAAAACCCTAAGCTCATGAAAAAACAAAAATTGACATTTTTGCTCATCTATTCATCTAATTAGGTCAGAAAAAATTGTTACCTTCGGCTGTTGCTGTGGCTGAGTCTCCGGTGCAATCGCCATATTCCTCTTTTTGCCTGTATATGATGCCCTAAAATATATAGAGAGAGAAATGGCTGAATGAGGAGCAATTTTGCACTCGTTAAAAAAAATGTCAAGTTTTTTTTTGAATAGAAGGAGATCTCTCCTTTGCAACGGTCATATTTTATTTGTGCAAAAGATGACATGTGCCACATGTGGGCCTAATGCCATGAAGAGGATTTTTTTTTAAAAAAAAATAATATATTATGTGGTTCATTATAGATTTTTCGAGTGAATCGACGAAATACCTCGAGGCGTTAGAAATAAGTATTGATTTTGGAGATTTAGGGAGACCTTTTGAAGTGGTGTTGAATTCATGGGAAGGCAAGAAAGAATTAAACGAAATAATATATATTTGATAATCAACTTTAAATTAGATATTATGGAAGAAAGGTGCTTTTTTTACGAGATATAATGAGATTATTAAGTTTCTAGACCTTTAATTAGAAGTAACAATAAGAATTAGTTCTAACAAAGTGTATTCATAAGTCATAACCTTTGTTTAAACAATTTATATATCCATAATGATTTGATTGACTAAGGAAGCAAAACATATCAATATCGTTTACTAATACATTTCAACACTATCTCAGATGTTGAATTATTAAAGTATTATAGAGTTTGACGTATTATATTGCTCGGAAGAAGGCTATATCTAGTACATTTTGTTGAACGACATCATAATCAGAAAAAGTTTGTGAAAAGATCAAAAAAATAGCTTGTTCATCTGACATTTAAGAATTCTTTTAAATTCTTTTAAATATGATCTTTTGAACCATTAAAAACGAAAAAATTATAATAAGAAATGTTATTTTCTCTTTTTATTGCATTTAAAAGGATCATGGACATTTATACATTTGTTAACATAAGAAAGACAAGACAAAACTTTTTAATCATGCTAACTTATTGCTTGTAGTTATGCTAAGTCACTCTAATTGTATCGACTAAGTTGGCGATGATAAATTAAAGGTTAATAATGTTTAGTTTTCTCACACTAACTATAAAGAAGGAATCATATTCTTTCGCGTAGTCTATAAGAGAAAAAAAGAACAAAAATAAAATAAACTACATCCCTTACAATAAACAAAATGAATTATGTAACAATAAATTTGATAGGCATAAAGCAATAATATCACAAACATACAATATAGATGCAATCCCAATAAATTATTAATTTTAAAATAAATACTAATTATTCTCATTTACTTGTATTTTAGATAATGTCGCTTTGTTAACTATCATTATTAGCATATAGTAATAGTATTGAACCGTAAATACTCAAATTAAACTTTTGTTAGTGCAAAATTATAATAATATATAAATAAAATTAAAGGATAAAACATTAAAAATTATAAAGAAAATTAAAGTGAAAAAAAATAATTAATAAGATGAGGTAAATAGCCTTTTTCTGCCCCATATATTATAGGTGGACTGCAAGTCCAACAAGTGTTCCCTGTGGTACAACTACAACAGCAGTTACTCCGTCTCCGCCAGTACCGCCGGCAGCTTTTCATCTCCGATCCTCCGGTTCACGACGGCGATATCCTTCTCTAGTCATACTCAAGTGAGTTACAGCTCGTTACCCCTAATTACATTTTCCGAAATCTTCGATAGATTCATTGCTCTAGTTGTTGTTCTTTTGCTTCTGATAATTGTGGATGAGTGACATTTCGTGTGTTAATTTCCAGTGAATTTTGAGTTTCTATAAGTTTTTTGCTTGCGTTTTGATCACTTTGCTTCTGATTTTATAGCTCTTAACTGTTTTTGTTTTTGCTTCTGATTATTGTGGATGAGTAGCATTTTGTGTGTTAATTTCCGATTAATTTTGAGTTCCTCTATGCGTTAGATCACTTTGCTGCTGATTTTCGGGGGTTAGATTGGGGAAATTCGAGCTGATTATCTGTTTAGTTAATTGGAGATCTTCATTTTGATCTCTATTGTGTATTAAGATGGTGTTGTAGTAAATTGATGTTGTTTCAATTGAAATGGCGTACTAGCAACGAGAAGTATGAGATACGAAGTAGGTGGAAGTTAATTATTCCCTCTTTGTTTTACAATTGCAAGTATTATCCGTGAGTATTCTGGTTTTCTCTGTATATATGCCATTCGGAAACCTTGCTTGGTTCTGAATTGAATTTGAAATGTACTCAAAATGTTAGTTGTTACTTGTTAGTGTAGTGTACATCATCATTTGGTATATTTTTCTAGTGCAGCTTGGCAAATTACCAGTTATTCCACATGTTTGAAACTCGGGGGAGTGAGATTTCTGGCTTTTGCCCTTTTACGCTGTTCCTATTTAGTAGTGGCTTTGAACTGAATGTTGATCCAAGTAAAAAGGAATTGATTGGAAAACAGATAATGCACTTGATCTTAATCAAAATGATTTAAAAGGTATCTGTGTCAAATTTTCTTTCTTACTACTTCTTTTCATCTGAATTTCTTTTTTGTTCCTCTTGCTTTGCCTTTCAGGAGTCCATCCAGTTTGATCCAAGATGGACCAGGTAAAGGAGTTCTCATCTGTATCATTAGTTGCTTTTTGTTTACCTGTTGCTTATATTGGAAAGTGATAATGTGGGTAATTGCAGTATGAAAAAGTTGAAAAGATTGGTGAAGGAACGTATGGCGTAGTGTACAAAGCTCGTGATCGTGTAACTAATGAAACTATTGCACTGAAGAAAATTCGGCTGGAGCAGGAAGATGAGGGTGTGCCAAGCACGGCTATTAGAGAAATCTCCCTCTTGAAAGAGATGCAGCATGGAAACATTGTGAGGTATACTGTAGCAATATGGTCTTTATTACTACTTCTGTAAATATTACTGTATGGGTGTGATTGCGATGAGAATGGTTGAGGCTGTATTCTCTATTTGTTGTGGTTATTCAATAAATGTAAAGTTGTTTAGGCAGTTTATGCATGTCTAGTTCCCCTTCATATCAGTTTAAGCGGGGCCTCCACTATTACAGTTTCTTGAGTAGTAAAATATTGATTTGTTTTCTGGCAAAGGCTGTTTTCCTTTTACCCCTTGTTTTGCCGTGTAAGAATTTTTGTAACTATTTATCTTCTTAAATTCTTCTATATGGAGTACATAGTTGGAAGATGTTTTTCTTCTGGTGGGGGTGGGGGTGGGGGGTGGGGGGGCTCCATGGGATGTACTGGTTCTTACTAGGGAAAACTTCACCTTCTATGTCTAGCAGCTAGCGCTTCTTCAAGTGTAATTGGGTTGCGTAAGGGCTGTTTCTGTGTAATGGATATAGACCTAAGTTTGCTACAACTTGTAGTCATATTCATAGTTACTTAGATTCAGAAAATAAAGTTCAGTATCTAAACATTTTGGATTGAAGGTATTATAGATTATTCATCTATGCATACAAGCTTGTTTCTATAGAGATGCATTTAGGGTTGTGCGATAATTTGTAACTTCTGCTGATGGTAGAATGGGTTGAAACCATTTGTATTTTTGGAGCTTATTAATCATTCCTTACACTTCCGAAATATTTAGGTGATAGTGGCTAGGAGACAAGACATCTTCTGACTTCCCATTCATTGTTTGTATGAGCTAGCTTATCTTACATTTGAAATCACTATTCGTTTGGTCCTCTATCTAACTATGTTTGGAAGGTGAAGAAACTGGGTGAAAAGGTTCATTTAGTGATAATAAGCTAAATAGAATTTGTGCCATTATGGGATTAGTGAGTTTAGGAGTGTTCTTTTTTTTTTTTTTTTGGGGTGGGTGGTGGGTGGGTGTTAATTGAATAAAAAAGAATTGGAGACTAGAGAGAAGATCCAAGCACGATCTATATGTTGGATACCAAATAGAGAAATTCTCTTCTATAATATCGGAAAGGTATTTTTGCATTTTGTAAGATAGTTTTCTTCCTATCTGGTTACAGGTTGCAAGATGTGGTTCACAGTGAGAAGCGATTATATCTAGTGTTTGAATATCTCGATTTGGATTTGAAGAAGCATATGGACTCATGTCCAGAGTTCTCTAAGGATCCGCGTCTTGTAAAAGTGAGTAAGAACTGGATGATCCTTTGGAGGTCTGGTTTCGTTATGATGAATTTTGTAACTCTGCTATGTCTTTGTGGAGGAGGAAGGGAGAGGCACTCTGACCACAAATATGTAAATTTGAGGTTATCTGGTTATGTGGATTGAGAAAGTATCTCTTTCTCATGATTATTCCCAAGTTCACAGGCGTCTTGTTCATGGTCATCAATTAAGCAATCTCTCCAATTTTGCAGATGTTTTTGTATCAAATCCTCCGTGGAATTGCTTATTGTCATTCTCATAGAGTTCTTCACCGAGATTTGAAGCCTCAGAACTTGCTGATAGATAGACATACGAATGTTCTAAAGCTTGCAGACTTTGGATTGGCTAGAGCATTCGGCATTCCTGTGAGAACTTTCACTCATGAGGTATGAACATTGTGTTTAGCTCTCTGAAACTTTCATTGTGACTTCTCTTAAATCTTTTACCAATTTTTTAATGTTCCATAGGACTGATGAGAAGCTAGTTATAGCAAAGCATAAACTTCTCTTACATCTGACGCACTTCTTCAGGATCTGATACATCTTCTCTATGCGAACAACTTTTTCTCTTCGAAGTTTTTCTTTACCATTTATAGCTTTAAGTTTTCTGATAAAGATAAAAAATTTGATCAGGATTCAGGGGTTTGGCCCTATCATTTAAGATACTCTTTTATCTTCTGTATTAACCAAGCAATTGGAGGAGCAAGGGTATTTATCTAGCTTTTATTTCCTTGGGTCTTCAATAGTTGACTTTTTGTTTCAGGTGGTGACCTTATGGTACAGGGCACCAGAAATACTGCTAGGATCACGCCACTACTCTACTCCTGTTGATGTTTGGTCAGTTGGCTGCATATTTGCTGAGATGGTGAACCAGCGGCCTCTGTTTCCGGGTGACTCCGAGATTGACGAACTTTTCAAGATATTCAGGTTTTAATATACATAATCATTCTTATTGATAAAACAATATACAATTCTTTCATGAAGACAATGTTCTGTATGGAAGGAATATACTTTGATGATGGAACTGTCCTCCTTATCTACGGACTGCAGATCCCATTTTCATCCTTGTAACTAGCCTTTTCTTAGAAAGGAATAGGCATGGAACATTCTACTGACCTCTTTTATGCATCACAGACTAAAATGATTAAAACTCAAAAATCAGGCAGAATGTAGGGGGCCGAGTGAACAGAGAATATAAGAGCATGGATAAGCCCCATGGTTGGGAATTCCATAACCATCATTATCGATGGCCTGTAATGTGCATTTCCTTATGGTGATACGCATATTAGTAATTTATTTTACATCCTTTCCCCTCTATGAGGCTTAAAAGGTTCATATATTGGCTTTATGATGTTTATCGCCAAAATATCACTGTTAACATGTTTATAACTTTTAATATCATCAAATTCTATAAAGAGAATGCTAGAGTGAGATTTCTTGAATCATGGAATGTCAGCTTTTCGTTTCCTTCTGCATCGTGTTTATTGAATAGTTCCAACGATGTGATGATTCTCTACTTTCCTTCTATGAAGAGTTGTGGGTACTCCAAATGAGGATACATGGCCTGGAGTGACTTCTCTGCCTGATTTTAAATCTGCTTTTCCAAAATGGCCATCTAAGGTAATTTACGTTTTTCTTGTGTTTTTTTTTTGCCCTTAGCAATTTGACTCCTGCTATACTATGAGGATAACATCCTATGAATTATATAATTGGGGCCATTTAAACTCGCAGGACTTGGGAACTGTAGTCCCTAATCTTGGTGCAGCAGGCCTTGATCTCATTGGTGTAAGTTCACATTCTAGTTTAAAATGGTATATGCATCTTATGAAACATGCAAAACATGTTTGAATGTAGCTCCTGCTTTATGATTGATTTCTAATGAGAAAGATATTCTAGTGAAAGACATAAAAACATTTACGACAACTGTTTTGTGAATCTCTTCCCGTGATATTGTAACAGCAGCAAGAGACTTAACAATTAATTTTCTTTAAGGAAAAGGGTATTCCTGTTTCTGTGCTTGTGTTATATTTCTTTCTTTTTAATCGTTTCAGAATCTGCATCCATATACTTGTTTCAGTCTCTTCAGTCTACGCTCTTCTGTTTTCCTTCCATTGTGCGTCTCTTTTCATTTCCTTCTCAATTCTCCTTTTTATTTCAAGGACATTTACTAGGTGGTGGGTCATTATGGTGCAGTTTGTTTCTTTGGGAATTAACAACTTTCATGTTGTAAATTCGATGAATCACTTTGGTACTTCTCTTCATTTGAACTATGAGTAGGTCTTCACGTGGACAATGAATAGTGTTTGATGATTAGATGATACAATATTTTAGCCATCAATCTCTCATGCTGATATATGTGCCCCCATTACTCACTTCTCCTTTTTATTTGGAGGACATTAACTGGGTGGTGGGTCATTATGTGCAGTTTATTTCTATGGAAATAGCAACTTTCATGTTGTAAACTCGATGGATCACTTTGGTACTTCTCTTCATTTGAACTATGACTAGGTCTTCACGTGGACAATGAATAGTGTTTGATGATTAGATGATACAATATTTTAGCCTTCAATCTCTCATGCTGATATATGTGCCCCAATTACTCATGTCCTGGCTTATTGATGTTTCAGAAAATGCTTTACCTAGACCCCAGCAAGAGAATCACTGCCCGAAGCGCCCTTGAGCATGAGTACTTCAAGGACATTGGGTTCGTTCCATGATTCGTGGCACCTGCTTCATGAGTTCTAATGTATATTTGAGTGTGTTATTTTTAGGCTTTATTTGTCCTCTACTTTTAATTATATTTCCTCCAATGCTATCCAATCTGTTTACGATTCACGCTAGATGTTTGAAGATAGTTTCACTGCAATTTCCTTTGGTTTTGTATTTTGTGGTTCAGACCATACTGGAAGAAAGCAATCCATTCTGCTTTCTTCATTAATTTTATTTTGCGGTTCCATTAAGTGCTGATGTGCATAGTTTGCTATCTGGGCTTAATTTGAGTTTATTACTGGAGCTTTTTATATCCAAAAAGTGTCATTCTTGAGGACACAATCTGATATATTAAGCATTCTACAGATAAGGTAAAGACTATTGTTATCAAATATATCTCACAAGGAGCAATACTAGGATTGATTAACTGTTAATTAGATGAAATTAACTACATGTTAAATGAGGATTTAACCCCATTAAACAGCCCAACTTTCTAACTTCCATTTTAATTCGCAGTTTCGTTGCAAATAACCAAGGAAAGCAGCACAGTTTAAACAAGCTTTTTACTTGTTGCATTACTTCTGCAAGCAGTTATTGATGGATTTTTATAAACCAAAATATTAGGTTTTGGAAAAGTTTCTTCTCCATTTAGGTTTAGCCAATACAATAGTAAGTGTATTAAGGCTAAAAGCAACTTGCAGCTTAAAAATTAATTTAAGACTCGAATTAATACAATGAGTAGAAAAGGAGTACAAAAATTAGTTATACAACTTGACTAAACACAAATGGCAAAATCGGTGACACGTCCTCCGTTGAGATTGTAACGCATATTGAGGCATAAAACAACATTTCTAGTGTAATTCTGCAAGTGGAGTCTGGAACACATACCGACGCATGTATGCTTTAAAAATATTACATTGACCTCTGCATCTTTGGTTTTCATGCAGCAGCGGTCATGCTCATCTCTTCAAGAATCCCATTGCCTGGTAGACATTATTTACAGTAACATCTGCTATGTCTGCTGCTTTTCGGGCTCCCTCTGCTAAAACTTCGTCCAAGTAACTTGAGTCGGATATGATTTCCTCATAGCGTACCTGCAAAGTGAAAACCAATAGAACTTGTGCAAAACTATTTTTGAAGGAATAAAACATTAGACAGACACTAGGCTTGAAATCGAGATGAATTATCTTTATACTTGAAATTGCCTGATGCGGAACAGAAATGTATCCAGTTAGAAAACCGAACACAAACAATTTCACAGGAAAAAGGAAGCGGCCATAGAAGAAACTATAACCCCACAGTCAACAGTGAATTTGAAACAAAAAAAGACGTTACAGAGGAAAATGAAGAGTTCACACAAAACAGTTATTGTGAAAAGTTGATACCTAGATGCAAAATACTAGCAAGAAAGTTTATTGCTACCAAAAGGGTAGCACCAAAATTCATATATAAAGATGCAACCATCTGTATTCCCACAAAGCTATTATAAGAAATGTAACTATAATATTTGAAACCAGAGAGTAAGTGTCGCAAATTAAAACCTCAAGGATAGTTTATATCACCGTTATGTTATAATAAAGTTTGTCAATACATATGGTGGAAAAAGATCAAAAAAGGAGTATATAAGATATACTAGCACTATATGCACTTTATTGCCACTCTCAAACCTATAATTCTTAACGAGTTTCTAGCTCTATGACATTGGCTACACTATAAGAAGTAGGCTACTAGGTCACACACTCGTGATTCTCCAATATAAGCATGCAGATGCACGTTTGCAAAGTTGCCAACTAAATCCAAAGCAATTGACAAAGAAATCTAAAACAAATATATCATGGATACATCAACTACATAAGCACAACATCCAACTAACACAAAGCTATCAGGAAGGCATCACATGCGAAAGAAACCTGGATAGGGTGTAGATGATCAACTAAAGCATCTGTAAGCACGATTTTGAATGTTCCCCAATTCATATCTCTGCATTCTTCTGCAACCTCCTGCGACATCATGTCAGTGAGATTTAACTTCTCTATTATTGCTAGGACAATGTAATGAAAAAGGAACCAATTTTGCACCCTCAAACTCAACCACCCAAAAGAAAAAAGAAAGAAATTTACCTATTTCATGATACATTTTGCCAGACCTTTAATGTGAATTTTCTATTTGACTTGCAAATTAAATTGATCACAGTGAAAGAAGAATAACTGAAGTTATTTATGTAGTATGAGGGAGGAGGAAGAATTGTTTTTAGAATACCCAGTTTGATTATTCAGAGAAGGGTCAAAGACTTTAGTATCATGTAGAATGAGAAGAAATGAAGGAATTTGGAAATACACAGCTTAACTTTTCCCTCAAGCTATTGATAATTTAAACAGTGGAGAACATTGATAGAATGTCTGCATTGGTTGAGGTATTTGTCTCTGCCTCTTATGGATTTCTCAAGATTTCAGAATTGTTAGAACATTGCAGAATAGAAATTCTCAAGATTTCATGTTATTCGTTTCTGCCTCTCTGACGGATTTTGACAGCCATAAATTTACGTTCAAGAAAAGTTGTCAGAGAAAAGCATCTGGTGGACAATTTGGAAGGAGAGGAACTCTAGATGCTTCGAAGACACAAGCTATTTACAGAATTCCTTCTTTTTGGATTTTGGTGTAAATCTGATCCTTGTAAGAAGAATGAGGATGTTCTAAACATCTTTTTGGATTCCAGCATTTTTATGCTGATGATTACTTAAATATAAAAAACATGTTACCTTGATAAACAAAAATATATAAAATATTGACTCTATCAATTGTATGCATCACATAAAATGGGACCAACGCAGTGGCTTGATTTCCCAATACCTTAGGTTGTAATTAACAGCACAAGGAACTGTAAGAAAGAACCACAGAATAAATTGTGCAAACTTAAGTTACAGTTACATGCTAAAGTTAATCTGTCACCCATTAACGAAGAGGCATACATAGTATTGGTGAAAGAAAAAAAACACAGAAGGGTAATGTACACAAATTATTAGCATTGAATATTAGGTGATTCACCTGCTTGGTCTTGCCTGAAACTAGCTGATAAATGGAAAGAAGATTGTTACATTCAGGTCTTTCTGCATTGTCAAACTCCAAGCTGTGTATTGGTAAATAAAACAGCAGAAGAAATTATAACTCAACACAATTTTAATGATGGATGTATTTCACGTGCCTTGACACGGGGTCTAGCCTTTAGAGAAGCTTTTCTTTTAGAAATTACAAGTAAGACATTAAAGTCTCAATGGAAAAGACAAAATAATATTCTGCAAGCATCTACACCAGGAGTGATTGGTTGCTTACCCGGGAAACGCATCAGTCTTGCACCGTTTTATTTTATTTGCTATTACCTAAGAAAAGAACAAAAAATCCCACATTACGCATGAAATAGGTCTAATGTTCAACATACAACAATTACCCCAACCAAACTTTATTTTGGTATCAAAAGGTCATAGCCACTAAAGATTCATTAACAAATGCCTACAACTTCACATTTCATACCTAGAACCTCTACGCAATGGAAATGACACAAGTACTGAATTTGAATTTAAACTGTTATTGTTTAATATAAAAGAATGAACGTGAGATTTTTTTCTCAAAAAAAGAGATTATTATATATTTATTTTTGGTTTCTTAAGGTCAAAATTGAAGATACGCTTTGTTGGGATGAAAGGAAGTGTTGTTTAATCTATTACCATTAATAAAATATGGTTAGACTTTCCTTTTTAGAAGATATATATTAATTTAGGACAAAGTTGGACATTCAACCAAAGACAAATAATCCTAAAATATGGTCAAGTGTGCATGTAAACTCAGTCCAATTGCGTAGCTATTAATAAAACCACTACAACCCATATTCCCAACCAATGTGGACCTGAAATGCCTCCGCATGAAAAGGCTGGACATTTGGAGCACAGGCAACATAACACCCCGGCAAGACATTGCTTAAACTGAGAATGGATATGAATCTGAATTTAATAACATGTTTAGAAAAATGAACCTTGCAACAGCTAGCTTTTTTAAGTTGAGTAAAGGCCTAAACAATGTGAACCTCTAACGTGTCCACATGCCAGAGGCTGAATATTTGGAGCACATGCAACATAACACCTAGGCATGTCATTGTTTAAACCAAGAATAATTATGATTCTAGCTTTAATCCCTTGTTTAGGAAAATGAACTTTGGACTTAACTCCAACTGCTAGAGATTGAGTTAGCTTTGTTGACACTAGACCCTGAAATCCACTTATGCTCTAGACATTCTTTTACTAATCGTAATTCTCAGATATGTTAATCCGAAACCAATAAATGGAATGTGGAATAAACTTAATATAAACAAAGAGAGAAAAAGAGAATTCAAAAGTATTTATGATGAACTTCTAGATGGAATTGCAGATTCCCAAAGACGAGAAGCTGCAAACTTGTCTTTTTCTCTTTCCTTCTTACAATGGCACATCCAGATTATGATTAGTCTATTCAAGTTTTTATTATCATGTTCAAATGCATCAACCCACATTTGAAAGGGAAATACATAAAGAATGCTGAAAATAATAAGCAGATGACCCAAAAAAAATGACTTACATCTTTTGAATCTAGCAAATTGATTCTCGACTGATCAGATGGTGCTGACTTTGACATCTGTTGAACACACTTCATTAGAAAAATATACAGGAAAGATGCACAAATTTATCAATGAAACTGAGACAAATGTGACAAAGGCGTTAGGCAGTAACTATCACAAGATGAAGATCAATTTTCTTAGATTGGGAGGAATTACTTAGACAGTCTCCAAGAGAGGTTCACACCATACTTTCACATTGGCTATGCCTAGGTCCAGTCATGTAAGGGTTTTGTCTCGCAGAATGCCTTAACCATTTGAGTCTTTGAAATGTCACAAAACTATCTTAAAAGTGAAATTATGAAGTAAAATGGTGTTGCAACTTGTATGTAGATTCAAATCCTTCCTCTCCCGTTTGTACATGGTGGACTACATTTCCAGAAGAAGTGTTATCAAGTTGACAGAAGCAGAAATTTCTAACAATAACATTATAACATGTTCTCTTGGGAAATGCTACCACTCCTTCCGTGGTAGGATTATCCCAAAAACATCTTGGCTGTAGGTCAAATGGAGTAGGATGGGTATACAGCACGTGACAAAACCCAACTAGTTTCGCATTGAGGCGCTGTTATAGTTGCTGGTGCAGGTCAAGTAGAATCAAATCAAATACATACGTTTGTACTAGAATGGTAATTTACTGTCTCTATATAACTTCTTATCAGAATTCACCATTAGCAGGATACTATAAAGTGAAGTGCTTGAAACTCTATGTATATTTGTCATTCGTTATATATGAAAAGACTTTTCTCATCCGCACTTCACTGAAATTTAATCATTTCAGAGTTTAGTTACTGAAATTCAATTGCCTTGCTGTATATTTGTGCATACACACCTTTTAAGCTTCTAAGAAAGAGTCCATGCAGGAGAAGAAAAGAAAGAAAAGAAGTTGTTTGAACTTAAGAGATTGCAAACCTTGGAAAGGCCATCAGTAAGGGACATGATTCGAGCCCCAGTGGGTGGAATAAGGGGTTCAGGGACCTACATTGACAAAATCATACTGACAAGTGTTTTCACCTATACAAATAATAATGTACAGAAGTGAAGGGTATCAACCAGACAACAGTTGAGAATCCACCTTGAAGAGTGCACCACCTCTCCTGTTACAGAGAAATGACAAAGTGATTTTCTTTTGACAAGTTGAAACAGAATCAGCTACTTCCTAGTAACCAAGAAAAGAAGGGACACAAAAAAGTCGAACAATAAAAGGCAAGTAGCCAATCAAATATATGTATTTAGAGCAAAACGTGACTACCTTATGACTTACCCTCCCAGCTTCTTCCACTTCCTTCCTCCATATAAATAGTTTACACGCTCAGCCAGCTCTCGTGTCAACTCCAGATGTTGCTTCTGATCCTCTCCGACAGGGACAAGATCAGACTGCAAGAAAGATACTCAGATACATCAGATCCACACATATTTACACATTTTCAAGATTACAGTTGGTGAAAAATTGTGCCGGGGACTGCAGTGGCTGAGTGGCATTAGCAAGCTCCGCCAAGGATACCCCAAGATATTATGATAATCAAAATACTGAATGCAACAAATCAAGATTCTTCTTCATGAAAATAAATCTGAGGCATATCAACTAGGGTTAGTGAAATATGGAGATGGGTAACACCTGATACAGAAGAATATCAGCAGCCATTAGCACAGGATAGGTTAAAAGAGCAACACCCACATTTTCATCCCCCTGCATAGAGAAGAAATGTATTAAAAACAACCGGTAGAGACACTAAAAAATAGTCAGGTACAAGATAGAGCTAAAGGTTTTAATATAAGAAATGTATTAAAAAAAAACAAGCACAGTTATGATGTTTCTGTAACAGATGGGGACAAACCCAGCAACCAACCGTCTGGATGTCGTTAAGATAAAAGGTTCGTTCAATATTTTTAGTTCCAGTTTCAGGCAGTAATTATATTCACCAGCTATTTCAACAATTTGAATAAGTCTAGACGCCTGAAATGAGATAAGTAAGAACCCCGAAGCATACATACATGTTTCTGCTCGAGATAGGGGGGTCCAAAGGCATGCCCGTTAAAAGCATGCTTATATATTTCAAGCATTCATATGGTAGGTATGCAATACTGGGTCATGGGACTTGGAGAAAATTGGTCCTCTCAATGAAGTTAGGATCTTTAAATCAAAATGATGTCTGATTAATGTTGTTTGTAGGAAACAGTAAAGAAATACCAAAACTGATCTTGACTACTAACTGCACACAATAGAGGAAGTGATCTATAAACAGAAAGGATGACCCGTAACTAAATAAGTGCGTAAACAAGCAAGATTTTATGCAGCATTAAAGGTCATAAGTTCAAGAGGCAAGCAGCAAACACATGTCGAGCAAAAGTGTAATCTGCACATAAAAGTAGGCATTATATTCACCTGAACACATTTATGTTGAGCCCAATGACATCAATGGCACTTACAAAGATAGTCAGAGAAAAATAAATGAATTATCTTTTGCCACTTATAGAAGTTCTCCCCAGGTTGTGTATTCACACTTGATATCAAATCTACCTACTATTAGTTTATCCAAAACATCCTTGGGTTGAGTTCATACTTATAGCACCTTTTACATATGCAGCATCAAATTACAGTTTACGAGATGATAAGTTTAAAATAGAACTCCTTCAAAATGATTTGATGAGTCAAATATGTATAGGTTGCGTAATCCTAAAAGACAGAAATTGAGATATTGAAAGATTGACACTCTGTGGAGACAAGGCTGCATACAGCAACAACGCACCGCCTTCCGTGATTTCTCTTTAAATTGAATCATTCTATTGAGCCAACCAATAGGTGTTGCAGAACTCAAAAGCCACATCAACTCTACATGAGCACGAACATGAGACTGCACAAAGACTGAAGCCTGAAACCAAAGTTGCAGTGATCAGAATGCGAGAGATATTGCTACAATGTAATATATATGTTAGAGAAGACAAATAGTAGACCTTAGAAGGATCTACACCACATGCTAGATAAATAGCAGCTGTATCCCTTGTTGCCCTCAGCAATTGTTGTGCTTCATATTGCAAAGTTATCTGGAAACATCTGAAATAATATTACCTTCACCAAGGAGGAGGAATTCTTTAAGAATGAAACAAAAAAAGTACTCTAATTTTTGGGAATTTCTCCAGATGGAATAAGCCTCAAACATAAAGTGAAAGAAAAGACCGAAGGACAAAGGGTATCATAGCACTATTACTTGATAATGGAAGTTCATATATATCTTCCATATAATGTAAAATGGCATGAGAAAATTGCAAAGAAACGACATGATTAAGGAATAGTCTGAGAATTTGAAAAATACCGCATGAAGGTCCACAATGAAGAAGAATGTCTCATATGTATCCTGAAAAGAGAAAACTCGTCGATGAATGAGTAATACAAATCTATATTGGAATTTCTGAATAAAAATATGATAACGTGAGAAATAGAATTAAGTTAATAGCAAAGCTCTTTTCTTTTATATGTAAAATGATAGTAAATCTCTTCACACGTCTTATATGTTACAGAGACTGTAATTTCCAATCAACTGAGTACTAGAATTATGGGATTTCCAGATTTTTTTTTTAAAAATGCCATTTACTATCAACTGAACACTAGCATTATGCCATTATGGGTTCCAATTAACTGAATACTAGCATTAAAGGGATTTCCAGAATTTCTTTTAAAATAGGCCATTTAATTGAGTATTCAAATAATTAAAAAGAAGAACCCAAACAAAAACAGGAACCCATTAACATGTATGTGTTATAACATCCACTGTTTCCTCATCAATCTGTGTTAGCAATTGGGTTCACTATTCCATTCGAAAACCCAACTAAGGCAACAACATAATGCAGTGAAAACCAAAGAGATCAGCACATATTCGATTCATAATGAGTTGATAAACATGCTAGCATGTAAGTTCGAATCCTGAAACATTGCCCATCAGACCTTGATGGGCAATCCACAGTAACATATAGCAAAAAGATGTTGAAAAATGATGACTAAAGGTGTGGATGTGACAATGTTCATTCAACAAAGTTTTCCTGGCTGATACTGGCCTCCATTGTGAAATGAGTATCAGTGAAATGAAAATCAAACTAGTCATAGAATTTTGGAAGTCTTAGATTCATGATATATAAATTTCCAATATGGGTGTAACCGAATTTGACCACACCAAGACAAATCTACAAACATATTTTAACACAAGAATTTCTAGAGTAAAAGCTAAAAGTGGAAAACTCAATCACCATTCACATGGTACATTAGTAGGACGCACTTGCACCTTAGCTTCAGATTGCAAAACATAACATCAATAGGATATTCAGAAACTATATAAGAAGACAGCAACAAAAACAAAGAATCTCAATTGCTAGGAGTATGTTGTAACTAAGTTAAAACTTCTATTACATAGACTCTTTCCCCACAGGAAGTATAAGAAAATACAAAGAAGCCAACCTGCAATCGAATCCAGTTCTTTATGGCACCAAGGTAATTCCCCAGATGTATCGATCCAGTAGGCTGAACACCAGAGACTATTCTCTTCCTGTTTAAAGAAAAAAAAAGCACAACATTCTAATCAAGAAAATCATAAACTATCATGGTGATCTGAACTTTCAAATAACCAGCGAGTGTGTAGCACTTTGCATAAATGCCTTTTTTGAGAATCACCCTAGAGAGGTTCAGATGTTGCCTCATGGTACCATAAACCACAAGCATCATATTTCTCCATATCTTGAGGCATGCCCAACAACTTCATAACTTCTTGATGAAGACGTTCATTCTTAGAATTTTTCATTTCCACAAGTTAAACAACATAGTACCCATTGTAATCCCACAAGTGGAGTCTGGCGATTTCCACAAGTTAAACTAGGTTTAAAATAGATTGAAAATAAAAATAACAAATGCTTCTAATTTCCGAAGTACTGATAAATGGAACCACATAATATGAGTATTAAGTGCAAGAAGACTAAAAGTTAAGCATTAGACATTAATCATACAACTATACTGTAAAAGTTGCACAATAGTTTAATTATTACTCTTGTAAAACACAAGCTTTTAGCATTCTGGAACAGCATAATCATTAAGATTTGGAACCAATCACTGATTGTTGTGGATTGATTATACTCTCTAGTTCAAAAGGCCGAAGATCATTCCAGGACTGCTGTGAATGCTGAATTGAGGGGGAAATCAATTGTTATGAATTTAGTTTTCATTAACAATGACAGGCACAAATCAACTTAAAATCACCTAGGAGTCACAAATCAACCTTAAAATTGAACTTCCCAAACATTAAAGTTCAAGTTGGATAAACAACTCATGCAAGCACAGAATAAATGATCAAACACATCTAATTTGACAATTCACACATGAATCAAGAGTTTGTACAAATTAATCAACAAGCCCATAATTACCAAGCTGTCAAACTGAAATGCTTGAAGAAAGCAATGAAATATCTGAGTTTTTTGTCCAATTAAAATTTTTATCTCTCTGCATTACACAAAGTGGCAATTAAATCACAATCGATAAATTGAATCAACATTTCCTTTAACAATCAGGCTATCAAATCAAAATGCTTGAAGAAAGCAATGACATATCTGTGTTTTTTGTCCAATAAATCTCGTTTTTCCGAGTTTCATACTTGAACTATCATCAAATGTTCATCAAAACGTACTACAACTATCAGTTGTTCCTTTTTTCTACCTGAACAATGATGATATTTCAAGTAGTAAAGGAAACAACTGATAGTTAAAGTGTGTTTCCATAAACATAGTTCAAGTATGAAACTCGAAAAAACATAATACTTCATGTGTGCTTTTGCCTATTAACTCTTGATATTTCTCAGTTTGCATTAGGAAAGTAAATCACAATCGAGTATCATTCACTAATTCATATATACAAAACAAATCCAGTTTACATAATTCGAGCTGCATTACCTTACAGGACTTGAAGAAGACTCAGAATTCACAGGTTCAGATACCGCTACACTACTGGAAAAGCACCGGAAATCTCCACCGGCTTGTTGACGAATCATCCGTGTTCTTCTCAAGTATCCACCGATACTTAATCCGCTAGACCTGCTAAATACAAATAAATCGAAACAAAATTGAAGATAATCAAAGGATAAACTGAAAATCAACAGAGAATGAGAGTGAGAGAGAGAGAGATGAATACGTTGAAGAGACGAAACGCGGTGCAGAATAGGTGACCATACAATGCGAGAGAAGAGAATAACCCATTGGTGCAAAGCTATATGGACGAGAAGCTGAGACTGAACAATAAAAGAGGGAAAAGATGAAATTAAGGAATAAAGAGAAAATTATAGAAATAACTATAATATAGAGAGAGAGAGAAAATGCTGAGAATTAAAAGAATAAAACGCTATTGGAATGCGATTTATGAGTAAAAGTTACGTATCTTTTAGTTTATTGTTAAAATTACTATATTATCTCTAACGTTTAAGTTTATTTGTCCATTATTTAAAAAAATATAATTTATTTCATTTATTACTTTTAAAATATCAATAAAAAATAATATTTTATCTTTTAAAAAAATATTATGTCCTTGAAAATTTAAAAAAACTTTTCTAAATACCTAAATAGAAACAGCTAAGAATGAAAGGAACAAAACGTATTCACTGAGTGCGATTTATGAGTAAAATTTATGCCTAAACGGAAGGGGTAATAAAGTATTTTCAATAATTAATAAAAAGACACAAAATTTTACTCATAAATCACATTCACTGAATGAGTTTTATCTCTAAACGGAAGGGGTAATATACTAATTTTAATTATTAATAAGAAGAAACAAGATTTTACTCATAGATCGCATTCACTGAATGCGTTTTATGACTTAAACGGAAGGGGCAATATAATAATTTCAATAGTTAATAAGAAAACACAAAATTTACTCATAAATCGCACATCGCACTTAATGAATGCGTTTTATGCCTAAACGAAGGGGGTAATAGACTAATTTCAATAATTAATAAGAAGACACAAAATTTTACTCATAAATCATATTCGAAAAATGCTTTTATGTCTATACGAAATGAGTAATATAGTAATTTTAAGAAGACACAAAATTTACTCATAATTCATTGAGCAATATTGATGTCGTCTCAAGCTACCAAGAGCAAGAAGCTTGGTAATGGTGAAGGCGTGAAGCAAAAATTTATGCGCAAAGCAGAGGTTTCGAAGTTTGAAGTGCATTTTGATTCGGGTAATATTGATCAGGCGGGACAGGTCTTAGCACTTGATATAGTTTAAAATTAGATGAGTTCTTTTAATCTTGGCCCTCCAAGTGTCACTTTGTTAGTTATAAGAGTATACATGTGTCAAAATGTATTTAACTCAAAAGTATAACGAGAAGGATATATTTAGCTAAAAAAATATAACGAAGGATATATTTAAGTCATTTCCAACAGTATAGGGGTGTATTTATCCCTTTTCCATTTTTTATAAAGTGAAGTTCGAAAAGGATAAAGTGTACATATATCTTACCATTATGTATACAAGATAGATAAATTATTTTCGAATAACATTCGACTCAAATAAACCAACACAATAATTAAAAAGATGGTAACATACAAAAATATGACAATTAAATCGTAATAAAAATTACCGTTCACCTAAACACATTAATAAGTGATATTAAACATTAAAAAATCAAAGATTACATAAATATACCACGATACTTTATACTACGACCAAGTGAAATACATAATAGACTACTTGATGCTTAATTAGATATCTCGTCCTCCTGTTCGGACACTCAATAATGTTGAGCGAGTTCAACGTTAAACTTCCGTTATCTTCGCGGTTTACTTTAACGTCCAGTGCGGCTACTTGCAGACGGCGTTTTCAGGATCTCGTAGGTTCATTATATATTTACCAGAATAAAATGCGACAGTAACATTTTGGACTGAATCGAAGTACGCCATTGAAGCAACGAAGGTAGAAAAAAAATGGAGGACGATAGAATTCTAGAGAGAGAAAGGTATCAAATGGAGCAAATACGGGAGCTTGAATCGGAGGAATTGCAAGTTGAGGAAGTCGATGAAGAATCATCAGACGATGAAACTAAGTAAAATTATACATTTTTTGCTTTTGCATTTTGATTTGTTGTTAAATTTGTGTGGTGATCGTATTTTCTAGGGTTTGTAGTTTGATTTATTATAAAGTGTATGTATTATGGCTTTTGGTATCAATGTTTGCATGTTTTGTAGCCTTGTGGTTTTGTTGTTTTCAGATTGGAGTAGTTTATTTCAGATATTTATATGCTTAAGTTATCTATATCACATATCATGTATCTGGATCAGTTTGTGCGTACCTAGATTAATTCCACGGATACGTATCACCTCGAATCAACTACAAGTACCAGGTAACTTTGTCTACCAAGGTTAGAGTAAATGAGAAGAACATGAGACGTCATGGTGCTCAACCGCTGCATTAACCATTAGGCCACACCCTTTGGGGTGCGGAAATTCCAAAATTATAGTATTAGTTTTCTTTGCTTGGGTACCCAGATAAAGGAGAGAGAAGTGAAATGTTGGCAATTGGATGACTTGGAGTATTAGAACATAGAAGTATGTCGTTTCTCTTATGTGAACTGGGAATCACTTTTGAGAATGCCTATTAGAAATTTACTTGGACTGTAGGTATCATCATAGTAAGAGAAGAATGTAAGAGAGAGATCTTTTTTCATTATTCAGATCACTTCTGTTTTACCTCTATATTTGTCACCTATAAACTAGTCTGTCTAGTGCTGCCTATCTACTTCTTTTTTTTCTCTTTGGGACGGATACATTTTCTCTTTGGATCATTTAAAATAGGATGGATTTTTCATGTTCCTTGCATAGGTTTGTGTATGATTGTTACATCAATGCAATATCATGTTGTGTATGTTCAAACATATGTCGGTAAACAAAAAAAAAGGGGGTGGGGTGGGGGTGGGGGGTGGGGGGTTATTAGAACTTTGAGAAGTTATAAGTAACTTAAGCCTAGTAGTCAAAGCATGTAGAAGTATACTTCAGTTGGAACTGAAGAATGTGGTTTTGCGGACAATGAATTGGGATGAAAACCACAAGATCATGTTCAAATCTCAGCAGAGACACTGTATAGTTCAGCTGCGTCCAAGTTATCCAAGACACTAATATATCCAAATATAAGTTGGAGGATTGTCAGCCCAATACTTCTAACACAGTCCCAAATGTGCTGATCAATATATTTTGTCTAATGATCCCTCTGACTATAATATTTCAGTGCTTAATTGGGTGTGGAGTTCAAGAAAGAACACACATATGACATACTAATAGTACCCCGGAAGTTGGAAGTGCAGTGTTAGACATGCCACAACATTGTGATGCCTATAAGAATTCATTAAAGGTAAACTGAGAGGTTTAAAGTTGAAGAATTTTCAAATATAGAGAGTTGCCATGCTTGCTTTTTTGTGTCCAAGGGCGTGGTCTAGTGGTCAATAAAGTGGGTTGAGAACTATGATGTCTCAGGTTTAAATTCTTCTGAGACAAAACGCTCCATGATTTCTTACATATTGGTGGATAGAGTTACATAGTACCTGTAGCGGGTGGGTGGTGAAATACATCTATAGAATTAGTCGAGGTGCTAACAAGTTCTCCCAGACACCACGATTACTAAAAAAATTGTTGTCATGCTTTTTTGGAATAGACTAAAAATGGAACAAGCGTCGTATAAAAAGGAAAGGGAGGGAGTTACTCTTTTTCAGCTATGCGATCTAATGGATTTTCATTTTCTCATTACAAGTATCAATGAAGAATTTCTTTACTAAAAGTACCAGAAATGATTTTTTTTTGTACTTGGCTTCTGATCATAGTTACCGTAGTTCGGGGGGAGCATCTGCATCTGGTGAATTTACTTACAACACCTCTTTGGCTGCCTTACATTCTTACCTTGGTGGTAGGTGTAATCTGCTTTTCCATCTCATTTTTTTACTTTTTTGGGATGATGCGACTTTCATGTTATTTGACTTATTTTTAAACATTTTCTTGTGTCAGATGTTGAAGATACTCATAACAGGCTGGCCTTCTTGGATGGAGGAGCTGTCTTAAATGTTCCTCTGTTCTATCTTGAAGGTAAATTTATTGCTCGGTTTGGACTGTATTTTTTTCAATTAAAAGTATTTATGTAGGAAAAAGAAATATGACCATTAACTGTATGAAACACGTTGTCTTGTTTGTACAGTTGTAGATGTGAGGTATACAGCTACATGATGTTTGTGAGTTCGACTAGATCCTATATTTTTGTAGTTAGAGAAGTGACAGCCGTGCATGAATCTTTTACCGTAAATGCATGGTATTTTTGTTACTTGATCCCAAATTAGCATGTGAACTTTTCTTTCAGCTCAACAACTGTTTCAGAGTTTAACCCAGTAAATGTTAACTCATGTGGGTTTGTCTTGGGTAGCTTAACATCCTTCACAGTGTCTTATGTGCTTTATTTTACTTCCAGGAGTTGTTTTATTTCCCGAGGCCACACTTCCTTTGCGAGTCATTCAGCCTAATTTTATAGCTTCTGTTGAAAGAGCCCTGAGGCAAGTTGATGCTCCTTACACGATCGGCGTGGTAAGTGGATGCCTAATGGCACTGATGTTTTGTTCTCTTTCCCTAGATTTTGTTTCTCTTTGAGTTTTGAGTGGGATTGATGGTAAAAATTTATTCCAGATCCGAGTTTACAAGGATCCAAATAATGGAAGGATAAAACTTGCAACCACCGGTACAACTGCTGAGGTAATGGAACTTGAATCCTCTGCTTTTGTTGATAGTTAGTTTTGTGGATCCTCTGTCCTTTTATAGTCTAATTGATTATATTTCCTAGAAACTGGTAGAAATGTTTCTGAGCGTTAATAAGTAGACAAGAATCTCAACTGTTTCTGAAGAAGAAATTTCATGTGGGCTTTGTGACATTCCATCTTGTTACTAGATTTTCTGCAGATCCATTTATTTCTCATGACTGGTATAACATTGAAAAGTTTCTGGGTCTAAGGAAGAATTTCTAGTTCGACATAATCTAAATTAGAACATACTGGAGCTTCCTGTTTTTAGTTTATTTGAAAAAAAACATGTTCTAGAAGCAGATCAAATCTGTAAGGTCAACTCTTTTTGGTAATACATCCCTCTTTTGTGAAGTGGGAACTTATGAGGTGCATACAGTTAATTGATGGCAAGTTCAAAATGGTAAAAGCAATGTTTATAAGTTCTTGTCTTTCTGTTGTATATTTTAGTTGCATGAGTGAGTTGTATTTGTTTCTGTTATTCCCTCTGTGCTTTCGATGTCACCACTCATGGTTGCTTGGGATATTTAAGCTTAGAGTTAATTGCCTATATCTTCTTGTTAGTCACTTACCTTGTGAAAAAAAATATATCTTTATGTTAGTCAGAAGATTGGTGGAAGAGACTATCTTGTTTTGTTTTTTTGGAGCAAAAGTGATCCCATATAATCTTTGCTGTTACAAAACATCGAGGTAACTATGAACAATTAATGAATTTGGAGCTGGAAGAAGTTTCCAATGCCCCAAAGATAGCAACCAGGACTTCCAATATTGGAGCAGATTGTTAGTGCTAAAGGATAATTTTATATCAAAGATGATCTTGCCTGTAACTAAAGTAAACAACTGAAAGATATACATCCTTCCACTGAAAGCTGTTCAGTGTGGATTAAAAATGCATGCATGTTGAAATAGGGAAATGATTTATGTTTAAAATAGTTTGAGCCTTGGGACGGTTAAAGGTCCTCCATTATGAGAGTGATACAAGTTAGATAAGGGGGTGAGCAGTGCTGCAATAATGAATATAAAAGTGGCTAAAATTTGACACAATGATTAGCTTGTTCTGCTACAATGTTGAATAAGAAATCAACTTGACTACCATGCCGTTTCAAATTAACATGCAAGGAGAATATACACATTGTACAGGGAGTCTATATATTTATGTTTCAGCAACATATCGAAGATGGTTTATTGTATGACTTGCTGATCCTGGGTACTATGTGTATACTGCTTCAGATTAGGCAATACCGGCACTTGGAAGATGGTTCGGTGAATGTTGTAACTCGTGGACAACAACGTTTTCGTTTGAGGCGCCGCTGGATGGATGTGGAGGGATCAGTAAGTGTACAACATATACTATTATATTTATTTTTAAAAAGGTATCCTTAATTTTTTCATCTTCATAAATTCATGTTCCGTTGCATCTTTTTGTCTAGCCTTGGGGGGAGATACAGATTGTCAAAGAAGATTTGCCGTTGAGAACACCCAGAGAGGCTGTTGGAAGATTAACACCATTAAGTATCTTCCAATCTAATGTACATAGTCGAATACCACCAATAAATCGCTCTCGAGCTGACCAATATGGTTTTGGGAATGAAAATGATTCGGATGCAATGTCAGAGGAAAGTTTTGAAAGTGAACTTTCACCCACAGAAAGGAGGTTGCACCAGTCTGCTCTTGTTTCTTGTGATATGCTTGATGAGTCGGCGAGCAGTGACGATGAGAATATTGACCAGCAATTTCTTATCCAACCTGCGAGATCTCCTTTTGGTAGTTTTAGAAGGTCATTCAGCACGGGGAAAAAACAAGAGGCTGACGGTGTGAGGCTTGCTTTAGGAAAAAGGTCTATGCCAACAGACAACACATGGAAAAAGTATTCTCTAAACCAGTTTCGTGAAGCTCCAAGGGCCTTTTGTCCCAGTTGGGTTTACCAGATGTACGATTCATACTCTCTTGCTCAAAGGGCAGCAGGTGAGGTGGTCTTCACTTTCTCCTTTTAGAAAATTATGGATGATGAATGTTCCAAATTTGGTCACACTAGTTTGGACTCTTTAGTAGCTGCAGTTATGACATTGTAATAATGGTGAAAAGACCTTTCTTCCTTCTCTCCTTATAAAATCATTTTAGAGAAATTACATATGCTAAAATTTGGGTATTTCGAATTGAAATTTAACTCATGCTAAGTGTGGTTTATGCTATCATGTGTTGTCTCTTCCATCTTGCCATAAGAGGGGCTTCTCTTTGCTTAACACTTAGCTATCAACTTGTCTTAGATGGAAATCGCCTGATTTTTTGACGACAATCATGGGTAGACTAATCCACAATGTGAACTATTTTTACTCTGTTAATCTCAGTACGTTTGTGGTCTCGAATGCACTTTGATAATATATTCTTCTGGTGTTTTCTCATCTTTGATTCAACGGAGTCATTTGAGTAAGAAGTTACATTATCCGCGGAATTGAGACGGTTATATTAATATTGAGTTGAAATTTTGCAGGTCGATGGAAACAGATAGTCAGGGCACCAAGCATGGACAGTTACATAACGAAGCCAGATCTTCTTTCATTTCATATTGCAAGTAAGATGCCCGTGTCTGAATCAACAAGGCAAGAGCTTTTGGAGATTGATGGAATATCCTATAGATTGAGACGGGAAATTGAACTGCTCGAGAGTTTTGACTGTGTTCGGTGTAGAAGTTGTGAGGTAATGTAGAAAATGAAGCTTACTGATTTTAAATAACTGACTATTGGATCACTAGCTGTTCCATTTTTCCCTTCTCAAGGACACTAGTGTTGTCAAAAATGATACTAAAAGCATAATCTGCTGTTTTGAACAAGTTAAATATTGTGTCACTAATTGTTGTATTTCTCCCTTTTCATAGACTCTAATTGCCAAACGGAGCAATATGTTGGTGATGTCTAGTGAAGGCCCTCTCGGTGCTTACGTTAACCCACATGGTTATGTACATGAGATAATGACACTGTTTAAAGCAAACGGGTTGGCTGTTATTGGAAATCCTGTTAAAGAATACAGCTGGTTTCCTGGGTAAGTTATTTTCACTTGGCTGATTGTTATGGTCAACTATGTCTCGTGTCAATTATTTCCATAACTCGATCTTATTTTACGAAATGCTTGAGTAGTGGGATATTACTAATCACACTAAGGTGTCGTGTGTGAGAGTACGTTGAAGAACTCACTGCTCGACATCAGTTGTGATAGAAGTATGTGACTTGTACTTTAGAAACATTTCATGGTTTGTTATTAGCTGGTTCACTCATCTGCAATGCAACATGAGAAGGTGGAAATCGATGCAACTGGACATCGATAATAGAGTATAGTGGTTTATTTTTCACTGGCTAATTGCAACCATGTCTGGTTTCTCTGGTTTCTGCTGCAATAAGATATGATCTCTTAGTTGCTATATCACGAAATATCGGTGTGAAGAGATCTGATAACTAAGAATGACGATCTTGTATGTAGGTATGCCTGGTCAATCGCTGAATGCGCCACTTGCGAAACTCAATTGGGATGGCTTTTTACTGCTACAAAGAAGAAACTTAAACCCAGGTCATTTTGGGGCATTCGAAGTTCTCAAGTCGCTGATGATTCACGTTGAAGCTATGGTATTCATCGACCTGGTTTGTAAATTTGAATTCTAAATTCTGTTTTAGAGCTTTTGTACTTCAATAATAGCTCTTTACTCCTAATAGTATTTGATTCTCTTTATAACATGTTAGAACTTTGTCTGGGTTAAAATTTACATTGGCTTGCTGCTGGCATATCAGTTTTGAGAGTGTTACGAGATAAAATTACAACAACATTTTACCAAGAAAACATTTACGTCTTATTGGGCAATGAATAATAAGTACTTCAGTTACAAATTTTATGGAGTATCATTATTGTGGGAAGTGTGCTAGTAAAGACTGCAAAGAGAAGAACCCACACATGATTCTTTAGTAGATTCTAATTAAACAAGTTCACTAGGAAAATTGAGGTATGGATAATTCGAATCCGAAAACATGTGGTCACAATAGAGAGTTGACACGATAATGAGAAACTTGGCAACACTCATATCTAAGGGTTGATAGAAACAGCCTCTCTACTACTCTACAAAGACAGGGGTAAAGTCTGCGTACACCCTCCCCCTCCCCCTCATCCAGATATAGAGCAAACCATAAGGCATCACCCACCCACCTTCTCCACCCTCCAAATATGATGTTCGTGAACACTTCTTTTAGACCACTAAGCCACACCTTTGGGTGCCAAGACCTTTAGCTCCATCCAATTGTGCTACGTACCAATTTGATGCAGAACAAACTATCATCGAGACATGTATTATCTATTACTAGATCCTCGAAATATCCTGAAGCTGGGAAGCGAAAGCAGCTCCAGCCAATCGTCAGATGTAGCTAGAGAAGCATCTATGCACACCACAGAACTGTGCATACCAAAATTGACATGGGGTCACCTAAATACAAAGACACCACAAGACTAGAAAGAGGCTAGGATTGCATTTGCAAGTTGGACCACCCTTCAAAGAAAAGACAGGTTTCCAAGTAACAAAAGTTCATCCACAAATACTAGGTAACAACTCTCATCAGATTAGCAGCACAGGTAGGCAGACACTTACCACCCAAATAAAATTGGTTAGTGGACTCTGGAAGAATATGGCATTACAATGTAGCCACAATTTTCTGCACACACTACAAAAGATAGAATATCGTGTAGGCAACATAAGGGCAGCCCGGTGCACTAAAGCTCCTGCTATGTGTAGGGTCAAGGTAAGGGCATTGTAGGCAGCCTTACCTTGCATTTCTGCCAGAGGCTGTTTCCAAGGCTTCAAACCGTGACCTCCTGATCACATAGCAGCAACTTAGCAACTTCAACTTTACCAGTTAATTCAGGGCTCCCCTTCATCGTGTAGACTGCATAAACACATAAAAAGGATTTCCTGCAACAAAAAGTGCAAACAGCTGCCATTTGCATTACCTAAGACCCCGTGTAGTCATCAGAATCCGGGCACCAAATGATTGACCAGCTGATATTGCTTTGTGAAAAAGCTTCATTTTTTCCAGAAAGGGGAGGGGTGGGTATATCAGCTCTGTTAGGGAACTCTGCAGATTTCAGAATCCTCTGTTATCACCCCCAAGAATCACAAGAAAATACCGAACACATGAGAAAAGGCAATACAAGTTTGAAACAAAGACGCGGCAGTGAAAAACAATTCTAAGGAACTTATAAAAGTAGACCACAACAAGTAGATCAAGAGAACCTCCCTAGAGAAGAGAACATGAAATCACAATCACGTTTAGTTTGTCAATTTGGAATTAGTCGAGGTTATATTAATCAATGTTAAATGGAGCAGGAGCTTGTTCATGTTTTGGCATATCATATAATCTTACAAAGACCCTCCACTGTGAAGGTCAACATCATACAACAAGCTGACTACTTTCACGTGAATTTAGATATATTGTGGTGTTTGGTATAAAGTAAAATATTTTCCAACTGTTATCATGAAGAACAAGTGGGTTTCTTGCTTGTTTTCTAATGTTCATCTCAAGAGCATTTATTTTTAAAATCTAGCAAAAATACTAGCATCTAGCAAAATCTAGAAAATTTTGATCTGTTTAAGTGAAAAAGAAGGTAACAGACCAACCTTCCACCAGAATAATAGCACTTCTAAAAAGCCTTAGATACTCAAAATTCTAATAGTGGCAAACAAATAATTAGCAAACTGGTAACTTACACATCTCAAGGACAAACTAAACAAGGACAACTACCTCTTAGCAAACTGGTAACTTACACATAATTAGCAAACTGGTAACTTACGCATCTGAAGGACAAACTAAACAAGGACAAATTCAGAATAAGAATTTACTGTAGAGTAGAGCTAACTCCAAAATGATATGGTCTGACATGACCTGTGCTGAAAATTAAAATTTCCAGTGACCAAAACTCCATAATGATCATGAATGCACATAAGGAGTGATAGAGTTAACATATAAAACAACAGGAACAAAGTTCTACCATAAAGCAAGTAAAAATGCACTTCCAGCACGAACTTGCTGTGAAGAATTAACTGATATAATATATGGTCTGACATGAGCCAAAACCAGGAAGGGGCACGAAACATAGAAATAGAAAATGAAACTACTAACAGTGTTCGAAATCCCTTACAAAATATTAAATTTCAGGGTCCATAATACTACAGAATATCCTGTTTTGGTCGTCTCTGAAAACTAATTATTGTTTAAGCTGTACAATCTTTAACCAATATGTAAATTACTCCCATCCTAGCTCCAGAACTGCCTATACTAATATTCACATACATTGATGGCAATGAATTTTGCAAATAGCATCCCCAAATGAAAAGAAAAGCCGGGTTGACAAGCAGAAACAGTATCATCTATTTTTCTCCATTAGTTAGAAAAATATGAAGGATGTTGCTCAAGGCACATTCAGGGTTATCACATGGCACCCAGGAAAATTAGCAGCCAAACCTTGGTGCCTCAAGAAACAGTTCGCCCATAACAGATAGATGCAAGGTAAAGATTTTTTGCCCATTTCTCCTGCAGTGAGCACAATCAATAGTTAACAATGGAACATGGAGTCAAAAAAATCACAAATAGTGGTTCCTGATAAGAAAAGCATAATTGATTAATTAAACAACCTTGACATGAGTGCTAGGAAAAGCAGAAGTACGAAGTGTCTCTTGTGTTTCATCTGCAGGTTTCCTTCTTGGAACACTTAAAACTAAAGCAGCTTGATCCCATGTGGCTGCAGTTGACGTAATCCTATATCCAGCATCCCATCTCCTATGGACCCCTTCACTAGGATAGAGAAAATCTAGTTCCACCACCTGCAAATTATATACCGAATTACAAATTTTGAACACTAGCAAGTGACCCTAAAAAATCAAGAGAATCCACGATAAAAACCTGATCAGAAAACCCAGCCCCACGAGACATAACAATCGCCCATCTACTTCCTGCAGTTGCCATGGCAGTGACATAAAAACCCTCTCTCCATTTTTTGTTTATCCACTTAAATGGAAAAGACTCGCCGACTTTGTACGACTGCTGCAGATACTGTGTACCTGGCATTTTACAAACAAAACTAAGTTTAGTCTTCCCTAATTCACAGATTATGGTGCAAAACATGTATAGCATGTTACAAGAGCTTCACTAACCCTTTGACATGATAACTAATGAGCTCCCATTAGTAGCTCCAGCTATAGCACTTATATAATAATTCTTCTCCCATTGCTCCATAATCCATTCCTATGTTTAAACATACACAGAGGGAATTAGATAAAGCCTGAAGGAGTAAATTGAATCATGCATAAGTTTGCTAGAGGTATAGCAAATATGCAACATAATTTATTTGAATATGCTTCAAGATAGAGCACACTTGTTGGAGCATAACAGACCTTGTGAAGAAATAAAGGTGACAATTCATAAACTTGGGCACTGAACCCCGTTCCTGCATCCATGATTAGTGCCCACAAGCTTGAAGAAGATGCCACACTGCTGATAAATAGTCCGTCTTCGTTTCCTTTCTCAATGTGCTGAGCTAGCCTCATATCAGCAACATTATAGTGATACCTGCAAGCCAAGACAATGTCACTGTATTGTTCAAGCTCAAATCAAAGAGATTCCAAACTGTATATACCTTTGCTTCATTGGGCGACGAGCATTGTAAACACTGATCCATTGTGTCGCAGGCATTCCCATGCGAACCTTCTTCTTCGGCTGTTCATCATCTTCTTCTTCCATTGTCAGCCTTCCTCTTTTCTGCCCAACTTGGTATATAAGCTTCAGAAAAAGAAAACATGTTAGCAAATTCTATTTCTGTTGCTGATTCTTCGACATCAACAAAAACATAGAATAAAGATGTATGCAAATAATACCTACCTTCTGTGCACCATCAGTGTTGATTGGCCTGATTTCTGGATTTGGACCTACTACTCCATCAAATAAGGAGATATACCTAGCATAGTTAGGCTCCTCGTCGAACTTCAAGTTCACAACATATTCCACAAAATGCTTAAACGGAGCAGGGCAGAAGCAGCAAAGAGTTTCTGGAGAAGATGCCATCTTCTTCTTACAGACAAGGAAACCTTTGTTCTCTCCCTAAACAGAAAAAAAATCACGTCACCGGAAGGAGAGAGTTACAAGTAAAATGCCGCAAATAAGTTGAGAAAAAAGAAAACCTGGTATCCCTGCCAAGGCAGCCGGCCTCGGAGAAGAAAGATGAGTGTGTAAGCCAGTGATTCTAAATCATCCCTCCGGCTTCCAGTCCTTCCCAGGTGAGCATGCACACTAGCATACCTTACAGTTCCCCTGAGGCAATGGTCCTCTTGATAGTCAGTGGAATCAGATGCAAAACAAATGTAGCCAAACAAACAGATAGGACAAATTGAAATATTGAATATTGTACCTAAAGACATCAGGCCGCTGATCATACTCAACATGTAAGCCGGTAGAAGCATCACGCCACCTTGTTGCTGGACCATTCAAACAGGTAAATCAGCATATGACCATATTATGCTAAATAGAGCATGATGAAGATACCAAAGAGAGAATATGGAAAGATGAACAATAAATTGTTTTTTCTTTCTTCTGTTCTAAGCTACAATTAACTCACCCAATCCAAGGTCAACAAGAAACAATTTTTTTTCATCAGGAGTTCCAGGGGTTCCAAGAAGAAAGTTTTCAGGTTTTACATCCCCATGCACATACCTTCAAAAAAACATCAGCCAGACAAACCAATCAGATCAATTAAACATTATTTCCTAATTGCTCTTCTTTTTTTCCCTTATCAGGAAGGCCAAAACAGACGGTGTAAGCCATATAGCCAGAATTTATAATCTACCTAAAGATAGAAAACAGCTTCATACATGTAATACACTAGGAACTGTTAATCTAAGCATGAAATACTTACCCTCTGGAGTGCAATTTCTCTAGTATGGAAATTGCTTCAATGGCAATGCATGCTACCATTTCAACAGACATCCTAAATGGACAACATAAGAACCAAAGAGATTGCAATGAGGTTCAGAAAACAGAAATATGTTTAAAGAGAAGCATTTTATATAATAACACGGATGGAAAATGCAACTTACGTATGGGCATTATTGTTCCAGACATCCCATAAACTAGGACCAAGCATATCCATAACCTGTAATTTCATTAAAAGAATTCAGCAGTTCTATAGGAGATTGGAAACAACTGTAACTTGAAACAAATAATTAAAATAACTCCATTAAACTGCAGAACACATACCATAATATAGTAATCACCTTGACGTCCCTTGTAATGTACACGTGGTATACCATGACTGCCACCAAGTGCACTAAAAATAACAGGAAAGGGGCATCAACTCTTAGAAAATCTTTAATTACCAGATATCAGTAATATAAATAAGATAACAGAAGGAGCAACAAGCGTTAAACGACCACATACTTGTAGACCTGCCACTCGTAAGGTGGTCCGTGGTTACAACCTTTGCTGCTTCTATGCTCGAATTTCAAGGCAACCTAGAATCAGAAATGATAATTCATCACAATAAAGATTATCATCTTCAGCAAACAACAAACAGAACAGTAAAAAATTGGAGAAGTAATGAAGTACCTCTACTGCTCCTGGGCCAGTTCTTTCATGTGGATTGGGTGGGTTCGCACGACGACCTACAAACACTTGACCAAATCCTCCTTTACCAAGTTTCCTGTCAATCCTATATGCTGGCGATCCACCAACCTGGACCTATTGGACGCAAAAGGACACAATATAAAACAACAATCAAGTCAAGTGCTTCAATGTAAACTAGGGAAAAATAAAGTGGAACAGAAACAAATACACGGCCTATCTTTCAATTCCCCAAACAAGACGACAGAAACAAATTCTCACTGAGCTCGACTAACGATAAAATTCAAAGGAGTCAGAAAGAACAAAAAGTAGTACTAGTAGTACACCTAACTGCAGTACTTGTAATCCACAGTCAAAACACTACACTAGCTTCTGACCATAGATTTTGAAAATTTGTCTTCAAACATCTGTCTGGCCAAGAAATTTGAAGTTAGCAAGAACTGACAAAACACAACTTCAAAAACTCAATTTTCAAGTTCTCCAAGTTTCAGGTTCAAAAACTCAAATTTTCAGGTTCAAAAACTCAAATTTTCAAGTTTAACTTCAAAATCTATGGCCAAACTACATTACTGCAAAAAAGTTAAATCTTTCGCACATCGCAGATAGATGTTTAAGCTAAATTACACATTAGACAGACCCAGAAACCTGCAGCCTCGTGACTTGCAGAGTTCAAACTGAAAATTACATCCAATAAAACTCAAGCCAGTTATCTAACTTCAAAGACAAATTGTTGAAATGAGAGTTTATGAGTTGAAAATGATACCCTTTCAGGCAGTGGAGCAGTGCTGCCTTCATCCTCAGCAGCTAAACCCTTATCACCACTCTGACCGCCACTGTCGTATTCATCCATCTGTTTTTCTCCTACTTCTTCCTCCTTCTCTACTTCCTTCTTCTCCTTATCCTCTTCTCTAGACGCTGTTTTCCTTACAGTATTCTCATCACCTACTGGTACAACCTCCTTCTCCTCGTTATCTGTCTCCTTCTTCTTCCTTCCTCCTACTCTAACTCCACCAGCTCCTCTCTGCCTCGTAGTCCGTGCTACAGTTGTTCTCCTTGTTACCCTCTTGTTCTCGTTATCGTTGTTTTCTTCCGGTTCGGTCGCAGCAATCGGTTTACGGCCTCTTCTCACTCCACTACGCAATTGAGGCATATCGATCATCCATCAAGTTGTGAAAAACCTAACTCGATCTTCATCAGTCAAAGCTCAGCTTCTAGACTCTTCTTCAACTCACTCTCCTTCACAACTAACAGATCTCCGATAACTAAATCGGAATTACAGAAATCTGAGCACCGGGAACTCGCCGGCGGTCGGTGGCCGATAAAATTCAAAGGTTTATTGCGGAGATCTATGGAAAAGAGAAACGATGAAAACTATGGGTTTGCCTCAAGAGAGACGACGAAAAGTGATGAACTAAGTAAGAGGTGTCATTTCATTTTCATTTCGTTTAGTTTTGTAAGAAAAATTACTTTCCCAAAGTCATAAAAATTTCAAAGTCAATTTTTTTTAACTTTTGAACAATACATTCAAAATTTTATATATTATTATAAATTATAGAGTAAATATTATAAATAATAATTTATATATTAAAAAATTTACAATTAAAGAAAAATTATGAAAATATAGGAATGTATTAAAAATACTCCTAAATCCGGCATTACTTATTAGTTTTATTTTTAAATTATTAATGATCTTAAAAATATATATCTTACAACATGAATGAAAAGCACAGCTAAATTCTCATCGAATTTAAGGATGTGTTCAATCTTCTCTCAATTTTCTATTAAGAGTGTTATTCTTATAAAAGTCTGAAATTACTTGTTATGACATGTGACGTATAAAGATGTATCTAAATTTAGTTAGTTGAATAGAAAAGTAATTTTACAATAATAATTCAGAAACAAAATGAATAATTAGATTTTTATCAAATTCTAAAAGTATTTTCATTAATTCTTATTTAGTCATTTCCCAAATTTGTATTTTCTTGTTCGTTAATTTCTCAACTAAAATTGATTACGGTTTTTGGTAATTTAATTTGTTAGTGGAACTCTACGTGGCGGATGATGAATGAAAATACGACAGATAAGAAGAGGCATAATAGATAAGTCATTCTTTTGGACCATTTGGTCATAAGATTTCTAAAAGAATTAAAATTATCTTCAAATATTATATTTTTACTTTATATTTTTATATTATCATATATAGAACGGTCAAAATATAGTCAATTTAAACCCATACAATCTAACGCGGGTCAAGAAATTTGATGAATTAGGACGGGCTGATTCTTTATTTGAAAGGGTTATGCTCAATCTAGCTCAACCCTAGAAGGGTCGCGGAATGGGATGGCAAGCCTTTTTTTCTTCTCAAATTTAAAATTATATTATATTAAGAAAATGATAAAATTTTCAAATAATAATAATGTTGTTTCAATCTTGGATAAAGTGTATCTAAAACGAATTACACCTAATTTGAGTTCATGTATCCCGAGATACACGTAACAAGACACACTAAAATCTAGTAAGATTGGTAATATTACAACATAACGCGTATCTAAGTAATTAGCTCATACACTAGTAAAATTTTTGTAAGTTACCTTCAATAAATAATTTTGGCCCATGAGCCGCCCTGATCAAGCCTCAAGGTCAAGGGTTTATATGAGTCGGACTTTAAATGGGCTTGAAAATCCTGTCCAATCCTATCCCAATAACAGATTGAGTTGGGACAGCCCCATAGGCTAAGCCCATTTTGATTATTGATTTTCGAGTCTATAATTTTTACAAAGAAAAATGAAAAATTCATAGTTGAAACTTGAAACTATAACACTTTTGCTTCTACAGATCAAACGTCATACTGAAAGTCTAGTACAATTCATGGAGTTCGAAACTTCATCCATGTAAAGTTCAAGCAAAATATATTGAAATTCAAACTTTTACAAGTGAAATTTCATAACAGTATCTTAGAATTCGAGCTTTTATAAGCGGAACTCAAAAATATCGTGACGACTCAATACAAAGTTATGAACAAACTACGTGTTCTTCTCTCAAGCACAATATATTGAAATTCAAACTTTTACAAGAGAAATTTCATTACGAAATCTTAGAATTCGAGCTTTTCTAAGTGGAACTCCAAAATATCGTGGTGACTCAATACAAAATTATGAACAAACTGCGTGTTCTCCTAATGTAAGAAAAGGAAATGAAAAAAAAAAACAATTTCCTTACAAATTTCATGTCTGATCTAGCACCTTTAACATGTTTACCTGTAGTTTTGGCAGGAAGTTCGTGGGAAGAACAAGAGTGATTAGTATCTTCAGAAACCGTGTGAGAACGAATAACATCTCCTCCTATTGGGGTTGGACAAACAAATGGGAGATCGCGAATACCTTTCGTGTTTGACCTGCAGGAATGTTAATAAAGCATTTGTTTGGGTTATTAACTGAACATCCATGTTAGAAGGGTTCAAATCAAAATAAACTTGAAGCTAACATAAGTAATTCCTAACCCTGAAGCAGTAGTTCATTCAGGCTAAAGGTAATTAAATATGTATACAGAATGTTTATGGTAACAAACGGTAGTTTCACAGCTCTGTGAAATAGAATAACAATGTTCGACAACCTAAATTGTTTGTTCCAAGTATGTCGAACAACACATGAAACAAGGAATCGAGCAATTCATTTGTCTTTGGGGTAAAATGCAATGAAACGGGAAAAGATCCTATGTTTGATGACAATATAGATCTACAGCAGCATTTCATTGGTTGAACCAATGCCCCCCCCCCCCCCCCCCCCCCCCCCAAAAAAAATAAAAAAATAGAAGATACCTTTGATGATCGAATGGGAAACAGGGTGAGATGGAGAGATCGAGAGAACAAATTATCTAGCTTGTAAATATAAGATAGAAACCAAGGTATTGAGTTATTCCAAAGGTTTAAGGAAAGTTTTAAGAGGATTAGAACAAACTACTATGCGATGAATTAGATAATTGCATTGGATGGAGTCAAAACTACTTATTTTCAAACAAAACAACTTCGACGTTTTGTCTTGAGGTTTGTTTGTGTTTTTTTTTTCATTTTCCTGATAATTGCTACCTAGCTCTGTCATGAGTGAGTTTCAGTCTTGACGTGTGATGCAGACAAAATAGTCATTGATATATTTTGGTAATGTCGCTTGTACTTCTAATTGGTATGTGCAAAGTGATGGGCTGAAATTTATATGTTTGTGCAGATGACTAACTTACAATCCACTTAATCAGACATAGAAGCACGAAGCTTTAGAAGTAAGAGAAATACAACCTCTGGAAACCACATGAATAGCAATATCAGGAGAATTGTACCACCTCATGAAGAATCCAAGAAAACATGATGTGCATTGTGCAACAACAAGTTTATAAGGTTATATGAATGAACACAAGCAGCAAAGAAAAACATATATACACGGTGATGGAAAGCACATAAGTTGAGGTATTCAAAGTAGGCTCTTAAACAGTCACAGGTCACCATTACCTATTTTCCATTTACATAATCCAGAAGTCTTTTGTCAAGCTCAAAACGCCCACAAAGAAGTCTCTGCAATAAAGGACTTGCAAATGTCATCAGCACAGAATTTCATCGTTCATAAATAATAGACAGCTGAAATCTGAAGAAAGACAAGATACAACTGATTCTAAGATGCTAAATTCAAGTACCTATATTTGCACTAAAGAAGGAATAAGGTATTGCTATGTATATTTTTCCAGAACAAATATAGTACTGACAGCAGGTGCCAGAGGATACCCATAGAAAGCATGAGGCATGATTGTGGGTGCGTTTGAACTTTTAGAGGAATCTATTAAAAGTCAAAGGGATTAATGAAGTCATATTTTGGAATGTTTCTGAGATTCTTAACATCCAATATATTTGTTGAACTAAGATATCATTTGTAAATGTGAACTACGCCCTAGCTGGTCATTGTTAAAGTATGAAAAAATCTGAATCTCTAAAAATATATGAGGTCAACAATCAGCATTATGCAGAAATACATTGATGAAAGATAAAAGGTGGAATACTTCTATTACATGGAAACAGAGAAAACCACAGAGCGGAAACAAACAGTTTATTTATGCAATAGGAATAGATTACTTCGCTTAAGAACAGAAAGGGCAAGCAGGGGATGGGGTAGGAAAATACAACACTTGCACCTTGTGGTAGCAGAGAATACCTTTGTAATGGTAGGACCAAAAACATATGGCTCAGAATCAAACTCTGGAAAGCGTGCAACCTCTACAGCATTCTCAAATAGAATGTACACCGGAAGTTGGTTCAAGCTTCCTAGATAAGATCTCCCAATGAACCAGTCAATTGAAAAGTCAAATGAAACAACAATAGCACTTTAAAGTCTTAAACACTACAAAATCAACATATCCAGTTCATATAACACATGTAACAGCAGAGTAAATAATAACACACCAAGAGAAATGCCAAATCTTTCTGCAGCATTAGGGAAGAGTCCAAGATCAATTGTCCCAAAAGATAAATTTGTATTTGAGTATCTGTTCAGGAAAATATATAAGAAACTTGCCATTACAACAAAGAGAAAAACTCTTCAAAGAATTCAAATTTGGGTGAACAAATGACCAACTTCATAAAATGCCTCTCTAAGTTTTAATAATAACTTTAATCATAATGGAGCATATCACTCACGTTATTGAAAGTTCTGGAAAAAAGGAACTTGTGCATATGCAAGCCGATGTCGAGAAAGCGCGAAATTCAACCTGCCAAAGGTGACAACCATAAAGTATAAGAAGTAACAGAAATACAGAGATTGTATACAAAAAATAGAGAGGTCATTTTCATGTCATCTCCATTTTCTTTTGGCCACATGACACACACAAGAGTGGGATTAGATCTTCTTTATTTCTTCTATTCAACTTTCTGATGCAACTTTGTAACATGTGATATTTTCTTTAATATGATCATTTACAAGTTAAACAGTCTATATTTGGTCATTTGAAATAGTGAAATTTGCTAATAAAAATTTTATTGATCAAAAGTTAAAACATTCTAATCAAGCAGCACACTTACTCTATTAGTCTTAGCATCATCTACTCCTTCATTAAGTGCAAATTAAAGGAACTTCAACTAAATATTCTAGTTTTACTTCTGTACCAGATAACTGGAAGAAAAGGAAGAATATAAATTGAAAAAAGAGCAATTAGGTACTGTTGACTGTTGAGAGCCAAATTGGCTCACTTAGGAATGGATGTCTCTTTTTGTTGTCTTGGACTCTTGGGGAATCCTCTCCTCATGAGCAAACTTTTAGGGTTGAGTTAGGCACAAGGTCTATTTAACATAGTATTAGAGTGAGGCCTTTTCCGATCATTATTTACCCGATGTGGTGCCATTATCTTATTTGTTCCATGCTCCCGATTTTCAATACTGGGCGTGCGGGGGATGTTTGAGTCCACATCAGCTCACTTAAGGATGGGAGGTCTCTTTATATGGTCTTGGGCAATCCTCCCCTAATGAAACTAGCTTTGGGTTAAGTTAGGCCCAAGGTCCATTTAACAAGTACCACAAGAATAATGTTAACAATAACATAGTGCTGACTTAATAGTACCTTTACCATTTCAAGAGAAAAAAAAAGTTTTATAGCAGACAGGATCAGCTAGAAGAACAAATATGTGTTACATTTTCAAAACAAGGTCTTTGTAAGTTTCTGTTTGCACAACACCGTTCAAGAGTATTTCCAAATGGCCAAATCTCCTAAGCATTCACAATCACCACAAACAAATAACGTCTGTTCTTATCTTCAGGGAGGCACAACGCTAAGTAGAAACTACAGATAAGGAACCTTTCCAAAGAAAAAAAATACCAATAAAAAACTGCAGAGAACCAACCAGCCAAAATCGTGATGTATTTCCTTCAGTAAGCAAACTCTCCAACTGCAATGGTGTCAAATGATTTGAAGAACCTGGACGTTTACATTTACACACTCAGTGTACCTTAATTTTATTTTTACAAGTCACTCCATGTACCCTATTAAGCTCAGAAAACTATACGAAACAAATGTAGCCTCATAATGGGAGTAGCGGAGTACCTAGTCCTTCATATGGAGGCTGTTGTGCAATAATATGTATTACTGCAAGGAAGAAACCGATACGACAACTGCATTAGATAAAATTACCAAGTATAAACAACAACAACAACATATTCAGTGTAATCCCACAAGTGGGGTCTGAGAAGATTACCAAGTATAAACAACATTCTCAAATAAGAGTAACAACAAAATTGCAAAAGGCTAAAGTCAGTAAGCCATCCATCTAATCGATAGATTTCTCATAATGCTTATTCATGCATCGCATTATGACAATCATAGTGCTTTTGAACCTCCCTATCAACCTTTAGAGCTAGCAGTATCAGAAACTGCAAACAAAGAGTAGAACCCACCTAAAAATGCCAATGCATACCAGAGAGCCAAGTGATAATCCATTACTAAAGCAATGGCAGTAAGAAAAATCTGAAAAGAAGCAATTTTGTGTTAAATATTCCAATGTAAATAATAAGAATTCAACAGAAGCAATAAAGAACTACTCAGCTGTAGATGGTAATGAAATTTGAAACCAGATTTCCAATATTAAATTTGATGCCCAAGTATGCACAATCAAAGAACAGAGATTTGAGAAATCTCAGGATGAACCCTATATACAGTATTTATTTCCTAATAAGAATTTCTCTGCTTTCTACATATCATACTAACTGAACGCAATGCAATGAGTAGTCTGCCAATTGCCGCAGATTTGTTTTTTCTTCCTTCTTCTGTATAAGCATAGTGCAATATCAAAGAGGATCAAGATAGATTGAAGACACCACTTTCACCATGTTCATTCTTGCTCCTTAGATTTCTAAATTTTTCAAACCAGTACCACTAAGAGCAATATGGGAAAATCTGCAATGTTTTTTTCCAATCATGGGGAAAGTCTGAAATGCTATGACTTATAAGTATCATAAGTTGTAATTTAAGTTTATATTTCCATTATAAGTTTACAAACTGCCATTGCTAAACATCAACGAAATTGTTACTTTATCTTTCCATTATAAGTTTACGAACTGCAATTGGTCACTGTAGCACTAATCCTATGTTTACGGAAGCTCTTCTTTATGTTTTTTCTTTCAAGCAACTGCTGACAGATTACTTCTTTTCATTCCTAAAGGTATAATGTGGAAAAGAAACCCACTATAATAAAGGCCTTTTGCAAAAATAAGGTTTTAAATGATTGCAACAATTTTCCAATTTTACTGTTATTCTTTTTATTTAGTTAACTACCCCTTTTTGGGGGTGGAAGTGGGGGTGGGGGATATTACACACACACTCCTGAGTCCTAACAACAGTTTCAAGTTGCAGGGTAAATCAATTAAAGTACGAGGTATAAAGGGAATTCTATTCCCTTTTTTACTTCAAGACAGAAAGTACACATATTCCCAAATTTTTTTTTCAAGATATAGAAAATGATAGGTCAATGTAAGAGGTCTCATTTTCTTTACTGTACAAAATGTTATCGTACTACAAGCGCACAGCCCTTAGCAGCCATAACTTAGCTGAAAGTTCAATAGAATATTTAAGCAAGTAGTGCAACAATCAATAATTTCTCAGATAAGTTCGATGAGTTCTTCCTTTAACTCAAAAGCCATGATGAGCTGACTTCAGCTAGTACTACATCTGTCCTATATGACTATGACCTAATTTGGCTTATGAGGGTTGATTGGTTAGTTTTGTTTCTTCTATTGGACATTGATTTACTTATTTACTGAAACTAGACATCAATTTATTTTATCAAGCTTAAAATGAAGAAACTACATGGAAAATAGTACTACTAATCTCCAATTTTTGAGCTAACACGATTTAAAATATGGAGTAACTAAGCAGGGTCTCAGACAAAGAAGAATCTAGCTGATTTTCTACATAATATCTTGGAAACAAAATGAGATGGGGGTTAATATTACCGGCATTTTGGAAGTTAAAGATTGAAAATCAGAGATAGCTATATCCAGTCATCCACAAACATATTAATTATAAATCATGATGAAGAGAGCAGAATTATGTGAGGATTGAGGATGAAGAGCATAAAAATAACAGATATAACCTTAGCAAACAACAAAGTATCTTGAATGAAGGATTCCCAGCTTTCTGTCCTTACAATCTGTTGTGCAAAGTAAACAACAATGTCAAAACAACAGGTATAGATCTCTCCTTTTCAAGTAACAATTTTGGGCATCAATGAACAGAAAATTCAGGGGCTGGACAGCAAATTGTATGCAATGGAAATGTTATACGAGTTCGTTCAATAGGATAAGGAAAAGATTTAATGTTCCTTTAATACTCCAATTGAGCAAATTAGGTGATACTGATAGATATCAAAGGATAAACTCCAACCTGAACAGACTGACTATGAACTCCTATTGAAGTGAAAAAACATGTATATTGGATAAGTCTCTGGGATGAGCAAGGAATGAGCAAAAATATGAAGATTAAAAAAAAAAAAAAAAAAAAAAGCAAGGTCGCATATGCTACATTTTTGTTGGAGAAGGATCAGTTAAATATGTACCTTCACAACAGTCAAGACACAGTATGCAACAAACACTTGAATCTCCTGCCAATGAAACAGATAATAGTGAATAAGACTATAATGACAGCACAGAGAGGGACAGAATTTCAAACAAGTATATTACCAGCTTGTTTACATGGTTGTGAAATATCCTTTCAGAATGTATCCTATTGTATTGTACTATATTGCTTTGATAAGTACCATTTTTGGATAGATTGTAGTATTGTTTTTGTCTTTCATCATGGCAGATGAGAAGAAAAAAAATGTAACAACACTACACAGGGGCGGAGCTACCCTTAATGAAGGGGGTTCGTCTGAACCCCCTTCGGCGGAAAACTATATTATTTATACATGGTTAAAATAAATTTATATGTATATATAGTAGATGTCGAACCCCCTTCGGCTACCTATTTCTACAGATTTTGAACCCACTTATTGAAAATTCTAGCTCCGCCTCTGACACTACATACATATTGTTACATATATGGACACTTCTCATTGTTACATAACAACAGATTAAACAATATAATAAAAATGGTAACACAAAACTATCAATTATTCATGAGTTTCACACTCCAACTATCAGTTGTTACCTTTATCTATCTGAACTATCACCAACTGAGCAACTGTTCCATTTTCCTACCTGAACTATCACCATCTATGTATTAAAACACACCTAGTTGATTAAATTGTGATAGTTCAGCTACGATAAGGTAACAAAGCCATCATACCAGTCATTACATAAAACAACACTTTTCATCTTTACATAACAATAGATTTAACATTATGATATAAATGGTCAAAAACACATTGAACTGTCACTTTTTCGCGAGTTTCACATACTAGCCATAAGCTGTTCCTTTTTTTTTATTTGAACTATCATCAGCTGTTCCATTTTCCTAGCTACGTATTAGATACTTAGTCCAACCACCTTCCAGGTGCTTATTACTACATATTCAAAGTAACAAATACAATACAACAGGTAACAACCGTCCCGAACAAATTCATTCTCATCAGTCATTGCATGTATCATGTATCAATATAGCTACAAACAAAACAACTTTATTCACACACAAAAAAAAAACGAGATTCAAGCCGAGAAGAGTAAATACTCGTTTAAGCAGGAACGAATTGCGAGCAGGATCAAGGATTTGGAAAGCGGCGCATCGAACGGGGATGTATGAGAAGAAAACTAGCAAGTGAAACAGATAATACGGCTCCGAAACCATTAGATTCAACCATCTCACTGGATCGTAAGAAGATTCCTGATCTCGTTGAACACTCGATCCGCCATTGCTGTTCTTCGACATAGCTGCAGATCCACCAAATGAGCTTTTTGATTCTGCAAAATGCTAAGAAGAATTCATTTGAATATTTTAGCTGAAGCTTTAACGAACTGGGAAGAACTCAAATGCCCAGTTTTGATTTGAGAAAGTAATTTGCATTTTTGCACCCTTAAATTTATGCAATATTTTTATTTGCACCATATTGTTTAAAAATTATGATTAACCCCCTTTCTATTTAGCAACATTATGGAATGGGAACTTTTAAAATCTACCTAATTTTAATTGTGTTTTTTGAAAAACAATATTTTTTGTGTTTGGGAAATCAATTTGAACAAATTTTTGTCTATATTAAAGTAACAAAATACGTTTGGTTAAAATTCTGAAAGTATCATATAACTTATTTTAGGAGGTGAATTTTATTTTATAAAAGCTCAAATAAAATATAATTGTATTTTATAAAGCGTGAAAAATATTTTGTTCCGAAAATAGTAAATTGGTACAAGTTCTTTACTTCAAAGAAAAAAAAATGTCAGTATGAAAAGAAAAGAAAAATTTTAAGCAAATTGTTTTTTTTTATTTTTTAAATATTTTAGTTTTATTTCTGAAATCTATAACTGGATAAACCCTTGATGATATATACATGTTCGTCGACACCAAAACAATTGTCTACCAATCAATTTTGGGGGAAAACAATGGTTAATACAAAACAAAAGTTAAAATATGAGTTTTAAATGTAATAAAAGTACCAAAAGAATCTTATCAAACTCCCTAACGATAATATTTTGCTTGTTAAATCTACATCAAAATATTCAACAAACAAGGGTTTATACGTTTTCTTATGATTCCTTTTCAAGTATTAGGAATTCAATGTAAATGTAAATTTAGCCGAGAAAAATATAAACCCTATCTATTGAATATATTAAAGTAAATTTACAAACAAAACATTATCGCTACGGAGTTTAGTAAGCTTTCTTTGGGTTGCACTTCGGCCCACTTCATGAAGTTCATACAATTGTGAAGAATGTTATAAGGATTACTCCAAATTAATAACTTTGCCATGTGTATGTAATACGTTATCTTAGATCTTGTTGCATAAGAAATTTTGTCTAATAATATAAAGACTTAAGTAATCTAATTCAAGGCCTAAAATATTTTTATAATTGAAAAATAACTACCTTTCTTTCCGTACTTTTTAATAAAGATCTTTTTTTTCTTGCAAATTTCAATATTTTTTTAAAAGTAAAAACAAATTGATAAATCAATATTTTTCTTGGGACTATATTTTACCTGGGCTGCAATTATCTTTTTGGGCCCAATGTGAGAGGACATCCTTGTGTGTGTTTTTCTTTTAATTTTGTTTTACATAAATCACATCGTTTTAATAAGAAATTACAGTTCATCCTGAATAAGTTTCTAATTACATTAATTTCTTAATAATTAAAAAAACTAGATACAATAATTGAAGCTCGGATACATTAAATATTGTCTCGAATATATTATTATGTAGCTCGAATACATTAAAAACTAGTTCAAATACATAATATGTAGCTCAGATACATTAAATACTGGCTCCGATACAATATATAGCTCGGATATACCAAAAAGAAACTACACAAAAATATACTTTTTATATAAAGTTATATACACCATGCTAAAACTATCTTCTAAAATTGGTGATTACTTCATTTGATAGATACATTAGCATCAGCCATACTCAGCTGAAAAGTATATATATAAAAAAAAAGTTAGTAAAAAGAACGATGCACTAAGTTCTTGCTATGTACGGATCTAGGAAAGGGCTAGATCAACCCAAAAGTATATATACATACTACTACTAACAAGCTATGAGGAAATAGGCATGACACTATATGGATAATGGATTGGCGCGTTTCGAGCTAACGATATACAAGTTCTTGTACCCATTCATGGCTTCTCTTCTTCCATCACCTCTTCTTTGCATGGACCATAAGCTTTGCTACAAACAATGTAGCACAGTATGTTGACCAGACTAAATCCTGCAAGAACGAGATAATAGTAGTCGTAATGACCCTTGTTTATATTGCTCGATACCCAGCTTTCTTCCCCTCCTCTTTTAGTCAAGTCATCGATAGTACTCATTATAGAGCTAGCTAGTAAGCTTCCAACTCCCATACCAACTCCTAATAGAGAAGCAGCTACACTTGACATGCTTCTAGGAAATTCAGAAATGTAGAATTCGTTTTGGCCAATGGCATGCAGAGCCTCCGCGAAGCCAGTAAGGGAATTCTGGGGTAGTAGAAACATAGCTGACATAGGGATAACGCCTTCTGGATCATCCGAGTACCCCTCCTTGATTGCAATACTTCTCCGAACACCTTCTACAACTGCAACCACTAAAACTGACAGGAAGGACAGAAACAACCCGAACCCCATTCTCTCTTTTGTGCTGAAATTAGCAGGCTTTCCAGTCATTTTTGATGCAATGGGAAGAATCAAAAAATCATAGAGGACAATCCAAAGTATAGCAGAGATGACAGCAAATATGCCAAAGGAGGCAGCTGGGATTTCAAAGCTTGAACCAATATGTCGATCCATGGTATTCGCTTGAAGTACTGGAAAAGTGTTCTGGCTTATGTTTATGGACAATACAACTCCTGTCAACCAGATTGGAACAACTTTGAGCAATGCTTTCAGCTCCTCTACTTGATCTACAGTGCAAAGACGCCAAGGATCTGTCGCTTCTCCATCTGGGCTCAAATCTAGTTGAGGATCTTGTACAATGCAAGCTTTATTCAGAAGCCTAAAGGCGATAAATTGTAGTTAAAACGCAATACAAACAAGTATATCAGGACTGGAAAATGCATCCAAAAGCATCATGAATTTTGAACAACATGACATGAGGTTGCTTTAAACAATAAAAGCTGGAGTCAGTAGCACAATGAGTTATATAGGTCATCAGTTGGCGCAGGTTAAAACAATCAACTTCATAATTGCCTATATAGGTGAGAGAAGCAACAGCTATAAATGATCGATGAAATAATAGTTTAGTTCAGGAAGAAAAAGCATACAGGCTAAATAACCAATTAACAATCAACCATTACATGGGTTCTCTTTCACGCATACGCAGTAAGTAAGATGACCAGCAGAAAAACTAACGATTGGTAAGAATGAAGTTACCTTAGTTTTTCACTTGGAAGAACTACGGTTGATCCTTTTTTCTGATGATATTGTATATGTTCAAGCTGTGACGACAATTTGAGACATCTATTTCTATAAGAAGCTACAATCACTTGAAAGAGGCCAGTGATTAAGCTCGATTTAGGCTTCAGCTTTACGTAGAACGGAGTACCCAAATAAATTAGAAGAGTTGAAAACAACATTAGCAAAACAGGAGCTCCAAAACCTAAAGCCCACCCCATGTTGACTTGGATATAAACAAGACATGTGAGAGCAACCAGGATAGACAGAGCATACGAGGCATAGTACCAGCTGAAGTATCTCTCCAATAAACGTGCATTATCTTGATATACTTCCTGTTTCAACTGATCAGAACCAAATGCTAAAGATGAGGATTTGACTGCACCTGCTCCAATGGCAACGATGCCCAAAGAGAAACACAGGAAGAAGAGTTGGAACATCTCCGCTGATCTGCAAATGTTATTGGAATCACAGGGCGGGGGCCTTGCTTGCGGAATCACCGATGTCAGCCAAAACAAAAGCATCCCCTTCAAAACACATAGAATATCTAGAATTATTATCAGTAGATTTACCTAGCTCAAAGAGATCACTATGGGTGAGCATGATTCCGCGAATTCTCAAATTGTGAAGAGGGACCAAGCAATTGGGAATAGATGTCTCAAATTGGGAATAGAAGTTGCTACCTCCTCCCCCTTCCGTCAAGTAAAAAGCTTGTCAAATAGGAACACATGTTGTACATTTATTTTACATGATCATATTTGTAAGCTTGTGTCTGCTATTTCTAGAACTCTGAGTTCACATGTAATCATATTTGCAGAGACTACTGCTATTCATGTCGGTGAGATGGTGACAGCTTTGTACCACAGGTGATTAATATTTTGTGCATATTGAATGTCTCTCTAAGTTGTTAGTTACCGTCATACAAGGGCTGCAAACATACAACGCCAAACACAAAATATTGTGCTGAAAATTAAGTACTTACTCAGCTTGCTAATTTACAAGTTGAATCATTGTTATCCTGAGGTCAATCGGCTTACTTAGCTAAACAGCGGTACTTGAATGTGGAGTCTGAATCGACTTTAGGAAAAATTTACTGCTAGTTGATTTTCTAAGTCTACTTCGTTCAGATGCTGCTCAAGTTTCCAGTATTTAGGTTCAGTGAACTTAAAAGACATTAGTCTCTTTGCACAGCATGGTCAAATGCCCTTCTTCCATATAAAGTAGCTCGCTTTGTTTGGCTTGTAACTAAGGAGGCATGTTTGACTCAAAAAAATTTGGAAAAAAGGGGGATCCGACAGTGCTCAAAGATGTTATTTGTCCACCTCGTCTAATTGAAAATTTAGGTATTCAATGTCAATCGAAATGTTCCCATAGATATGACAAAGAAACTAGTAGAGAAAAATATTTGAAGGGCCAGAAATGCACATTAAGGTTCCTCGTAATCAACCAAGGTTTCATCAATCAGTAAAAGTTATGGAAATCCTTCAACAAACACGAAAATAAACAATTATGACTATGAGTATGTTCGATATGACAGATTTGGTCATTAGAAGGAAAACGTTTTCCGTGGTGGGAAATGACTGCCCTATTATTTTCCTTTCGACTTTCTTAACTTTCAACCTCATATAACTTGGTCCAACTAACACTACAATGTCACTTTGCTCCTTAAAACTTAAGGCAGCTAATGAAAGAAACCAACTTAGTTAATGAGCTTACCACAAGGGTGACAACAGATCCCAAACCTATCATCTGGAACCGACCCACAAAAGAATCCGCCATAAACGCCCCAATAACTGGAGCGATGTTGGTAACTGCTGACCACATGTAGATAATATTGGACCCAGTAGTCATATCCATGTGATATTCATTCATCAAATACAAGATCATATTAGGAGTTAGAGCAAACGTAGCCGCATTTATCAAAGCCGCATTTCCTATCCAAAATCAAGAAAATAGAACATTAAACAGTGAATCAAGAACTCCCCAACTGTTTCATTGGAATACCCCAATTCCTTTAATTTCATGTTAACCCATGACCGACAAATCAACAACTAGGTAAAAAACATCAAATTGAACCTCAGTAAAGGGCAATTACACCTGTTTATCAAGAAATCAACAAATAAATGAACTTATTCCGAAAAGTTGTTCGACAAAAATCAAAAGAATTGATGATAAAAAATACACCTAAACTATCACCTATTTTCGAGTTTCATAACTCAACTATGCGTTGTTCCATTTACCTACCAAAAGTCCAAAACTATCACTCATTTTGCTCGACGCTGAGTAGGCCAACATGCCTCTTGTCTATTTGGGGACAAATATATGGCCAATTCAGCAAAACTGCCAAAATATTAAACCGACGAATCAACAACTACGTAAAAACCATCAAATTGAACCTCAGTAAAGGGGTAATTACACGTGTTTATCAAGAAATCAACAAATAAATGAACTTGTTCCGAAAAGTTATTCGACAAATCAAAAGAACTAATGATAAAAAATACACCTAAACCATCACATTTTTCCGAGTTTCATAGCTCAACTACCATTGTTCCATTTACCTACAAAAACTATAACTCCCTTTGCTCCATGCAAATTCATATGGTAAACATGTCCCAGGTTCCGGACCTCCACACCAAACCGGGTCTCACTTTGATACCATGTCTAATTAGACTTTAGACCTAACTCACCCAAAAACTACAAAAACTATCACTCCCTTTGCTCCATGTAAATTTATCCAGTGAGCATGACACTGAACCGGGAGCATATTAACAACCTACATGGTCCCCTGTCCTCAACCTCAACACTGTACTATAAAGTGCTCTAATACCATAAAAAATTACACTATAGGCCTACCTCACCCAAAAAAACTAACCCGAGGATCAATGACGGAGCCAGGATTTTCAATTAGGGGGTTCAAAATCTTAAAAAATAGACATACGAAGTAATCAAAGGGAGTTCGACATCCACCTATATATACCTAAAAAGTTATTTTTAACCGTGTATAAATTATATAATTTTCCGAAGGGTAGTAAGATGGCTACGCCACTGTCGAGGATTGCTCAAGCCTTATAAGGAACTCACGATCTCGTCCCAGTCCATGATCATTCCATTCATCAACAACTCAGCAAAATTACCAAAATATTTGACTAATGAATCAACAAATAGGTAAGAAAAAAAAATTGAACTTCAGATAGAGCAATTACACAAGTTTTATCAAAACATCAACACACAAAATGAAAAAAAAATAGGGACAGTACATCATACCAAGTATGAAAGGTAAAGTTGTGAATCCACCCTTTTGAGTTTCAGTATCATCTAATAGCAAAGTGTGTTCGATCATTTCACCTTGTTCACCCAACAAATTCTCCATATGTGTAAGATCAATCTATAACCAAAACAAAAAAACTCTTTCCCCCTTTTCAATTTTGTTGGTATCACTCACAGTACACTACTGACAGTTAAACACTGCGATAACAACCAAGCGTCTACTACATGTATAAACAAACAAAAGAGCTGATCAAATAAAACAGAGCAAAATTGCAGAAAAAACGATTTGTTTTGGCCCCACTTCGTTGCTTTTTCCCATTGAAGTTTCTTCGTGGCACCATATGCCTCTGCCAAGTTTTGCTCTTACTTTCTTCCGATTATAAATAATATTGAGTCTTGCATTGTATTGTATTGTATTGTATTGTTAGATTAAATATTGAATAGTCATTTTAGCCATTTTAAATACAAAGAAGTAAATATAGCAAGTCAAAGCCTACTAGAAATAAACAGTAATTAGTAATTACAAACAATATATAACATATTAGGATAAAGAATTGAAAAATAATATTTGATCAATTTATTTTTAATTATCATATTGCATTTTTTAAACGTTATATTATTAGATTAAATATTGTTATTTTAGCAATTTTAAATACAAATAAGTAAATATAGCAAGTCAAAGCCTACTAAAAAGAAATAGTAATTAGTAATTACAAACATAGTAGGATAAAGAATTGAAAAACAATATTTGGTCAGTTTATTTTTAGTTGTCATATTGCGTTTTTTAAATATTAATTTTTAAAGTTAAATTTAAAATTTAAAAATCGTATAAAAAATACTATAAATTATATTTTTTTGCATATTAATATGGTGAAAAAAATACATCATAAAAATTTTAGTTAAATTATCGTTTGACTCTAAAAAATAAAAACATGACAACTAAATAGGAACTTTCGCATATAGTCACTCCAAAATGATCTAATTGCACTGCATAGTTATAGATTGTTACGATTTGCAACTACATGTTATAGGGAGGAAGTGGCGAGCGAGATTAGGAGATGGAAGAGAGAGGAGAGCGGGAGAGGGCAGAGAGTGGGAGGTGATTGTATATGTATATCGATTAGATAATTGTATACATGTGTATATGTATATTCTGGTTAGCGAGATTGGGAGAGGGAGGAGAGAGGCGAGTGAAAATGGGAGAGGTGAGGAGAGAGGACAATAATTAGTATAATTCATAGTTATGTTTGTAAACATAAGCATATGAACTTTAAACAATTATACAAAATATATTATACAAATTACATTATATAAATTATATTATATAAAATCCGAAAACTACATGTTTATATAAACTTTTAACAATTATACATAAAAAAATCGAATGTATATGATGACAAAACTGAAAAAACAAAGGTAATCATCGTCATATAAAAGTCCAAATAAAACGAATAATTGTTAATTACGAATTATACAAATGTGATGAACTATACAAACGTGTCTAATTATAAAAATTCAAACTCTTCCACGTAATTAACGACTAATATTAGTCGCGAGTGATAGCAAATCATAGCTATGAGTAATTAAACAATATATATTTTTTTAACTGTATAATTTTCTCATAAGAACGAACGAAAAAAGTAATAAATAATGATTAAATCAAAACAAATATTATATATAAATACAATACACTTAATATCAATAATCTAAACAACATATTCATCTTTTCAGTATTTTGAGACGGAGAAAGTAAAAGTTGTGCCAATGTGGAAAAACTTGAAATTACTGTCCACCTGAAGCCGCCCCGCCCCGGTTCGCCCAGCACAGCATAACACCGTACACAAATTAGTCAACAAAAATCGAATCAAAATTTCAAAGAGAGAGAGGGGCCCGAAGCCAACACAGCATGAATCATCAATTTCCATTTTGCACTTTATTCATCATAATCTCAAATTTACAGTCCCTTTCGGTTTGTTAGAGGAGAAAAATTGAATTTTTTCTTCTATTTTTGTACGTGAAATTGATGTTTTCTGTTCTTCGATCCCCTTTTTTTTCAAACTTCATAGCAGTTTCATTGTTTATATCGCTTATATTGCTGACCCTTTTGGTTTGTTAGAAGGAAAAATTTGATCTTTTCTTTGATTTTGTACGTGGGGTTGTTGTTTCCTGTTCTTAGATCCCCTTTTTTTGAAACTTCATAGCAGTTGTTTTAATCTCTTAAATTACTGACCCTTTTTGGTTTGTTAGAGGAAAAATTCGATCTTTTCTTCGATTTTGTACGTGGGGTGGTTGTTTTCTGTTCTTTCATTCCCCTTTTTTGCTGAGCCTTTTGGTTTGTTAGAAGAAAAATTCGATCTTTTCTTCGCGTGGGATTTGTATTTTCTGTCTTTCAACTTGATAGCAGTTTCATCATCATAATCTCTTAGATTTACTGGTTTTGTTAGAGGAAGTCGATTGCATTTTTTCTTTGATTTTGTACGTGAGGTTTGGTATTTCGTGCTCATTTATCCCTTTTTGTCAACTTGATAGCAGTTAAATAATCGCACCTGGGTGGTTTTCAGTTTCAAATTTTATTTCCTGTTTTCCTTCTATCAATTGGTCAATTTGAAAGGAAGGAAGGAGAAAAGATTTCGAGGTCATGGTGAAGGAGACTGAATATTATGACATTTTGGGGGTTAGCCCTACTGCTACCGAATCTGAGATTAAGAAAGCATACTACATTAAGGTATATATAATTATCTTATTTGTATTAACCTGTTATTTATCATTTTATATACACTTAGGGATATAGTTATAAGTATGTGCATCAAGAATTAAAGAATTTTTTTCTATCTGTACTTGCTTGTCTGGTTCAAACTGAGAGGTAAGTTGTGCGGACTCTTCACTTATGATGCCGCAGCCGTGTCGGATTCTCCAAAAATACACTACTTTGGCAAATTCGATATGTTCATGTTGACATTTTTGAAGTTGTTGCATCAACATAGGCTGAAAGTGGATGATTAGGGAGTACATGTTAACGAGTTATATTGGGGCAGTGGAGAGGTTTTATGCTTGAAAAGAAGCTACCGTTAACCCCATAAGTATGATTTCTTTATTAAGGAACTACAAAGAATAATCCTTTTTGTTATCTATCAACACACACGCGCGCACATGCAGAAGAATGTTGTCTAGGTAATTGAAGGAGATTGTAGATAGAAGTGTCCCTTTGACAAATTCCATCTGCCAAAAAGGATGTAATTGTGTTATAAATAGATGGAATGGAGCATGCAAGAAATAGAAGTTTGTAATTCCTTTAGGATTGTGGTAAACATTGGGGATTTTCGAGCCTCTATTTAAGGCTTCTTTTATACACATTATCGCTGAAAAGTTAAAGACTAAGACTGAAAACTTGAATAGCATTTATTTGTTGAACGTCATGTCATTGTACATTTTTCCTACCCATATGTGATGCCATTACATTTGACGGAAGAAAATTGATGAATTATGATAAATTCTCTTCTTTTAACCAATATGCATGCTGAAGTGACCGTTTGAATATCAAATCTACAACTAGTCAAATGGGCACTTACTTTCCCCCTGATTTAGCCAATTGGATATTTGATAAAGAGGAGTAAGTTCTCAGCTCTACGCTTTACTTCATCAGCCCACAGACAAAACGATTAGATTGTTGGACTTGACAATCTAATTTGACGACTGATTTCCTTAATACTTTGGGTTACGTATTTTTAATGGGGAAGTTAATAGTGTTTGAAATCTTCACCCAACAATGTTTTTTATTTTCTTTATTTGCGCTTTCAGTTGGTACCTTGAATAATTTAACTATGATTTATCCATAAGCAATTGTGATTTTGTTTTTTGTTATTTCTCGAGGTCCTGGTCATTTTCTTAAAACTCAGCCTCAGGAATGAACATACTGCCACACAAGTACTACAATAAAAAGTGATGAAGATAAAAATTTGTGGCTCACAGAAATTGAAAACTTCTAACTTTAGTTTTCCTTATTGTAGTAGAATTTGCCTTTTTTTGTTTTTATTTTCAACCTATTTGCCTTTTTTTTTTTAATTTTCAATCTTGACTCTGTTTATTCGAGCTTTCCATGTTTTGACTTCTTCTTTACTACTATCTTTCATATGTGGTATAGGCACGGCAGGTTCATCCTGATAAAAATCCGAATGACCCTCTAGCTGCACAGAATTTTCAGGTAAGTCATTAATCTACCTTTTTTTGTGAGAAGTCTCTTGATGATTTATCTTTCAACTGTTTTTTTTTTGGTTAATTAGGAAATATTCCTGCTATTGGCTCAATAATTCTTGTTTTCTCCTCGGTTGCAGGTGTTGGGAGAGGCTTATCAGGTACTGAGCGATCCATCTCAACGACAGGCTTATGATGCACATGGAAAATCAGGAATTTCAACGTAATTTCTCTCTTGTATTATTGATACCCAGGACATTTGTATTTCTCCTAGTACAATTGATATATGGTACCTGTATGTACATATAATTTGCTCGGATGTTCTTCTGTGTATTCACATGTTAATTCAAACTTCTATGCTTTGAATTGTTTTCAGAGATGCAATCATTGATCCTGCAGCAATTTTTGCTATGCTTTTCGGAAGTGAACTTTTTGAGGAGTACATAGGTCAGCTTGCTATGGCATCAATGGCTTCATTGGATATTTTCACTGAAGGTGAAGATTTTGATGCTAGAAAGTTACAAGAGAAAATGAGGGTACAGTTCTTCATTTCCTTTTAGCATTTATAATTGTAAGAGTGTTACTTGAGAAAATTGAATTCAAACATTTTTATTGACTTCGCGTATATATGGGTAAAACTTGCAAAAAAAAAAAAAAAGAACTGAGAAGTAGCTTGAGAAATGGTTTTAGTGGCACCTCTATCCATATGCTTATATATAAAAAAATAACATTTATTTTTACGATATTACAAAGTATGGCTTGTTAAACCTTTGTTGTTGCTACTGTTCTGTTTCTTAACCGCATATTTCCGTTTCAAACCTTCTTTGAAAATTGCTTTATTTGAGCTGAGGGTCTTCCGAAAACAACCTCTCTACTGCCTCCACAAGGTAGAGGATAAAGTTTGCATATACACCACCCTCCCCAGACCCCACTTGTGGCATTACACTGGGTATTGTCGTTGACTTGTTTAACATAGAGCCCCACATGGTGCCTCATTCTTTTACTTTTAAAGCAAAAAAAAATTCCCCAAAGGCCAAAAGAAGAGAGAGGCCCAGATTATATTAATAAGAGATAGAAAACATGCATCTAGTTGTATAAATTAAGGGAAATGATTCAGATGATTTGGACATATCCATCAACCTTAGATAGTGTCAGATGCAACTGATGATACAATACGTAAGAATAGGGGAATCAGAAGAAATAACAAGTCTTTTTTTCTTTATACATTGATTGTCAAGTAAAGAAGGATCGACGTGTGTAGTAGTGAAACTCTGCAGTGTGATATTTTGGGTCCAGGTTTTCATTGTCTGTACTACAATTTATTCAGCTAGCTTATCTGTTGCTTGTTTGTTTATTAGTACAGTTTACTGGTTGAAGTTCTCATATAAGAGGTTTATGCCTTGCAAGCTGTATTGCCTAAAAAAATCTGTGGGGGTAATTCTGTTGCTAGTGGGTGTAAATCGACTTCAAGACAGCAATGTTCTTTTATTTACTATTTGAATGATATAGTTACATATTGCTCTAGTTATCAAGATTTTAATCATCGATATTACATTGTATGCTATTCACAATGAATTTGATATTGATGTCACAACAATCTGTTTGAGCACTTTGCAGCTTTACATCACAATGAGTTGGATCTCATATGAATTCATTAAAAAGATGCTAATATGCAGTCATATGGTCTACCACTACTTGGCTGGAGCTACTGTATTCCATAGAAGCTGTATCAGGATATGTATACAATTAACTGCTTTCCTTCTTAATCTAATACAGGTTGTTCAGAGGGAGAGGGAAGAAAAGCTTGCTGAAACTTTGAAGGACCGGCTCAATGTATATGTACAAGGAAATAAAGAGGACTTTGTTCGTCATGCAGAAGCTGAGGTGTCGAAGCTTTCAAATGCAGGTTAACATTGTCATACCTACTACATAATTCCTTCTACCCTTTTTTGTATTGAATTGCTTTTTTGACCTTGGCAATGATACTTAAGGGGTTGTACAAACAATATGCATATTTACAGCTGTATTATGGGTTGTGAAAAGTTGGTTTCGTGAGTTGTGCACACTAAGATCTTTAAAATTCCAATAACTTTTGGAGTCATGACAATTCATGATTGAAAAATAGGTATCTAAATATTAAGGGTTGTTTGGTATGTAGGAATGGCTAAGGTTTCTCGTCTTTCCATAACAAGTGAAAGATTTGATGCAAAGCATGGCTCTTACAGGTCCTTGTGTTGGAAACTGGAAAAATAATAAGTCAATAGGGACCAGAAGGAGACGTAAGCAAGGTACTGAACCCTATGCGTTCGTTCTGTTAAGTAGAGATACCAAGATGGTCAAAGGTAGAGGATGTGCGAAACTAGGCAAATCTAAAGCAAGTGACACAGACTAACATGACATGTTCACAAAGGTTGGGTAATAGCAATGACGTCCCATTTGAATCTGAGAATAACCTAATAACAAACATTTATCACCGGAGAGGTTATTAGGGTCAAGTTATGAAGAAAGCAAGTGCTTCTAGAGACACTAGCCAGAGGGAATATAGAAGTGAATATAGCAAGCCAACAACGTGTGCAACTTTTTTTTTATTTTAAAGAAGGGCATGTATTTAATCAGATAACGAGATGTGGGTGTAACGTCTCCTAAGAATGCAAGTTAACATGAGATCTATTAGGCGCAAGCAATTTCAGTGAGATATCTATTCTTCTATCAACTACTCTGTTTTGTTAGAGTAATTTTTGGTGAGTTCTTGTACTAAAAAGAATTTTTTTTGTGCATTACACTATGGAACATCCAAATAGAAGTGCCAATTTGTTTTATATTTCAACAAAAATCTAAAAAATGTAAGGCAGCTCAGAACAAATTTTATGCAAGGTCATATGAATAATCATTATCATTTAAATTTACAAAACGGTGAAAATGCATACAAAAGGTGATTCAGCTAGGATCTCAGACTTCTGTTTGAAACTCGGGAACTTCTTGGTCGTAACGAAAATATTGAAGAGACTAGTTTGAAAAATAGAAGTTGCGTGTGGAGACAAGAACCTGTAGTCATATAAGGAAACACCTAGTTTGGTATTGAGGCGTAATAGTTGTCGTATAAGCACCATTTATGGCATTGAAGCTGTCTTGTCCTATTCTACTGACTTACATTCTCTCTTGCTCTGCAATCCCCTTTCCGTTTCTTTCCCTCTTAACTCCTTAGCTTTGACTTTCTTGATATTTTTGTTGGTCTGTTCTAATTGACATGGCTATAGTTACAGAATCTTTTCTCATCAACTTTATGTTTGGTAACAGCTTATGGTGTTGATATGTTAAACACAATTGGATACATATATGCAAGACAGTCAGCGAAAGAGCTCGGAAAGAAGGCATTATATTTGGGTGTGCCTTTTATTGCTGAGTGGTTCAGAAACAAAGGCCATTTTATCAAATCCCAAGTAACTGCTGCAACAGGTTGGTTGTGCTGGCTTTAAGCAGTGCTTTGTGGTTGACATTGTGCTTCTCGTTTCTGAAGTTAGGACAAACCATTTGCACCTTGTTCGCTCAATCTCTATATCTATCTGTGCATAGAGCTTTCTAAAGAATAATTCCTTATGGTTTATGCTCTTCCCTCAGTTTTGTGATTTAATTAGTCCAAAATTAGTTTTTGACTGTTTTTTCTTCTGTTGGTTGATGTCATATAATCTTGATGAACTTAGGTAGACAGTAGGATAGTAGTATAGGTAGATAATATATGAGAGGAGTGTTAAGCTGAGGTCAAATAAAGTATACATTAGATCTTTTAAAAAATCTTTCAGTTTTCAGCATGTACACCTATCTCTAACCAGAAATGAGGCCTCCACCTGGTAGACAAAAAAATGTATTGCTAAATCTTTTCCCACTCAGAGCACCATCCTTGCAACCATTTGTTTGGATCATTTGAAATGAAAGAAATGCCAGAATCTTGGAGGAAAAGAACGTTCCATTATTTGAAATGAAAGAAATGCCCGAATCTTCGAGGAAAAGAATGTTTTAGTCCTTAAACAGAGTTGTATATCCTTGCTTAGTTTTGGCGTAATATGGTAGTGGCAAAAGAGTTCGAAACCATGCTAGATTCTGTCACTGCATTACTCCCTGGAATGTGTTTTTTAATGTTTTCACTGCTAACGGTTTGCGGGTTTTGCATCAAATAAATTTTTACCTTATCTAGAGAAAAAATAAATTGTATGGTCTAGTTTTGGTATGGACGTGCTATGAAACTGTTTCTCTTTTAAGCGGTTTTAACTCTCTTTTTTCTGTTGGAAAAATTTAATTCTTTTCTCTTACATGTTTCTTTACAGACCTTTGCCTGAAATAGTACAAGAAAAGTTTGATTTAAATAGTTGTAGCTCATAAATGCCTTCCAAACTATCTCCCTTATCCAAATACTCATAGAAAGGGAATTGCAAGGTTTGAAGATAGGCTTTTGGGTCTTTCTTATATCACTTCTATCATAATGTCTGATGTGATTGTGATTAATTTTGATCATTCATCCAAACCTGCGATAACGGTAAAGTTATTTTTGTGTGACCTATAGGTCATGGATTCGAACCATGAAATCAGCCACTGATACTTGCAAGTGTCAGGGTAGGTTGCCTACATCACAACACCCTCTTGGAGTGCGTTCCTTCCCTGAATCATATGTAAACACTGGATGCTTCGTGCACCGGGTTGTCCTATTCATCCAACCTCTGCGTGTATTGAATGATTCTTGATCGTCATATGTGGTAATGTTCTTCTGAAAGAAAAAATATGGTAATGTTCTTCTGAAAGAAAAAATACTTCATGCTTTTGTAGGTGCAATTGCTTTGATTCAGCTGCAAGAGGACATGAAAAGGCAGCTCAGTGCAGAAGGAAATTACACTGAGGAAGAACTTGAAGAGTACATGCAATCCCACAAAAAGCTAATGATTGATTCTCTCTGGAAGCTTAATGTAGCAGATATTGAAGCCACTCTTTCTCGTGTTTGTCAAATGGTTGTTCACCTTTATCATGTTGTGTTTGTGGCTTATTCTTGTATCGTTCATATTTATTTGTGTTAATCTTCATTACTTTGTTAGGTTCTACAAGACAACAACGTAAAGAAAGAAGAGCTTCGTGCCCGCGCAAAGGGGTTGAAGACTCTCGGCAAAATTTTTCAGGTACTGTAGTTGACTTATATTTTAAGTAGGTAGCGTGATCCTCTCAATTGGTTAACCTTGTTGTTCTGTTGAATGATATTCTTATGTACAGAAGGTTAAGCCAGTCAATGAAGCTGAAACTACAGAAAACGGCGTCCACAAGTTGGACGGAAATGAACCAAGCTATGACTCTCGTTCTTCAACTGCATCAGTACCATCTCAAAATAAAGAAGAGGTGCCTTATACAGTATTTGCATCACAGGTACTGCTCTGATTTGTGTTCTATTCCTTTATGAACAGCTTACTTGCACAGGTTTGGTTCCTTTACTGGCCTCTTTCTTTGGTCAGTTGCCTTTTTGGTCCTCAGATTGCAAGTTCAAAACAATTTTCTGTTGTATATTGCTGTGCCGAGAACACTTAGCCTTTGGTATATTTGAAAATGAGGTATTGTTCCTTTTATAAATGAAAGTCAACCAAAGATATAATTATCAACTTTATTGCATTATGGCTGCCATCACCTTCCTAACTCCCCCCCCTCCTCTGCCGTCACCACCAATCCCTGAGACTTTTTTCCCCAACCCTTCACTGGCACTTTGGTTGGAGAGGTTTGGTTGCAATAGATGGGTAGGTTGGGAGAGGTTTTCAGGGTGATATGCTTTTTTTTGGGGGGGTGGGGGTGTTATAGAGGGGCTGAAGAAAGCAATGGAGCTTTAATGTTTCAATTTGATTTAGTTGATTCTATTAGTGGGGGTAAATTTGCTTGTTAGGTGAACTTGGAAGTCTACTAATTGTGATAACATAACTGGTTCAAGACACAAAGACATGGTAAAAAAGAGAGTACAATTTTTCTTTGGGATTGTTATGCTTGGAAGGACAACTATTTTCTTCTTTTAGAGATACAAGAGGAACTAGTCAAAAGTAGATTTTCTGCTTGGGAATTGCTACTTGCAACTGCAGCTTAGTGAGTGATTTACTTGCCAAGCGTCGCATGTCAGTGTCATGTAGATGCAAGGGCAGAAAAGGATTCAGAGGAACAGGTTTCTCCTGACTTATTTTCTTTCATCTTTTTGGAGGTGAGTTTGTAGAAACCTTCGGCTCTATCCATGCATTCGCTGGATGACAATATCATTAACAGATGGTAAAGTGATAAAGAAACGGGTGGAGGATAGTATTCTTGCACTTTTTCTGTCAATCTTAATTTCCTTTTCATTTTAGTGTTGTCAAGAAGAATATATCGTGTTTTACTTCTCCCAAAACAATAAAACGAAGATATTCCATTGTAATGAGTATATTCCAACTTCCAAGATTCATTTCAAATGAAGCAAAGATCATGTCATTATGTCTTTTTACATCATCTTAACTTCTGTACATATTTTCCAGAGCCCATATGTGGAGGCTCCACAGTTTACCGGTGGTCAATCCAGCTATAACTTCCCCATGCCGACTGCACCACCAGGTGCACAGAGACACAGGTAGACAGACAAATGGTGGACGTCGCAAGAATTCATGTAGCTTGTGAATTTGTAGTGCTTGTTGGTATTTGCTTATTCTTAGTATAAAAAAAGAAAGGAGAGGGAGTTTGAGTTTCTTATGTATCCCTAGTGTGCTATATTTAAAGCATAATTCTTGCTTAGCAGAGAAAAAGCTTCTATCATATTGCTTTTATGAAGGACTTGCTTTGTAATTAATATAGTTATTAGAGTGTAAGTTGTGTGGCCTGTGAATGCAAAATATTGTATATTGCATTGGTCTATTGTTCTTGTTGTATTAACCAATTTAATGTTTTTGTTATTGACCTATTTTTGCCAACTCTCTAGTTAGTGTCTTTTTGTACTTAAAAGAGTACTTTCTTGCTGGCCTGCTTGAAACTTAATGATAGTGACTATTTCTAATTAATTGCTACAATGATTGAAAGTGATTATATCTATAAACTCACTTATTTTTTGTGGGGATGAGAAAAAAAAATATTTGAAACATGTTACGAAAACGTAATCGTAAAAAAGTAATAGGCTTTGGTAGTTTTTTGTCCTTCGATATTTGTTATTTTATATTGTTTCTTGTACCTTGATTATCATACTTTTGTTACTTTTATTTCTGGATTACTTTGGAATGTTTTACCTCGAGTTGAGAGTCTATCAGAATCAACATCTCTATCTCTTAAGATAGGTCTTAAGTCTACGTAAATTCTATCATCTTTAGACTCCCACTCTGTAGGACTATGTTTCTCCATTTTATAACTATAGTTAAAATTACCCTTCGATTATAACTTTATTAGTAATCAATAAAAAAAATACTTTTCTCAATAATTGGCAGAAAATTAAATGAAAAGTCTAATGAAGGAGAAAGTAACTCAATTTTTAAATATATATGAGCAAATTTGACCTTACTTTATTATCTACAATTGCTTTAAGATATACCTATCTAGTTTCGAAATCATATGTCATGTTTACCTATATATAACATATTTGACTATAGTTGAAATAGATTTCCAAATCACATAAATATAAAGGTACTACATTTATTATTGTTTCTTGTTGGGCAATACAACTTGCCATTAGTCACATACGCGATATTAGAATAGACAGAAGTCTTGAAAATTTAAATTCATCGCAATTTTAATATTTTTTTTAAAAATTCACGTGCTTAGTTTCAGGGTGGATTTAATAAATTGGTGGCCTAAAACCAAATTCGAACGGAGGTCTAAAATTTGAGTATATATTTTTTATGAAGTTTATTGTAGTCAGTTATTTCATCTTTCTTGATACATACTATTCATAATTTGTCAAACTTCTATTACTTCTTTGCTCTTTTATATATAAAAAAAATTATTTTCTACAGATAATACTTGATATTTTTTTAAATAAAAATACTTATAACCTATTACTTTTTAAAAAACGAGCCCCCTCAAATTTTGGGGCCTAAGACAATTGTTTTTTTTCCAAAGATGTAGAGCTGCTCGTGCTTAGTTCATGAAAAAAATAAATTGAACCTTTATATGAAAGGATGTATTAAGAATATTATAGATGGAATGGACACACCTTATAAAAATAAAATTTACTTTTGATAGATTTAAAGGATCAAAATTGTACTACTCCCTTCGTTTTAAAAAGAATGGTCTAGTTTGACTTGGAACGGAGTTTAAGAAAAGAAAGAAGACTTTTTAATCTTGTGGTTCTAAACTAAAGTTATGTCAAATGTACCAAAATGTCTTTTGATCTTGTGGTCTTAAACATGCCACGTGAAAAGTTAAAATTAAAGTGTTGTCAAAAAAAGAAAAAGGTCATTCTTTTTGAAACAGATTAAAAAAAAGATATTCTTTTTAAAACGGAGGGGAGTAATATATATTAACCACTTGTAATATTTCTTCCAAATAGGAGTACCTATTCCTCCTAACTACTTTTTTCCCCTTTTCTTTATTTGATAGTGATGGACCCCACACAAAATGAATCTATCATTCTACTTAAAGTGACAATTAAATTATTTTCCCTTAATTGATTTTGAAGAAGGAAAGAGAGAAAAGAGAGAGTTGTATTTTGTAGTTGGTTGGTGGTAGGAAGGACAATGATTTTAACAAAATATATCCTTTCGAAAAATAAGTATTTTAAAATTATTTTTAAATTTTTATAAGTAAAAAGAAATATTATTTCAAATGTATTGTTTATCATATATTATATAAGCAAATGAGTAATATGAAATTAAGGCGTGCACGAATAAAATAATGTACAGATATGAATCTAGAGTTTAAGCTTTATAAGTTCTTATTGTTAAGCCTATATTTCTAGAATTATTGATCCATATATGTTGCAATTTTATTAAAAACATTTACACAAATTTTTCACGTTGAAAGTGTTGACCTCAAGTAAATTCAAAGGTGTTAGTAAAGGTGGGACAGAGTTTTAGAGGTACGAATGAGATAGAGATGTTAAAAATCAATCATAACTGATAAATCAAATTGAAAATGTGTTACTGAAATCATGTTATAACATTGCCGACTTGAAAGTGATTTAGAATTTTATAAATAACAGATTACATTTAAACCCATAAACTCCATTGCCTCAAAACATCTCTCTCCATTAGCATCGCTATCACCTTTCAACCATATTCATCGTCAATAACGACACCAATTTGATAAATTCAGATCATATTAAACGAAAAATCATTAACATAAAACACAAGTTTTACTCTTTTATTTTAATTTTCACATCAAATAAACTAATAACACCCCCATGCAATAACAAAACAAATATTCCTTTAAAATCTAAACTAATCAATCAAATCTCATTAATTCAATAATTGCTTTGCACATGTAAAAACTCAATAATCAACAAATCAAATTATCTGATAAACACGATAACCTTAATAACTCGATTAATTAACTATCTGAGTCTCATCTTATTCAATTTTATATATCGTAATCTCGTACCATCATTTTTTTATTTTTTTTTTAAAAAAATAAACACTCTTCAAACAAATACACTCATAAAATTTATTTTTTCTTTTTAATTTTTTTTATTTATAGAATTTTTTTTTAAAATATATATTTTCATACCAAATACACCCAAAAAGGAAAAAAAAAGAAAAGAAAAAGGAAAGAATATAGAAAAAGTGACAAACAAAGTGATGTTATAGTAGCATCGAAAATGCCGGTGGAGAGTTCGTAAAATACTCTCTCTCTCTTCTTTCTCTCTCTTCAAATTCCAATTTTTTTCAGATCTTTCACTTCCCACGCAAAGGAGAAAACACACATCCCACATGCTCCATTCTCTCTCTTCTTTCTCTCTCTACAAAATAAAGCAAAGTGATGTGCTTTTAGTAGTATCACAAAAATATAAATCTGAATCTACTTAATTGGGCTTATTTGTTATTGTAGATCTGCAAAATTGTGTTGATATTTGTGTTATATATTGTTTTTTATTTGAAAAAAAAGGAAAAAAAATCCTGCCCCTCTCTGTTAAACGAGTTGGGTAGGTGATTTGGTTTTGATAATTGTTGTTATAGTATATTTGTGGAAGTTGCTATTTGTAAGTATGGAGAGCGAGAAGAAATCGTCTCATGTATCGGATATGGGAGCATGGGCGATGAATGTTGTTAGTTCGGTGGGAATAATTATGGCTAATAAGCAGCTTATGTCGGCCAATGGTTATTCATTCACTTTTGGTAAATCTCATTTTGAATTTTGCTGGTGTTATTTAGATCTTGTGAGATTATTTTTTTTTTTATACTTAGTATGTATTGTTTTTTCGTGGCGGATCCAGGATTTGGAGGTTGTGGGTGCAGGGATAAATATAAAATGATGTAATTGTTTGTTTTATATGGTTGATTTGGTGGATTTTTGTATTAATTTAGCTTGTTTTTTGTTCATAAATGTGCTATCTGATCTGAATTTTGAATTTTTGTTTCGTGATATGTTCAATTATGAATGGAGAAGAAGGAAAAGAATTGTTATTTTCCTAGATGGATAGTGGATGTAGAGTAGCATGTTTACAGTTCATAATGAGCTTAATGAAGCATATATTCAATTCTCAGACTGTAGAAGCATATGTTAACTATAAACCTCGAATTTATTACTAAAGTGAGGAAAAAAAAGATGTTTCATATTGGGGGGGGGGGGGGGGGGTGATATTTGAAAAACAAGATATCGACTTTAGTATAGAGATTAATAAAGATCAACTCTTTGATTCGCCTTTGCTAACCCGTGTTCTTAAGATTTGAAATATTGTTTGCATGGTTATATACATTTGTAATCAGATTTGCCATTTCCACTGTCTTAAAGTATTGGTTTTGTAGAAGAAGGTGTTGGCTTGAAATAAATCCCATTGTGATTAACGGATTCCTTTCCAATATTGAGCTAGTGTATCTCAACTGCGTCGGATATTCCTCTGGCTGCTTTGTTTTGTCATTTTGAACTAGCTTGTCTAGGTCTAGATACATTGTGCTATTTTGATTAAAAAGATCTTTAAGGCTTGTATTTGAACTGAAATGACCTTTTTCTGGCTAAGTGGTGGAACCTGACATTTTCGACCGTAGAATTTCTTACATCTCTTTTCCTTTTCCCACTTCCTGAGGTTTAGAAGTTTGTTGTTCCTATTACATCCCAATTCCAATCCTCTGTATGTATGCTTTTAAATTCGGATGGTACACCTGTCATTTTTAATTTCACGGTTTGATTCTCCAGCTACAACATTGACTGGGTTCCACTTTGCTGTGACGGCACTTGTTGGGATGGTGTCAACAGCCACGGGGCTTTCTTCATCAAAGCATGTACCTTTGTGGGAACTTATCTGGTTCTCAGTTGTTGCAAACATGTCTATCACAGGGATGAACTTAAGTCTCATGCTCAATTCAGTTGGATTTTACCAAGTATGATAATCTCGCTTTTGTTTTATATCTGTAACGTTTCTTGTTATGTCTTCTATTTTGTTCTCTTGAAAAAGATAAAGTCTTGAATTTTGGCTATGTCTATCAGAGGGTGAACAATATTTGCTAACAACGTGATTATGCTACCAGCTTTCAGTCCTTCCTCATAAAATGATTTCATGTTTTGTTGTTTGCATTCATGATCTATTGACATGGAGTTTAACTTATAATGATCAGTATCTTCATTATCTGAAATGACAAAACATGGCTTGGGTTCAATTTGAAAGGGAAAGGAAGGATAGAAAATTGAAAAAGTGAGAATAGAATACAAGTTGGGGTATTTCATTTTCTTTCTTTGATTGATCTAAAAGGATAATTGCAGGAAAGGGAATTGATCTTCCCTCTTCCTCCTTGATTGCAAATCAGTTAGTAGAATGGAAACCAACAGTAAAAAGAATAGTTGCTTCCTTTTATTTCCTAGAGATTCATATTCAACATTACTTGTTCTATTGTTTTTGCTATGGTATTCAATTCTATCTCTTAGTTCTCCTTTATACCTTTTTAGGATATCTCCTTGGTAATCATTACAATTGATTATAGCTTTTAGCTGAAATTCAAGTCCATATTTCTAAGCCTTTTAACATTTTTTTAATGAAGACAAGTTGCCAAATAAAGCTATTTTTCCTGTTATTTTTGGGGAAGAAGTGCCAATTGAGCGTGATGATTTTTCCGATATGGAGGTAGTCTGATGAAGTTTTTATATGTGAAACTTCTAGTAGGTCTGCATCCACAAGTTGGTTCTGTTTTTGCTGAAAATTCATTTAGGCTTAGAAAGTTATCATTGGCAGACTTTAATGGTTGTTAAGTTGATGGAATACCTAAGTAGTTTTGTTGACCAAATTTACTGGATATAGAAGAATAATTTTATTCTTTTTGGTCTAGTGGCCGAATGATTTACATATTAGATCAATGTATTATATTGTATACTAGCAGTGCCATTTGTTTTATTTTTTGTTCCTTGGTGAAATTTCATTTTATATGGCTTAAGTTTTTTCTTTTGGGGTGTAGATCTCAAAGTTGAGCATGATTCCAGTGGTTTGCATTATGGAATGGATCCTTCATAATAAACGTTACTCGAAGGAGGTTAAAATGTCTGTTGTGGTTGTCGTTATCGGCGTGGGTGTTTGCACAGTAACTGATGTCAAGGTTAATGCCAAAGGTTTTATTTGTGCTTGTGTTGCAGTTCTGTCAACATCGTTGCAGCAGATTGTGAGTATACTCCGGCTTCTTCGTAACTTGCTGCAAAAAGACTGAATTATTGAAAAGATTTCCAGAAGAGAAATATTTCGTTTTGTTCTGATTTAAGATCACTATCATTTAAAGCTAAACAATTTCCTAGACGTTTGATAATTTCTCCTCTGACCATGATAAAAGATCCCATTGGAGCGGCTAATCCGATGCATACATAAATTCTTTAGTATGTTACGTGTCTTTTGTAATTTGACTCTACTATTTATGTGGGTTTAATTTATGATACAAACTTAGTTTTCCTTTCTGATAGGCAGTTTATTTAGGGAGCCTGCTCCTTAACAATGATCCCTTCTTTCCATTAGAAGCTAAAGGATAGACATCTGTGATTTTTCCCTTTTCCCTTCCTCTTTTCTCCCATAGAAGTGATGAAAGTTTGCCTTCCTTTTGTTTCATACTATAGTGTCGAGAAGAAGTAACTACTCTATCAGACCTTTTTATCCTTGACAAGGATCGTTTCTCGCTCTAAAAAGCTAAAGAAAAGAATTCTCCAAAATTTTCATGTTCTCCTCTCTCTGCTTTTACCCTTTTTTAAAAGCTTTACAGCAAGAAATAGGCCTCAGTCCCAAACAAGGTGCTACATTACCTGAGAGCGGACAGCTAATGCGTTCCACTGCTTTGGTCCTTGTTCAGTGGTATGTGGAGAAAAAGCTTGTCTCTACCATTGCAGAATTTAGAACAGTTACCTGCAGATACTAATTCCCTGCTGGCCCCATTCATATAATACATTTTGTCATCAAGCTCTCACATTCTTCTACCAAATTAAATCCTTGCTTCATTCTTGAACTCCCCCTCCCTCCTCCTCGAGTCATTCTCTCTTTGTTCTCTTAAAGTTGTGGTTGCATTTGTGTGATCAAACGATGATTTTTCGGTGCAGTCAATAGGCTCTTTGCAGAAAAAATACTCAATTGGATCCTTTGAATTATTGAGTAAAACTGCTCCGATACAAGCTTGCTCCCTCCTTGTGCTGGGTCCTTTTTGCGACTACTATCTTAGTGGAAATCTATTACTAGACTACAAGTATTCTTATGGCGCCATTGTAAGTATCAACCAATCTTCTTATTCCCAGATTATGATGCATATTTGATTGGTCCTTTTACGGCGTACACAACTTTATGCAATCTGATCCATGGATGTGTGTGACACTTTCTGCAGTTCTTTATACTCCTGTCGTGTTCATTAGCTGTGTTCTGCAATGTGAGTCAGTATCTCTGCATCGGGCGATTCTCTGCAGTTTCCTTCCAGGTTCTAGGCCACATGAAGACCGTGTGTGTCCTGACTTTAGGCTGGGTGCTCTTTGAATCTGCGTTGACTTTTAAGAACATAATGGGAATGCTCGTTGCAATTGCGGGCATGGTGATCTATAGTTGGGCCGTGGAGGTCGAAAAACAAACCAACACCAAGAGTCCACACGCTTCCAAAAACAGCTTGACAGAAGAAGAGCTGAAATTATTGAAGGAGGGAATGGAGAAGGCCGACGTCGAAGTCGGTCAGTCCAAGGCCTAAAATTTTTGAGGTCTCTTATTTAGTAGCCATCATCACATATTATAGCTTCTTTTGGATCAAATTTGCATGTAGTTTATTATTTTTGTTGCATTATTTATTGGACATCCTTCTATTTGGTCCCAATTTGGTGACGTTGTCTTGTTTCTTTTTAATAGTTACTGAATGTTTTGTTCTTTATCCAAGTCTACCACTACCAGGGTTCTTTTATACCATTTTTAGCTAATGTTATTTCACATAAATTCATTTTGTTTTTAAATTTTAATCTTAAATGCAGTATTCAATCTTGTGCTTGATTCATCCATTTGAAATTTATCAAGAAAACAGCTTATTATTAACATAATAATTGAAGAGGAAAATTTACTTAAGAGGTATTTAAAGCTGATGATTAAGCCAACTATAAGTGTTTATTAAGACTAGAAAGTTAAGTCAATTGGGGTTACTATAATAAAACCACAGTGAGAATTAAATGATGTTTAGGTTGTACATTCATTTTTCTTGGATTTGTAGTCCAATTGATCAAAGCATCACCTAAGTCATATTTTTTATTCAATCATTTTTACCTTAACATTAAATATAATAATATAACAATATCTAAATAAAATATGAGGTAAAACTTGGAGTTCGGAGCCAAAAGGGTAAAAAAAATTGTCAAAAATTCCGAAAGAGCATATCAATTTTTTTTTTTAACCAAAAGGGACGGAGCGATTTTGTTCTGACAAATTTTTTTAGTGCTGCATTTTTTGAAAAAAAAATATTAAATTGAAATTGCTGCTATAGCAGCGATTTCTTTTTCATCAAAAAAGTTAATAGAGGCAGGCAACATTTTGGTCCAACATTTGGTGCATTTGTTATTTTTTTTTTGACAAATTTAAGGAAAAAGAATTTTTTTGGATGAAATCGCTGCTACAGTAGCGATTTTTGTGTTTTTTTAAAAAAATTTGACACATCAATTTTGTCAGAAAAAAATCGATCTGTCAGGAGCGATTTTGCCCTTTTAGTTAAAAAAAAGATTAATGTACTCCTTTGAAACTTTTGATAATTTTTTTTTACCCTTTTGACTTCGAACTCGTAAAACTTGTACCAATTGAGTATGATCATGAATGAAACCACAACACGCAATGTCATGTTAATATATCTATTTTCTTAAGATATAGAATAATAAATATTGTGAACAATTTATATTCTTCAAGGACAAATCTTTAATGTCTAGCTCTAATAATTTGTAATATCAAGTATGGGGGCCAAAATTAGTAGTTGCTTATCTTAGAATTATGATCCACTAACAAGTTTTAGTGGTTACAAAAGTGATAAATATTGTTTTTCTATCAATGAAGAATTTAGATTTTCATAAAATATCATATGATAAAACAAATAAATTGGGGTAGGAAAATAGGAAATGGGAAAGATATTTTAAGGTGAAAAATCGAACTCATACTAATAAGGAGACAGATGGCAAAACTTTGTCTTTCTTGTGATTCCGTATTAAAAGACATTATTTCTCCTAGTGTTGCTTGTCGTAAGATTTTTGGTGTTTTGTTGTTGCTACCGCTCTATTTTGTCATAATTATTGTTTGTTTTTCATATTACTTTATCATGTTTTTTAAGTATTTGTTAGGGGTGGGCGTTCGGTTCTTCGGTTCGTTTTAATTAAATTTCGGTTCGGTTTTTCAATATTCGATTTTAGAAAAGTATGCACCATAGTTTATACCAAACTAGTTCAGTTCGGTTCGGTTTTTTCTACTTCAGTTCGGTTTAGTTCGATGTTTGTGTGAATAAAAATAAAAAGGGAATATGATAAATGGTTAAGAATTTCATGTATTTAATAAAAATAAAGAGGGCATAGATGATTTTTTCGGTTCGGTTTTATCATAGTTTATATCATGATCTTTTAGCAAAGATGCTAAATGCTTTCTCCCATACGGGATTGCTGAATGAATAAAGAAGAGAGCAAGCAGCCTAGCAAGCACGATGCCACAATGAACTTTCGAACAACCAAAATATAAGGACTCACAATGTACAATTGTACCTAAATAACAATAGTTCAACACTTTATTGACATTATATTTGTTGTCATTTAAAAATTGAAAATTTAAGTGGGTCATGTAAATATTTTGAGTCAAAATTAAGTGTATAACTATTATTAATTAAGCAATATAATTTAAATATATTAAAATTTAGTAAATGAAACTTCAGTTCTTCGGTGCACGTTTTGGGACCTTGCACCGGACTCCGAACCAAAGAACTGAAGTTTCGAAAAAAAAAAATCGGCATCGAACCGAAACACCGAAGAACCGAAATTTTTCGGTTCTGATTCGATTTTTCAGTGTTTCGATATTTATGCCCACCCCTAGTATCTGCTTTGATATGTGCTTTTCTAAGTCGGAAGTTCATCGAGAACATGCTCTCTGGTCCCAAGGTAGAATTAAAATTTGTGTACACATTCTATCCTTTTTAAAATTCACTTATAAAATTACATTAAGTATATTATTAATGTAATATTTAACAATGATAAGTAATTTCTCACTTTTGATTTATTGAGATTTATAGTGTTAATTATTTTCCTAAAGTGTAAATGTACTGTGCAAATAACTAATTGTTTAAATGCTCATCATTTATCTTAATGAAAAAAATCCTTTTGTACTTTTACTTGTAATTAAAGTTTGTATCGTCTCCATTATTTCCTTAATTTAAAAATTATATCGCATCGTTAAATTTATTATTATGTATTTTAATTTTATTTTATTAATGATCCGATTGATTATGCGTGATCACGTTGTTATCTTTTTTCTCTCTTCATTTTCTCTTTGTTTATTATCTATAGTTTTATTTTATCATTTATATATCTTCCTTTTACACTATGTAATGATGAAAAGTGATACAATCTATTCAGATATTAATCAAAACAACACAACATAACATGATAAACATAATACATTATGAATTACTGCATAAAAATAGCCATTCAAACAAAGTGTACAAGATTTTTCTTTTGATTTCTCATCCAATATCTGATATTCATATTTATTCAAATTCGCGTCAAATAAATACCCTTGAAAGTTACACTCTCTATCGAAGATTTTCTATTTCCAAAAGTCAAAAAACAAAACCTCCAACAGATAAAGAAATACTCTCATACATACAATATCTTATATTCACATTAATCCGAATTCACGCGCCAAGTAAACACCATTTAAAAGCAACACTTTCCTTCAAAGATTTTCCCTTCCCAGAATTCTAAAATCAAAACCTCTAACTAGAAACAAACAATCTAATCAACTCATCACACCTTTAACAATAAGCGTAAAGAATTAAAAAAAGCGTAAGTAATTTTTCTTTGATTTCTCATACAACATCAATATCTGATATTCACATTCATTCAAATTTCGCGCCAAATAAACACTATTTAAAAATAACACTCATCGTAAAAAAAAAATTCATTCTCAAAATTCTAAAACCAAAAACCTCTTAAGACTAATGAAAGAACAATCTTGAATCTACCCAAATTCATATACTTACTAGTCAAAAGCTTAATTACATATTAAAAAAAATTAAAATACTACTTAATAATTCTTATTATTATTAACAAAAATAAAAATAACAAAAATGAATTAATTTTAAAGCAACTTTTTTTCCTTTTCCCATAAAGCATCTCTCTTTTTCTTTTTCCCCTTTCTCTTTCTCTCTCTCCCCCCACCGTTTTTTCACTTTCACTTTCACACACACAATTTGGCTTTATTTGTGCTTTCTTTGTCTTTAGATTAACAAAAAAAAATTTAGTCTCTCTGTCTCTTCCTGTAGTGAGAAGCGAAAAAAAATAGTATCAATTCTACTGGTATAGTAGTAGTAGCATCAGCAGTACATACACTCTTCTCCATTTTATTGACCAAATTGTTGAATTTGTCTGCATCTGTTGAATGAGCAAAAAGAATTTTGTTGTTTGTGTGTTTAACAATCATTTTTTGAGTATTTTTGAGTTTTGAGTGTGTGTATGTTTGTGTTAAGTGTGTTTTTTGTGTGGAGATGAAAGACTAAGTGCTGAAAAGAAGAAGAAAACAAAGATTTGTTTGTGTTTAAGCAGTGGTGAAAATTTAGTGGAGTGAAAAGAAGGAGTTTGATTAGCTGAAGTTTGATAGTAGAAATGGGGTCGGAGCAGAATAGATTTCCGCAGCAACAAGGACCGCCACTTCCTTCTCGGGTACTGTGCATTTCATTTTTCAGATCTACTAGCTTACTGTGTAATTTTGTATGTGTTTTGTTTGTGTGGATGAGAATTTGTGCAATCTGTTATGGGTTTACTTGTTGTGATGTTTTAGTAATGATTAAATTGTGTGGTGGAATTACATTTGCAAACAGATCTGAGGTTTTGGTGAGATGGGGTTGTGGAGTTTATATGAAGGAATAACTTTAATCTACTAAATAGTGGTTATATGGAGTGATGTATCTAGTTTCCTAATTGATACTATTAGATAATGTTGTTATGCTGCCGTGGGTGTCGTTTAGTGGTTGATGAAGTGGGTTGAGAATCGTGAGATCTCGTGTTCAAATCCCACTAGAGATTAAAACAAACATTAGGTGATTTCTTTCCATGTATTCCTAGCTTTGGTGTATGGAGTTACGTGGTCCCTAGTGCTAGTGGGAGGTGGGGAGTATCCCGTGGAATTAGTTGAGGCGCGCGAAAGTTGGGACACAACGGTCATAAAAAAATGATAATGTAGTTAATCTCACTCGTAAGAAAGTATGGTAATTTATTTAATGCAGTAATTTTGAGGGACGCGGGGATGATGATCTTATTGAGGCCAAAACTAAGTTTTGAGTTTGTTTATTTTGAGAAAGTAAGCTGTCATATTTCATTAGCTAACCTGATGGATGTTGAGTTTGGCTCCACTGTGTGTGGACCATGGTATCTTTTAGATGTGTGAAAATGAAGCTGATACCTGAGTCTAGTGGATTGGTGATAGAGACAATAAATAAGCTTTTCATTGTTGACTTAGATGTCGCCGTAAGGGAATATTAAAAGAATACCATTGACTAATAATGTTTTCGCACTTGTTCTTACTTCTGTATATTATGATTTTACTTTCTTGTTATCGGATTTCGCGTGTGAACCACTTAGACAGAGGCAGATCAACGAATTTTGATTTCTGGGCTCTGAATTACGATCCTTTTTGCTTACTGGTTTTTGGATAGCATATTGAATATATTTTTAAATATAAATGAAGTGTTTGAGTGTAAGTTAATGGGTTTTGCTGAACCCGTAGCTCTAAGGCTGGCTCCTCCCCTACTTACATAGGCAAATGCCTTCTGAATTTTACATGAATGCACCTTTTATTCAGCATCTTCCCGTTTTTTCTGTTTTTATGTTAAGAGTACACCCCAACAGCTAATGCTCTATTCTTTGACAGCATAAACGATGGGGAGGATGTTTGGGAGGATTGTCTTGTTTTGGAAGACAAAAAGGTGGAAAGCGTATAGTGCCGTCATCTCGTATTCCTGAGGCCAATTCAATGCCAAATCAGCAGAATGTTCCCCAAGCTGGTGGGCTGAATAATCAGACGGCAGCTCTTTTAGCTCCACCATCTTCACCCGCATCCTTTTCGAATTCAGCACTCCCTTCTACAGCTCAATCACCAAGCTGTTTTTTATCTAGCAATTCACCAGGAGGTCCTTCATCTGCTATGTTCGCCACTGGTCCATATGCTCATGAGACCCAGTTGGTATCTCCTCCCGTGTTCTCAAACTTCACCACTGAGCCATCTACTGCTCCTTTCACACCTCCGCCTGAGTTGGCCCACTTAACTACTCCCTCTTCACCAGATGTGCCTTTCGCTCGGTTCCTCTCCTCTTCTGTGAAAGTTAAAACCAACACTGGTGCCAATGATTTTCAAACAACATACTCTCTTTATCCAGGAAGTCCTGCTAGTACTCTCAGATCCCCTGTTTCGAGGGGACCAGGTGAAAGGGAACTTCCTCTATTGGATCCTTCTATCCCTTCATCCGAGATCAAGTATCCAGGCCCTGATTCAAGCACCTCCAAGCTGACTCAAGATTCAAATTTCTTCTGTCCAGCTACATTTGCCCAATATTACATTGACCACTCTTTATTTCCTCATTCTGGTGGAAGGCTGAGCGTTTCCAAAGAAACCGATGCTTGTTCAACTAATAATGGGAATGGCCAGCAGAGTTGGCAGAACAAACCATCTAAACAAGATGCAGAGGAAGTAGAAGCATATAGAGCATCCTTTGGGTTCAGTGCTGATGAGATTGTTAGTACGACGCAATATGTGGAAATTTCTGATGTCGCATTAGATGAATCCTTCAGCATGACCCCTTTTACTAAGCCCAGAGAAGAGGAAATCATATTAACTATGTCAACAGCTGACGGAACAAGAGGAGGGAATATCTCTAATATGGCATCTCCTGTGCAGTGCAAACTAGGTGCAAACAATTGCATGAAAGGTGCTTAATTTTTTACTCCCTTGCTAGTTTTGAATAGTAACTGTTGGTATGAAGTTTCAATCGAATGGATTTTCTTTCTTATGTCTAGCCTTTGCCACGAGGTTCCACAATTCATGTTTCTTCTGTTGTTGGATTTTATCTCATGCTAGTATTTGTATTTTTCTACTTAGCAGCTTTTTCAGTTTAACATTATTCGTGGAACACGGCTAAGTAATTATTAAAAGCTCCACCGTTCTATCCTTAAACAGTTCTATATTATCTGGATATTGTTCAGGACTTAAACTGACTGCTTCTGTCTTCTACATCCACAGATCATACGTCTCCAAAGCAAATTGAACCTGCTAACCATGCTCTGAGTGATGATGAAGGTATCTTCTCCAAACTGGGAACTCTAAGATTAAGTCGGAAACATGACCATGGTTTGGCAAGCTCCGATGCAGAGATAGACTACAGGAGAGGAAGAAGTTTGAGAGAAGCTAAAGGCAATATCGCATGGTAGCACTAATATTTAGAATATTATCTAGTCTCCTGTTGGCTGAATTGCATGGTTCTCTTCTTTTGCTTTCATTTGGGGGTCTTCTACTTTCGCAGGTGATCTAACCTCACTCACGAAAACCCCCTACTGCATCCTCGTTTATTCTGCTGTTTTATTCAAGAATGTATTGTCTGTATATCTGAAGGTTCTCTCGAGTTATGTATGTCAAAAGTCGTAGCAATATACTTTCAGCCATTAATGTCATTAGAAGTGGGAATGGATCCTGGAACTTTTTGTACTGTGGATTGTGTATGCTTGTTTCGGAATGTCTTAGGCTTGTCTTTGGAAATGTATCTTATTGAATATGCATTTCAATGAAGTATATTGGTTTTGATGATTTGGCTCATAAACATCATTCCTTGGATGACAAATCTCAATTCTTTCACATCACAATTCTAAGATGTGGTAATATGATCTTTTCTGGTTTTTATGTTTCAAAGTTTTGACCAACCGAACATGGAAAAATTGAAAAAAAAATTCTGGAACGCATTCTCCTCAATACGAAATACACCCTCAATCTTCACTGCATATCTTTGATCAATGTTTGTAGCTAGCGCATCAGGGAACTTAATGAATACAGGTTGAGCTTCTTCATTACATGAAAATGAAAACACATATGGTGCTAATCTGTGTAGTAAAGATGCAACGCTGGAACGATAACTTCCACGTACAAACTCGTTGGTCATAACGAAAATGGGACACAGAAACTACATAGTAGGTTTATAACAGAAATGGCCAAGAGGCTTTCATCAAACACACATCAGTATAAACTGAAATGGACTAGAAAAACATCACAACCAGAGAAAGTGTTATAGTATTACATTTGAGCATTTCAGTAATTGTACTTGGAATATTTCACTTTAGCAGCTCACATTCCATTAAGGGTGATCACAATTCTGCGTGGGGTAGCAGAATCACGGTGCTCACACAACCATATGCCCTGAGATTCAGAAAACATTAGTTGCTCATCATACATGCAAGTCGTATATTCAGGAATCAATAAATTGACATGCAATGGTCTTGTCTCGATAGACTAGAACAATCGACACTTGGTAAGAACTTTCTTCGTGGAAATCTTTTCAGACCATGGGAAGAATTGGTTGTGTAAAAAAGAGATTAGAGGATAGATTTGACCAACTTTGTAATGAAAATAGATGTAACAACTTTTAACTGTCTGCTTTTTTAATCCAACATGAAGGTGAAAGCGTTTGAATTCATTGTTCTAGGCTTCTAGCCATGCTCAAATCAAATGACCTAAAAGGAGGTAGCACAAGTACCTGCCAGGTTCCCATGTTTAGCTTTCCGTCTGTGATCGGTATCCTGAAAATCCAAGACGTGGTAAATATCAGTGTATGGAGAAGGCATGAAAAAAATATATGGATTAAATCAAAGAAGATATTCAGACGTGAGGTTGCAGCCAAACATCGATGACTTAATGTGAGCGGGCATGTCATCTGGCCCTGTCAAAAGTGCAACATGCTAACGTCAAAATAACAACCAATAAAATTGAGAAAGACAAGTTAACCAAGGAGGAAAACAAAGAAATAAAGAACTTATTATAAATTCAGTCAGGAAGATCGAGGGTGATGCAATAGAATATAAACAAATATATAGTATAGATATAGATAAAATAAGTGGCAGTATTATCAGTAGGTATGACACAATCTGCGGAATGAAAGTCAGAATTGTAAACAAAGAATGATTAGATAATTTTGCTAAACATTTAAACAGACTGTACAGTAAAAGAGCAAAATTCTTTTATCATGTTAAGATATAGTCAGTTTTTCAATCTTCGTTCTTTTACCGTGATTAATTCTGAAAAATTAATGTACAAGGAGGATGAAGGGTCTAGCTATGCATTTGCTGATCACATGAAGACACAGACCTTGATGCTGAAGTAAGCAACGACTGAGCTAGAATATAAGATTGAAGTAGTTGAAGCTTGAATCTAACCTAGATCTCTCTTTCTCTTATCTCATTTTTCTTCTCTTTGCTAATCTATCTACTCGTGTTTTGGTATAGATATTCTCCTCTTGTGATTTCTTGACTCTCATCCCATTGCATCGTAGGTTTTCTTGTATTGAGAACAAGTCTGTAGATATACATCTCACTGAAAGGTGTTACAGGGGATCATGGGGACGTAAGCCTGAGGACTACTATGGATCTCATGTATTTTGATACCATACCTTCTATTTGTAAGATGTAAGTTATTGTCCCATTATGAAGATGCATTGGATGAAATATTTTGAGCTTGTCGCTGTTCTGAAATAGGAAATTTTAGGTTTTGACTACTTAGGTTTTGTTAATTAAAAGATCATTTGATTTTCCAGTAATTTGTGGATTATTATATTGAAAATGTGGTTTCTTGAGTTGGGACATCGACTTTCAAGCATCTCAGGTCCGAGCACAAGCTCTTAAGTCCTGATAGAGAGTCAAGCTCAGCCACAAGATTTTGAGTTTCCCCAAGCTCAGGCAAAAATTGATAGGTTTTTGGCTCATATGGTTTTCATCCCACACTTACAGCAACCCATTAAATAGCCACCACTGGAATAAAATCCAGTCAAATACCTGACGAACCAAAAAAGAAAAGAAACACCAGTACAGAGGACAGGGATTACGTTACACACTTACCCTCAAGAGTATGTTTCCACGGTGCAGAAGTCCCCTGAAATTGTCATTTCGAAACAAAATGAGACTCTCCACAACAATGAGCGACTATTACTCAACTTGGCAGAATATAATTTTACCTCTGGGACAACCCTACTAAGAAATGTCTCTGTATCATCTCGAACATCTGAGTCGTAATTTTCATTTATAGTTAAAGAAGCACTTGTATGCTGCACTGGTTAAACACACAGCTAACCATAATCAGTCATAGTAGAATTCTGGTGCAAATACATGTGCCAATTAAGAGAAAGCCACAAGAATTTCAAGTGAAAAATGTCAGAATAAGATTACTTACGAAAAAGATGAGCAAGGCCACATTTGAAGCCTGCTATCTCTTGATTAATTTCCTTCATAATCTGATGAGGAGATTAAGATGGTATTAATAAAAAGCAGAACATAATCTTTTTGCTGGAGTGGGAGGGGGATAGAACACACAAAATTGGGCTAGAGAAAGAGAAACTCACTCTTTTGTGAGTACTTAGTTTGAAAATAGAAACACGTTGTTCCATAGCGAGGTACATAATGCTTAAGTTTAGATAAGGTTATCGTAAGAACATTTTTCTTGTTATTGTCTGGATCAATATATTAACAGCACTAGTCTAGCAACTGAAAAATTAAAACCTGTGAGGCAGTTAGAAATACTAAAGCTAAAAACTGCCCAAATAACTGTATATGAAGTCAGGTTATCACCTTTAACCTGATCAAAAGATGTTTCATAAGCCAGAATAGTAAGAATGGAATTCGAATACATCCAACTTTTGTAAGAAACATGTCAGTTTAGTTTGTGAGCCAACTAATAGGCCACTCAGTTGATAACATTTTCACGGTTTCAATAGTCACGTTTATTCTTCAAAAATAAATCTGTCCACGTATTATGCCTAATGACATGATATATATTCCCAACTCCCCTCCACCCACCCCACCCCATGGCTAACCACTAGAAAGCTTTGCTGAACTGATTCATTCAATTCAATTTTGATTCTTTATGCACAAAATAGCATAGGATAGTTTGGTTCTAGGACATTTTTGTTGTGTATTATTTTCAAAAAGTGAAGCAATATCTTGGAAACCTCTATTAGAGAATTGGAGTTTTGTTGTTCTTATCAGTTCAGGTTCATCTTAGAAAGACCAAATGGTTGATTGATAGATTCAATTAGTTTAATAGAATCATAGAGTTTTTCATCTTTGTTACCGAAACCTCAACTGGAACCTAGTTCCATAAAGTTAATCAAGCAAATATGAACACAATTGCGTTTTGAAATTTTAATTTGAGATAAGAGGATTAGCAACCAATAGTGTAGCCTAGCGGTCAATTAAGTGGATGAAAACCTTGGAATCCTATTTCAAATCATGAGACATGAAGGAGCTAGGTGATTTTGTTCCATCTGCTTAAGTCTTGGTTGGCATAGTTACCCATACTAGTGAGATAATAGGATTAACATAGAAATGCCAAAACGGGTTAACCACTACAATCAGTTTCTTCGGAAAAGCAAGAATTAATACAAAAACAGAAAGTTGCTATCAACCAAGCAGAGATCATTGAAACATGGAACCCATAGGTTTAACAATATCACAATTCACTCTGTAAAAGTCCATTAACGAATAATCGCTCAAAACCTTAATCATCAGAAGACATCCCGATTATATCTAATAAATATTTGCAAGTAATCAAAAGTAACAAAGCAATAAAAATGGAATCTTAATAGCTCAGTTAGGTGACTACTTGAACATTCAACTTGTTGGTGATACTTGGTTCACTTAACTGTCAGGGAGCAAATTAGCACACAAGAAACGAATAACCGCTCAAAAGCTTAATCATTGGAAGCTCATATTCACATCCCAACTATATCTAATAAATATTTGCCAAAACAATAAAAAGGGAATCTTAATAGCTCAGTTAGGCGACTACTTGAACTATCAACTGGTTGGTGTGATTCTTGGTTCACTTAATTGTCAGGGAGCAAATTAACACACAAGAAACGAATAATCGATCAAAAGCTTAATCATCGGAAGCTCATAAACACACCCCAATTATATCTAGTAAACATTTGCTAGTAAACAAAACAATAAAAAGGGAATCTTAATAGCTCAGTTAAGCTACTACTTGAACTTTCAACTTCTTGTTGATACTTGGTTCACTTAATTGCCAGGGAGAAAATTAACACATAAAAAACGAATAATCGCTCAAAAGCTTAATCATCAGCAGCTCAGAAACACATCCTAATTATTATATCTAATAAATATTTGCAAGTAATCAAAAGCAAACAAAACAGAAATCTTAGTAGCTCAATCGGTCGAGGTAAACCTGAACTTTCACCTTGTTGGTGAGGATTCAATTCCCAATTCCCCACCTTATAATCCCCTCCCCAAACCCCCAACTAAAACAACAGCAAAAAAATCAAATGAATCAGTTGATTGACATAAGACACAAAGGGTGTCTACAAAATTCATTAATAACCTAAAATATTGAACCCATAAAGCTTAATTCCCATATAAAGTCATACCTTAGATGTAACAAGATGACAGCCTCGCCTTTGAGGAGGAAGAGTTACAGTTTTTTGAGCCCATTTTGGGGAAGCCATCGAATCAGAAGGGTTATTAATTGTTGTTCTCAAAGGAGTATACTGACACTTTAACCTGATCGGAGCCGAGAATGGCTTTGCAATTCCACCGAACGATACTAAAGATGAAGACGAAAGAGAAAGCATTTGCTGCTGTTTCAAGAACAATTTTTTTTAAACTATTGGACCAAAAGTAATAGTACTAGTGAATTATGGGCTTCAAAAAGAACACTTAGCAAAGTTTAATTTGTATGGTCCAAATTTAGCACTCTTACCTCCATCTAAAATGTTGAGAGTGAAATGAATGTCCGAATTAACTTACGCATATCTTGATTAATTTATTGAAATATTATGTTATTTTTCATCGGATATTGAATGATATTTAACTCGATTGCACTTCTTTAGGAGCAAAGGAAAATTTACATCATTTCACATAGTTTAGAGGCAACGAGCTAGTTTTTTATTTGTGATTTTCTTATACGAAGGCAAATCTAGCTTAGCATCACAATTAATTAGTGATTTTTTTATACGAAGGCAAATCTAGCCACTTTGATGACAATAAGAACACATTTAATTCTAGTTATCAATGAAAGGTAAATTTATACCATTTCATACAGTTTAGAGGAAACGAGTTAATTTTTTTTATTTAGGAGCAAATGTCCTTTGTGATTAGGAATAGGTTTTAAAGTAGTTCCTTTAATATATATATATATGACCAACTTTAATTTTAAAAATTAATCAAAAGTGAGTATTTTTTCAGTCCTATCAAACATTTAATATATTTTGTGCTGTTAGATTTCATTAGAGATTTGAAGATGCGATTATTATATTTTTTTGCTACTTTATGTCTATACTCCTCTAGTTGTGAGGTCGATATGGGCTGAGTTTTTCTTTTTAGCATTTTATTAATGACGTGTTTAGTAGTGGTGTTGACATGATTTTTCATAGAAAGAAGAAAATATTAATTTAATGTATTATTTAAATTGCTTTCGGAACAATTCTATAGTGTTGTGATAGTTCCTAGTCTTGTTGGATGCTTAATTTAATTTTTAGGATACGATGAGACTTTTCTATAATTTTAATTATATCTTTAGTTTCTATGTTTTGCTCAAATCTACTGATACAATCAATCAAAATATTCAAGGGAAAAAAAAAAACCCTCACTTTTAATAAACTTAAAGGATTAAAATTACTTTAAAATATATTTAAGGGACTATTTTGAACATATACAAAACAATGAGGACCATTTTCATCATTTTCTCTTTAACTTGGTTGTATGGCCACCCTCTAATCCCTCATATATAAACCGTATTTTCAGAGCGGGTGAGAGAGAAACACAAACAGAGTGAGTGAGTGTGTGTAGTAGGTGAAAAATATCACAAATGGATGCAGATTACGGCATAGCTAGAGAACTCTCTGATCTGCAAAAGCTTCGATCTCAGTATCAACCTGAGCTTCCTCCTTGTCTACAGGTTTCTCTTCATTTTTTTTTGCATTTTTTTTGCATTTTTTTGTGTATTTTTTCGTTGTTATTGCTCTAGTATGAACTGTGATTCGTTAGATAAGTTGTTGTTGTTGATTCGATGGTGAATATGATTATGTTTTGCATTTGGAAAAATCGGGAAATAAGTACCGGCGAAATGTATGTATTGTATATTGTTTCGGTATACTAATGTCCTTTACAATATAATAGATCTGACGTTGTAGATCAGATTCGTTCTTATTCAATCTGTATCGGTACAGTTTTTCGTGTTAGGTGTCTCTTGCTGTATATGTTATTCGTAGCGGGCACGATTTTCTGTTGATTTTGTAGGCGTTGTGTTTATATATGAGTTATTAGTATGATGATGATGTAAAATGAGTTTGGGTGAAGAAGTTAAGATTCATATAGTGGACGTCGACTTGTTTGGGACTGAGGTGTAGTTTGTTAATTGTGTTTACATACGATTAATCAAATTTAAAAGCAAGGTTATCGAGTAGTTGTTAGAAGAAAAAGAAGAGAGAATGTTAAGTGGAGAAAGGTAGAAGGTGGGTTCATTATTTACGGAGTTTCAAAATTCAAACCATGGACCATTTGCCACCAGGGATTAAAAAAAGGAAAAGTGAAAACACATCGTACTTACCTGTCAAGTGTTTCCAGGAAGAGATGCTGATTGTTCTTGTTTAATGGATACCGAAGGGGGAATTTGTATATGGAGTCTTATCCTTGCAGAACATGTGTATAATGCATTTTATTTTTGTGTAAATCAAGGACGATTTTGTATGAACTTTTTCACGCTTGCTATAATGTATTTTGAAGTCTTTTTGTTCATTCATCTGATTATTCTGATTGATGTGTATTCATTTTGAATTAATTATCAACTTCCACTGGATTGGTGATGAAATGTGCTGCCAATTCTTTGTATCTATAATATTGATATCCACTAAAAAGTTGCTCTTGATAGCTGCTCTGAGAGTTCAATCCTACTTACTCTTATAAGGATGAAAGATTTTTCTGTCTGCAATCCCGAGTTCATTAAATCTGGTTAAACTACAACAGGGTACTACTGTGCGGGTAGAGCTAGGTGATGCAACCACTGCAGCAGATCCCTCTGGTGAACATGTAATAAGTCGGTCTTTTCCTCACACTTATGGTCAGCCATTGGCCCATTTTCTCAGGGCAACTGCCAAAGTCTCTGATGCTCAGATCATTACCGAGCATCCAGCGAAGAGGTATGTATTAATAATCTTTAGTTTACTTCATCAAAGAAAAAATCTACAGTTTGTAATCAATGACATCTGGGTTGCAATCATGAGCTGCTTGCTCCAAGTCTATGTTGGAAGTAGGTGTATGATAATTCTTTTGTTTAGGTGACTAAAAATTCCTTCGTTTTAGTTACCCATAAAAAAAAAAAAAAGAAACACATCCTTCCTTTTAGTTGTTTTTGGAATTCCATTTGCATTTACTGTCTTTAGAATCTTAGTGAGGGGCCTAAAAGTCTAAACCTAACAGTTCCTATCAAAACTGATGTATTTATTTATGTATAAACATAAGGATAAAAGTCCACTGAGACATGGATTTCTGTGAAATGAGCTTTATTCATTTTTAAGAGAAATGAACTTGTTTTATATGGGCAAGCTTTTGCCCGTTATTTATTGAGATTTATTACTTTATCAACAACAAACAAAAAAAAGAGCATCATAAACATATCTGGTATGATAATGTTTTCATTATACTCACTCTTTTTCCTTTATAGGGTTGGAATTGTTTTCTGCGGGAGACAATCTCCTGGTGGACATAATGTGATATGGGGTATTCATGATGCCCTTAAAATTCACAATCCTAAAAGTACTTTGCTTGGTTTTCTGGGTAAGTAGTCTTTTGTGTTGGTGTTCTATGTTCTGTGATGCGTCTGCACGCTGGCCATCTATTCTTGGGACATCAGGGCAGTAAACCCTTAGAAAGACCTACTGCTACACCAATGAGTGTCACTTACATTTCATGTCTACGATGTTGTGTGTTATAATTTTTTCTGCTGAATCTCTCCTTTTCAAATGTCAACAGGTGGTTCTGAAGGTTTATTTGCACAGAAAACCCTAGAGATTACCAATGATATTCTTGCCACCTATAAGAATCAAGGTAGAATCTGGTTTGGAATGAAGTCAGTATAATTCCTTTTTGACTTAAGCTTATCATTAGTTGATTTGTCCCCCTTAAGGTGGTTATGACATGCTGGGTCGGACAAAAGATCAAATTAGAACAACCGAGCAAGTTAATGCTGCAATGGCTGCATGCAAAGCTTTGAAATTGGATGCCCTTATCATTATTGGAGGTATTTATCATGCAGTTTTTTTGGTTCATTATGGATCTTCTGTGCATACACACAGAGAGATATACATCCTAACATATGCATTATATTTTGAAGGGGTAACATCAAACACTGATGCTGCTCAACTGGCCGAAACATTTGCCGAAGCAAAATGCCAAACAAAAGTATGCATGGGCTGAGGCTTTTCTCTTTATCTAATTTACTGTTATACTTCTGACTTTTCATGAATTGAAGTGCATAATCTAATTTTTTCTCCAAATGTTTTCGCACTATTCCAACTTTAACCTATGCATTCTCTTCCATTTTATCTTTTCACTATGGAAGGTTCATACTTTATGATTGTTCTTTTCTCCAGGTGGTTGGAGTTCCTGTTACATTAAATGGAGATCTAAAGAATCAGTTTGTTGAAACAAACGTCGGTTTTGACACAATATGCAAGGTATTAGTCCAATTATGTCAATCATATGAAAAGAAACATTCATCTAAGGACTGTTTTTTTAGAATAGACATAGTTAGCATCTTACACCTTTCCGTTATTTAGACTTGTGGTCATGCTCCCCACTTAAACTTTGAGGGTCCTGTATATGGTGGTGTGCAGGTTAAGTGTTCTTTTTACTTGTTATTTTATAAGTGATGAAATATGAGGTGAAATACATTCAGCAGGAACCGAGTGTTAAACTTGTAGGTCATTTTGATGATAGACCTTGTTTTTTTTCTAGTAATGATGCTATATTGTGTGCTTCAACTGAAAGAAAATCCAGATAAATTATAAAAAAAATCCCTGGGGAACTTATTATCATCTTTGTGGTCATCTTAGGTGAACTCCCAACTCATTAGCAATATGTGCACTGATGCGCTCTCGGCAGAAAAGGTAATTTCAGGTTCTTCACATCTCTTCCAATTTCTATGGAAGATTTGGGTAAATTTTAAATATATGTTACTGGTGGGTTTCATTTCTGTTATATAAATTTGTTTTGATGGTGTTGACTGTCTGTTGATTATGTTCACAACCTTATCTTTTATATTTCCTACCTATGTCTTCTGCAAATGCTTTACTATAACCTGGTAATCTTTCCTTTTCAGTACTACTATTTCATCCGACTCATGGGGCGAAAGGCATCACATGTTGCCTTAGAGTGCACTCTGCAGTCACATCCTAATATGGTTCGTTTTACATTTTCACTGAAAAACTAATGAAGTAATTGTGCTGTTTAGAACTTACAAGTGTTCTGTATTAAAAATGGTTAATAAATAATCTTGCAGGTAATTCTTGGTGAGGAGGTATCTGCATCAAAGCTTACTCTTTTTGACATCACAAACAAAATTTGTGATACAGTTCAAGCTAGGGCTGAACAAGGTATAGAAACTTTACCTTTTCTTTGTTGTCTTTTGAGGTGCTTTTCAAAAAAACTTGTCTGCTCACTAAGTTTTCGGATTTAGATAAAAACCATGGTGTGATCCTGTTGCCAGAGGGGCTTATTGAAAGTATTCCTGAAGTATATGCTCTACTGCAGGTAAAATCCAAATAAAAGAGTTCTCTTTCTTAGCGTTCCTCCCAGTGTCTGTTATCACACCCTCTTCTCTCTCACCCAAGGAAAGAGGAAATAAAGGGAAAAGAGAACAGATAGACCTAAAAAGAAATACAAACTTTAATTGGCGGGCTTCTATGATTCTTTGTTTGGAAATGAAATTTTTGGTTTCCATAGTGCCTTGTTATGATCCTGTGTGTTACAGGAAATTCATGGTTTGCTCAAACAAGGCGTTTCCGCTGATAAGATTTCCTCTCAACTATCACCTTGGGCATCTGCGCTCTTTGAGTTCTTGCCGCCCTTTATAAAAAAACAGGTACCACTTATGTATTGTTGGAACTGAGTACTCAGATATGACAGTTAAGTTTCACTTGGATAGTTCTTACATAAAATGCTTATGATGTTGTAGCTCCTCTTGCACCCAGAATCAGATGATTCTGCTCAGCTATCACAGGTAACTAATTCTTCCTTTGGATGGCGTGTTTGGTGATATGTATGAACTATATTTTAAGTTGATTATCCTTTTATTCTTCCTCACAGATTGAAACCGAGAAACTTATAGCTCATCTGGTGGAAACAGAAATGAATAAGCGATTGGTATAGCTTCTGTCTTCCTCTATTCTGGAATGTAATGTGTTGCATGTAGTATTTCATATGGGTTTTCTTTAGGAGCAAATAAATGAAATAACCCATCTCTAAACAGGAAAGAAATTTTAGTATGGATATGTATGTTGTTTTACTACTATAAGCGTTTGAGCTTGTAAGTGAGTAGCTCACTGACATCTGCCAACCTCTACATTGTTGTTGACTTGTTGTGCTACATTTCTTGGCAAAATTATTTGATGCAAAGTTACAAGAGTTATTTTCTTTAATACAAAATCATACCATCTAGCAGAGAGGATAAGGACCACATTTGTGCAAGTTTGGAGTGGGGTGAATAATATATTTAAACCTTGGAAAATAATATTTCTCTTTCCTTATTTCATGAAATACAGCTCTTCTTCATGACTTTTTATGTTGGAATGCTAAATCTTAATGCTGCTTGCTAATTTTCCTCCCAAAAACAAGGTTATGTTACATGAACTCTTCATTTGCTTTGACTTAGACTTATACTGGTCATGACTATTTCATATGGTCCTTCATCAGAAGCTTAAAGTTTGCTGTATTGACTACCTAACCGTGTCCACTAGTATTGACTACATTACCATGTCCATGGCTAGTACTTAAGTTTATTGAACATATAAGGTTGTTACTGCATATGTCATACAGATCCTTCAGCCATTGCTATGTGTTCACTGAGCAATTTTTCTTTGTTAACTTTTGTTTACTTCAAAATCATTGGCATTACTCTTCTAATAGCTGTTTCATTTGAAAAAGGGAATCTCACATGATTTAGATATTTTCTGCCTTGGTCAGCGTTACGTTTACATAACATGTTTTGTATCTTGTATGACTTTACAGAAAGAAGGAACTTACAAGGGAAAGAAATTTAATGCAATTTGCCATTTCTTTGGTTATCAAGCTCGGGGATCATTGCCATCGAAGTTTGATTGTGACTATGCATATGTAAGTTTTATATTTTTCCTAGCTTTTCCTTTCGTTTCTTTCAAGTGAGATTAACTCTCTCGGTCTTATTTTATGTGATGTTGTCCACGTGGTTTTAGAAAAGAAAAGACTTTTGAACCTTATGGTCTAAGATAAATATTCACTCCGTCTCAATTTGTTTGTCTTATTTTTCTATTTAGTCTGTTTCAAAACGAATGTTTAAGACCACAAGATTGAAGAGCATTTTGGTATATTCTACATATCTTTAGTTTAACACCACAAAATTCAAAAGTCTTTTTATTATTTAAATTTCGTGTCAAAGTTAAAATCAGTCAAACAAATTGAAATGGAGGAAGTAATAGATATTTGTATGACTATATATCAACTCATTAATGGTATATGGGAAAATTAAAGTAAGTTGTTTCTAAATTAGGAAAATCCGGACAAACAAAAAAGGAAAGTACATTACATAAATTGTCCCGGGACAGAGGGAGTATAAGATTATTACAATATAAGAAAAATAGTAACAAGAATTACATGCCAGGTACTTGGTCACGTCTGCTATCATATTTTGGCTGCTGGCCTCAATGGTTACATGGCTACATTGACTAACTTGAAGAATCCTGTCAACAAGTGGCGCTGTGGGGCTGCTCCTATAACTGTAAGCTCCTTACTGTATTTTGCACTAATGTCCAATTGGAACTTGTTGAGTAAACCCAAAAGTTTATCTAGCTTTTATGAAGCTGACATTTAAGGTTTCACACAGTTCACTACCTAGCAAAAAAGAAAAAGTTTAAAAGAAAAGAAGAAAAAGATTGACCTTGTTACTGTTTGTTTAAATTCTAGGCTATGATGAGTGTGAAGCGGTATGGTCGTGGTCCTGGCAAGGCATCACTTGGGAAGCCCGCTGTGCATCCAGCCACTGTAGATTTGAAGGGCAAATCATACGAGTATGTCTATGTCCTGATTTTTTTGCTTATTTACAAGCGAAGCCTAAGAGGAAGCCGAGCTTTTGTGATTGAAAAATGAAAAGTAGGAAGTAGACGTGAATTCCCAGGAAAAGCTCTCTTAAGAGCTGGCATTCTAAAGTGAATTGTGTGCATATAACTGATGTGTATCTTTATTTTCGTGCAGATTATTGAGTCAAAATGCCACAAAGTTCTTGCTCGATGATGTTTACAGAAATCCAGGCCCCCTCCAGTTTGATGGCCCTGGTGCTGACGCAAAGGCTATTACTCTTTGCGTTGAAGACCAGGATTACATGGGTCGTATCAAGAAATTGCAAGAGTATCTGGACAAGGTGATGATTGCTCTGCAAGAATATATACACTTGAGTAAAATTGTAGCATCATTTATTTATCATGGCCACCTGCTATCCAAGCTTGGCTACACGATTACATTCTCTCGTTTAAACTTTGGTTTTGGTGCATGCCTTCTTATATTATCATCTACTTTCCAGGTTCGTACAATCGTGAAGCCTGGATGCTCACAAGATGTCCTGAAAGCTGCACTGAGTGCCATGTCTTCAGTCACAGAAATTCTTTCTGTGATGACCTCGCCTTCAAGCAACGTGAACACACCATTCTAGATGAGAACACCCCTTAACCTCGCGGAAAATTTAGGAGGCAGACGTATTTGTCAAACTTAACGGAATTCATAGCCTCCCCTCCCCACCCCCCCACCCACCTACCCACCCTTTTTTCCCCCTCCGATCATCTTTTGCACTTTGCATAAACTTTATTTAGTTACAGATATGTTAGTCGGATTGTATGACATTAGAGAGGCTTTCTACTGTCTTTACTCTTATAGTTTGTATCTTTATCTATGTTTTTGAAATTTTGACGACCTGAATAATGTTGAAATTTGAGAAGATTGTATTTATTGTGGTTTCAATGGGTACATGATTTATTGGTTCCATCTGTCACATAACATAAAAAGTGGTGTAAAATTACATTATTAGTTCACTATCCCCTTATCCATTTCCCTCTCCCACACCACTTGTACAAATTTCCTCATACCCCAAAATCCTCCATTTTTCTTCTTTACATACCAAAAACAACAAACTCCATGTGAGAAATCACTATGCAAGAAACTCTCCATCTCTCTTCTTCTTCCTTCTCCAAAACACAATGTTTCAAAATGTGCTAGTTTGCTATCTTGTTCTGTGGAGGCTAAGTTTATACCGCGATTGGATTACTTGCAGAGAATTGGATTTTCGAGGAGAGATGTGAAAGTGATGTTTCGAAGGTTTCCTTCGTTGTTTTGTTACAGTAAAGAGGTGAATTTGGAGCCGAAATTTGATTACTTCGTGGTGGAAATAGGGAGGGAGACGAAGGAATTGAATGTGTTTCCTCAGTATTTCTCGTTTAGTTTAGAGAATAGGAGAAAACCAAGGCATATGATGTGTGTTGAGAAAGATGTGTGCTTGTCATTGCCTGTGATGTTGAAGTCCCACGAATCGCGATTTTGCGATAGGCTGGAAGTTTGTTGTAGCTCTTCTATGCCGGTGAGACAATCTCCCTTTTGGTTTTGTACAAAATTTGATCATTATGTAACATATATTGAAGTTAAAACCATATTTTGCCCCATTTTGTATATAAAAGTATATGTTTTGGTGATCATTTTAATGCTTACTTGTTTCCCGGTGGTATAAATGAGGATTCGTAGGTGACCACAACTTGCTTGAGATTGAAACGTAGTTGTTATCTTCTAGTTTGTATACATTGAAGGTTGTGGTAACCATGTGGTACGTATACGTTGATGATTATCGTATGGGTTAACTATTTCTAGTGGTGTAAAATCTTTATAATTTCTTACTAGTCTAGTTTGTATACATTCAAGCTTAAATCGATTGACACGGTCAAGGAGGACTCTAGCTAATCATAACTTGTTTGGGATTGAAATGTAGTTGTTATCTGCTAGTTTGTATGCATTCAAGTTGTGGAACTAATCATTTGCCATTTCTGGCATTTCTCTGATTAAATCCTTTAGCTATTAGGAAGAAAGTTGCATTAACCAGCCTGTCTACCCCACAAAGGTTGGTTATAGGGGTAACGTCTACCTACATCCACCCTCCCCAGACCCCGCTTGTGGTAATATACTGGGTATGTTGTTGTTGTATTATGAAGAAAGTTGCATTCTGTGAAATCAGTAGAATCATTTTGTGAGTATATTGAAATCTTTAATCTGCACCCCACCCGAGGGCTTAGTTCAAGTGGCAAAAGGTTGATGGATCTGTGACCTAGTTCGAGCCCTGTGCCATGTGAACTAAGTCTGGTTTTATCATCCGCTCTGTTTTTCTATCATTCCCCACCTTCTCGACCTAGTAATATTGTGTTTCAAGTACTGGTACCACTTCATATAAAGCATTGTTATGGAGAGTGAAGTCTGCGTAAACTCTACCCTCGGATATCACCTAGTAGGATCACACTAGATATGTTATTGTTAATTACATTATTAATTCTATTTTCTTTTTTCTAATTACAGCTTTCCAACAGAATCAACATTTTAATAGCATGTATTGGATATTGAGTAGTTGATTTACTAATTGAATATTTTTATAGGCAACCATAATTATAGAAATATAACTTAAATAGTTTAACCATGGTAAATTAGATTGATTTGACGTGAACAAGTGATACATATTTCCCATTTTTGAGGTGCAAATCCTTATTGTACATAAGTAGAACCATCATTTTTTCTCCTATAGTAATTTAATTCATTTCTAGTCTCTATTTTTTTTTCTAAAACAATAATAACATATCCAGTATAATCTCACACGTGGAGTGTGACGTTTTTCCTAGTGCTCATGATACAAGCCACATGAAGAATGCTGTCCATAGTGTAAGTGCTGCTGAAGCCAATGCATAAGACCATAGCATAATCACTGAACACTCACTCTCACCAGCTCCAAACAACTGTGTTATGGTTGCTGCAAATAAAACCGTGTTCACGTAAACAGTCAAATCTCTCTATAACAACTATACAACTATACGTAATTGAGCAAGATGATGAATTGATATATATACAAAGAAATAACAATCTCTGCTTGATTTTTTATATTGGCTACTCTATTTTGTTTTCATACAATTTTTTATATGCTTTATTTGAGCCGAAGGTCTATCAGAAACAGAGTGAAGGGTCAAAAAACACACCCAAAGTATTCCGATACTTTTAGTTCCATACGTGAACTATCAAGTGTGTGAGTTTTCTACCTGACTATCACCAACTATTCCTCAAAACACACCTGAACCATCAATTTTAGAATGGAAACTCGCTCACATGATAGGTCAGGTACGTTTTGAAACTCAAAAAACTGAGATACTTTAGGTGTATTTTTCACCATTAACTCGAATAAAAATGATAATAGAACACAAAAGATGGTTAATGAGAGGACAAAAGCATAACTTGTTGAATCAACTTACCAATGTTCATTGCTGGTGGAAGTGCAAAATGAAGTAAAAGCATAAACTTATACAATGGATCATCATGTACCAAGCCTAACCAAGAAGCACCTTGGACAACACCAATACCAATCACAGGCATCGCGATGTATTTGACAACGATGATGCCAACAAGAATAGATTTCGGAACTACTGTGACCCTCAAACCTTTTAAAAGGTTACCTCCCATGATCAGCGTTAGAAGCGGAACAGCTCCATCTCTGCAGTCATTGATGAAATGTAAATATCAATTTCTTCAAGCAGACAAAAGGGTTGACAATTTTAGTGAACACACTCAAACTTGACCTTTGTTGGCAAGTAAGTACTTTTCGTATGTACATTCAGATACCTCAACTCGTTTTCACTGTAACAGTTGAATACTTTAACTTACAAAATGAGAACGAGTTGGAGTATTAAGTTGTCAGTTGAGATTTTAGACCAAGTTGAAGTGTCAAGATATGCACTCTCAAAGCTCGAGTGCTTACTTGTCAGCTAAAGCCAAGTTGAAGTGTTTGTTTATATATTATGTCGTTTAATTATGTTACTGAACTTTTTCTTTTTCAGTTCAAACATCCCATCTTTCCAAGTGGTTAAGCTAATTTTTGGCACAATGGATTCAAAATGTTCAACTAACTCAGACGAGTTGAGATGTCTAGATGTGCACTTTCAAAGTTCGAGTGTTTGTTTTATACATTCATGATCTGGATGTGAATGAGTCGAATGAATCATCACTCAGTCTATTAGTGAACCCTTTCTCGAGATTGTGAAAGATGTTCTACTAGAAATATTCTTGTTATTGCTTCGACTCATATTCACCAAAAAGTGGATCCTGCTCTAATAGCTCCGAATAAATTAAATACGTGCATTAAGATACGAAAACTACCTCTGCTAGTTTATGTAAGTTAAGAGAGTCTCATACCCAAGTATCAAAGCTGTATCTTGAATCACATGAAGAGGAGCTGCATCACCTATAACTGAATTTCTTATCTGAGGTATAAGTCCAACAACAAAACCTGCAATCTATACAAGGCCAATAGTCAATACTACTACTCTCACAATAACTAGATCGTAAACAAGACGAACCCTAAGTTGTCTATCATATTGGCGGAAACATCTAACAAGTTACATGTTGTAGATACGAACTAACACAATCACTCAACACAAAGGAGTTCTGGGAGAATACCGCTCCACAGGTAGAAGGGGCTAATAATTTCTTCAGGTTCATCTTCTTTGAAAGCACTCCCATGTACTGTCTCGATTTAGTCCATAGCGATACCTGTTACATGAACTCAGAGATCAAAATCCAAAGCGCACTTGTCTTAAATGATCACTCGTTATGCCAGGTGAAAAGGAAAAAGACTAAAAATGAAAGTAAGACGAACAAATTGAAACGGAGGGACTAGTTAGTTTTGAGTATGCATGATTGAAATGTGATCCATAATCAACCTGAGATTTATCGTCAAATCTAGTAGAGGGCAGTGCAAGTTGTTCAGATTGATGCTCTGATAGTGCTAAGTCATGTGTCTGAAGCAATGGCTCCGTGGAGACCCCGAGTTCTGGTATGAAACTTTCTCTAGCAGATTTACTTATCGAGGAATCGTTAACTTCTTCAACCTCTTCGGGGCTCTTACTTGATGATATTCTGACAATATTATACACATAAGACCATAGGAAAACCGCGCATACCTGAAGAAGAGAAATCACCAGTGAAACATTGCATTAGATTTCCCTTGCATGAAAAGTTAATAGTTTTTGCTATTTTTCTTCGGAGTGAAGAGGTAGCTCATAGCTAATACTACCTCCGACTCAAGTCAAAACCAGACAAACAAATTGAAACAGATCGAGGCATGAAGCATTTAACACCACAATTTCACATCGGAGACCATCCCAAACATGAAAGTATTGTGAAGCAAACTAATCGATTAAAACACATACCGCCATTGAAAGGGAAGCATAGCCCATTCCATATGTATGGCAAATATCAGGCGCCCCGAATGGGCTTCCTTTCTTCTTACAAACAGCTGGAACTATGATGAGAAGCATGTTGCCCATGTTTCCTGTCCACATTGTACTCGCAAAATTACGTGGAGAAAGTAAGAAAAGACTTATGTTTGTCTGGTATTAACTTGACACGGGATTTTGAGAAAGCAAGAAAGGTTATAAACTAAGGATACGTAGAATGTATCAAAATGTTCTTCATTCTCGTGGTCTTAAACCTGTCATAGACTAAAACAGAAAGTATGACAAACAAATTGAAACGAAGAGAGTACATAATTTTGGCGAGAATACTATTGTCAAATTGCCACATAACATGAAAGCTGTGGAAAATCAATTACAAGCATCGTCTTCGTGAGTGATGTTCTTTCTGTTTATACATACCTGCAGCACAGCAGCCTATAACGAGGCCTCGTAGATGTTTAGGAGGTCTTGTTATTTGATTGACAACCCAAGCAAGAATCGAACCAACGATAAAAGTGATGAAGATATTCAAAGGCATGAACCACCTACAATAACAAACTTAGTTAATGGGACATACAGGGTACACATAACAACACAAGAGATTAGAAATCTCAAAAACTCACAATCGTTTCATGCTTTCGTATGTAATTGTTTTGGATAAGTTGCTTGAAATCAGAAATGGATTGCATATGTAAAACACAATCTGTTCATCAGAAAGTATACAACAGGACACATCAATATTTTTGTATGACAGAATAACACATCAAGTTCTTCTCGTCTGTTCTAGCCTTGGTGGACAACCAGTGGCGTAGCCACACACTGTCAATTGGACACCCTTCGTCGGAAAAAAATTAGCATATATACAAGTAAAATGATATACAAAATGATTAAATAACCTATTTTAGACACCCTTAACATAACAAGTTGCTATTTCTGGACACCCTTTAAGAAATTTCTGGCTCCGCCACTGTGGACAACTCTTCAAAATATGAAGAACTAAACACACAAAGAAGCTAAAGAGGTTTCAACATCTACCATCGTACTATAAATAGTATAATTCTCCGCTTTTCAAAGGTCATGGTACTAGTGCAAAGGACGGAATAAACTAACAAATCACGAACAAGTAACGAGTAAAATGGGAATAAACGAGCAAACTACACAACAAGAAAGGTATTCTATATATACTCACATTATTCAAATGCTTCCTTGCATCTTCTCCAAGTATAGCGAATCGATCTAATGCAAGAACTAGTCCAAGTGCTGTTATCAAAAGAATTTGAATAACTGGCATTGATGCTGCAACTAACAGATCCAAAAGCCCCATTTCGAGTTCCTTTCGTGTGAACGATGAAACAGAGGATCAAGTTGAGTCGTCTAGACGTGCACTCTCAAAGTTCAAATGCTTACTTGTCAGCTAAGACCAAGTTTGAGTATCTGTTTACGTATTACGCCTTTTTTAAATAAAAAAACAAATCAAAATGCATCATACAATGATACTGAAACTCAATAATAGAATTTGCAAACAATCAAAGAAAACTAAAACATGCGAATTAACTACTTAAAATGCTTCAAAATCTTTTTTATTACTCGTTCGAGAACTACGATCTTTAGCTCTGAAATTAAATAATTTCGAAGTTCAAGATTAATAGGAAGGAATATTTATTCCACATAAGTGAATTTACTAATAACTTATTTGTTTTATATCACATAAAAGTCATCTAACTTTAAAATTTATCACACATAAGTAAAGTCATCCAATTCTACTAAAGTTAACTAAAAAGTAAATTTTACCTGAATTTTTGTTCTATTGCTCGTTCGAGAACCACGATCTTTAGAACTTCGAAATTAATAGGAAGGGAACTTAATCGAAATGAATAATATTTTTTCTTCTCTCATCGACCCATATAAATATTAATTGGACTATCGTTGCCCAAATTGTTACCTAACTCCTTTACATGGAGTTTTGCAAAAATGGATACCTAATTCATTAGGTGAGGAACTTTAAGAGTATTAAATACTGGAGAGATATGGGCACTTAAAAGGCATTTGCATGACAACGACTACCTTGGGTCTCGCAGTGGGGTAAAACGCTTTCTAATAAAGATAATTCTGTATTCAGAATATTCAAACTCGTGACCTCTGATTAAAAATAAAACTGTTGCACCATAATCCTTGTTGGTGACAACGACTTCACCAACATAGGTTGTGGTGGGACGGTTGAAGGTCTATTCACGTCAAGGCGAAGTAAGGTAGAGTTGAGAAGTACATCCGAACATTGTTCGACAGAAAATTACACATAAGTGTAAGTTATTTTTTATGTATATCTCTAATTGCGTGTTTCCTTTTTTCATATTTTGAACTTTGTTAGTGAAAATTTTTGTTTGCCCGATGCATTCATCCTTATCTAGAGTTTTTGGTTTTGAGTCCCTTGAAATGAAAACAAACAAACTTAGGAGGCTATTGTATAGTGCGAAATCTAAATTTTATCGAACTTCAATACAAATATAAGGTGGAATGACCTGAGAGGTCCTTGTACTTGTATCTGTTTGTCACTTGAATCCTTATACTCGTTACGTTGCCAAATGAATCCTTAAACATGATGAAACTCTATTTTTTAAACCCCTCTGATCATTGATCGAACTTATGTAGCATTAAAATTGTTGAGTTGGACTAACACGTGACATTTTGAAGCAAGCGAATATAATTTTTTTATCCCACGTTTTTCCTCTTCTTTAATTTTCAGCCTCATAAGTCATAACCACCACCCACCCAACCCAGCCCCAACTTTTTCCTCTTTTTTTTAGCCTCAAACCCCCCCGCCCCTACTCCTTTTCTTTTCTTCTTCATTGACATATACACCATTAACATAATCATAATAAAAAGTTTTTTAAAAAAAATATCTCATTCACCTTTTTTTAAATTTAATTTTTTAAGATCTATTGCTTGAATTTACTAATATACACACATATTCTTTTTTCAATTTAAAATTTTCTTGATACATCTTTTTGTCAAATCTAAATATATAGAACCAAAAGCATGCGTAAGTGCTATTTATAATCTGTCACATTTTGTTACTGAGAAAATTTTTGAGTGCGAGGAAGACGAAAAATGGTTATTTTTATTTTTGGGGTGAAGGGTAGAGGGTGAGAGAGAGAAAAATTTGCACATTTTTTTTAAAAAAATTATTTATTTTTAAATATTTGATTTTAGATGTGTCATTAAGAAGTAATAATAGTATTGACGTGTCATTAAAAAATGATGTGAAATTTCATGTGTAAAATGAGCGTAATACATGCACACACAGATGATGAGAAATGAGTTTAAAATATTGTGTTTAAATGAATTTAAGTGTTCAGCTAGCAAAGTAAAAAGTACCAGAATTCAACTTACAAATAAACCTAAATACGAGGGTCTACCGGATCATTCCGCCCAAATATAAAATATTAAACTAAAATAATGACAACTTCAGAGCAATAAATAGTGGAATTAAAGCCAAAAAAAAGTGACAGCAACTTAATAGTAACAGACGAAGGGAATAAATTGAAGAAGAGATTAAGCAGGTATATACAAGTATCTATACTTTATCTTAAATTCAAAATAAAAATAAAAAATAAAATAATATATATATATATATATAGGCTTGAGATAAATTATTTGATTCAAAGGTCTTTCAAAAATAACTTATTCTTTTTTATTTCTAAGATGCAGAATGATCTGCTTACACTACGTATGTTATTGTTATTTGTTGGGTTTAATTTTTTTTTAAAAATAATCACCTTGAGCTTATTGTAAATTATTAGTCCAAACTTACTATTTATTGCAAATTTAATGAATTTTTTGATTTATTTTATATCTTTCGTTCATTTTTATTTATTTATTATAGTAATTTTTTTATTTTTTACATGTCAAGAAAAAACTATCTTTTTCATTTATATTCTTAATATTAATTATTTTTCTCCAAATTATTTCTCAAAATCTATAAATACATATATCAATTAATATAAATATTATGGTAAAAAACACATGTATCATTATTTTTTAAGAAACATGCAAAATTTAAAGTAAACAAGTAAAAATATACTAAAGAAATATTTGAGACAACATTTATCCTATTTGATATGTTATTATTGTTATTATTTAGCGGAAGTTATTGGTTCCACCAAATTGTATTTTAGTGAGCGTTTGTGCGATACTGATTGAATTAAATTTAGATGGATCGAAATAATTATTATTCACCTACCCTGAAATTTTGCATTGGCCCATATGCATTTTATTCTATTGTATGGTTTATATTACTCGCTTCGTGCACTTTTGTTAGTCACGTATTGGGAATTTGAAGTAATAATATAGCCACATACGTAGAAAGTTCATAATAATTATTAATTGTTATTTAGTATTTAAATTTTAAAAAATAAATAATTAATATTAAAATAAATGTATAATTTTTTCTTATTGATTAAAGTGAAAATAAAAATAAAAATTTATTTTTAAAATAGCGAATCACTGATATTTCTTTTAATTAAAATAAAAGTCTTTTTGCTTCACTTCTTTGTAGACAAAATATATGGTTTGTGCTTGTGCTGAGGACATGTGTTGTGATTTGATTATGATAAGATATTTTTATTGGTTAGTAATTTTACATAATATTAAGGCAGTTGAAAATTGAATGGAAATTGATAATTCAAATTAAAAAAAGTTATTGGATTATTTATTTAGCAGTTTTGGTAATGAATTTGATTTTTTTTATTATCGGGTTATCAGTTCTTAGCGATTTGAGGTTTTTCTCTAATGGATTTATCGATAATTCGATGCAAAATTATATTTATACCATTTGGTATATAGAGTTCTTGTCTTAGAGTTCAATTTCATACTTTTATTTCCGGTTGTCTCAAATTCTTAGCTATTCTATGTGTTAGTATTTGCTTTTGAGCAAATATGCAACAGTCAAATTATATGCATGGTTCATTTGGTTTGTCACCTTATTTTTAAAGTGAATTTCAATTATCCTTTTTTTAATGTCAAATCTTAATGATTAAACTGATAATCGAATCAATAACGATCAATAACCGATAAGTCAGTATCTTAATAATTCTATAAGTATTGTTTAGCATATCTACAAAATCAATAACAAATAAACTTTAAAATCGAATCGAACTGACGGATTAATATCATACATAATATACTTCACACCATGTACATTCATTCAAAATAAAGTTGCATAATTACATTCTTGGGCTTGCTAATAATAGAGACAAAATCAATTAGATCATTTATGTTGATATTCATGTTAATGGTCCAATTATTAATACAATAAATTGTGCTATAATAGAATAGAATTTAATTTTAAGCTATTGAAGTTGACATTGCATTTATTATTTGGGTATAAACTAAAAGATGAAAAAACAAATATTATAATCATAATATAGCATACCAAACTAAATTTAGGATGATCCCTTAAATGTTTTCAAAGGGAGGTCTAATCTTCTATTATAGAGTGGTTGTCAATTTCAAAGTTTGTTTCATTCCTCCATTCACTTAATTTATTTACGCAATTAATGAGATAATTATTTTATATTATTGGATATATATTAGGGTTACTCGCATAAATCTCACTAATTTAAGAGTTAATTACTTGAATACATGTTACTTTGCAATATTTTGAATTTTACCAGATTTTAGTGCGTCAAGATACATGTATCTCAGGATACTGAGGTCAAAATTAAGTCTAATTTGTTATAGATACACTATATTCAAGTGGATTCGTATGTATCTAGGATACACTGACAATTCTCGTTCACCACTCTTGGTATCTCAAATACATGCGAATCGCATTACTTAGATACATTAGTGTGATTCGTATGTAAATGGAATACATAGGCAAATTTCGGTTGCCTCCCTCCTGTTCTCGCTCGCCTCTCTCCTGTTCTAGCTCGCCTCTCTCTCTCTCTCTCTCTCTCTCTCTCTCTCTATTTTAGTGAATCTGATAGCAAAAAATATTTACCAAGGTATATCTCACTTGAAATCTGATATGAAATTATTTACTAATTATAGAAAATATGATATTTTAAATTATAAAAGAATTAATAAATACAATAGAAATATTTGTGTAATTAAATAGTTTCTCCTATATATTAATATCATAAAATTAGACTCATTTCTAAACTTTGGACCAAAAGATTCATTTCTAACTTTTAATTGTCACCAAAGTAACAAATTATACATGATATCAAATGACTACACAAGTCATGTGAACTGATTAGATTGAGAAATGAAACAAAATCAATATATTAACCAATAATTGTTTTTGTCTTACCTTTTTTTTTGACGGTTTAAAAAAATATGTTTTATTATTTTTTGACTATTCTTTAATTTCAATTTTTCACACGTCATGTTTAAAACAAAAAAAATAAAAAACATTTCATTGCTGTCCAAAGCACCGTATTAAGTCAAAACAAACAAACAAATTAAAATAGTAAGGGAGTAAATAATATATTTCACACTATTTATATTCATTTGCAAAATACAGTTGTACTTGTACTTATTATTGGCCTTGCTAATGAGAGAGAGAAAACTCAAAACTAGACAAATAATTCATGTTGGTGGTCCATTTAATACGAAAAATTGTGCCACAATTGGACAAAATTTGAGTTTTCAACAATTGGAATTGACAATACATACTTCATCTAGTTATTCACAAAAAAAAAAAAGAAAAAAAAGATAAACATTAGAACTAAAACATAGTATATTGAATCTAGCTAGTTATTTCTATGTTGTTCAAAGTTAAATGTAAAGATAAAGTAAAAGTGGAAGATAGAACACTTTGCAAAATTAAGATTATAAAATAAAAAAGTTCAAAATACATGTCGTAAAAAAACATATACATATAAAAATATAGAACAAAGAGCCTTCACAACAATATTACACTTTTTAAGTATTACCCATAATCTAACAACAAAACTTCACTTATTATACATTTGAAAATAAAAAGATAATTTTGGCAAAAAAATTCTATAATTGTATTGTATTGTAAAAGGAAGGATTGAAAGTGAAAAGGTATGAATGTCCTTTAATTATGAAGTATTGAGTCAAATAATTTAGTTTTTGATTGTGAATTTATATATATATATATATATATATATATATATATATATATATATATACTTACATTTGAATCTAAATATATAGAAAAAAATATAATATAAATTGGGACAGAGAAATCGATCAAATGACCAAAATGGTCTTTAATGTATGGTAATGTTTAATCTTGTCCTTAATACATTTTATTTGATTGAAATGGTTCTAAATGTATAATAAATTATGCTCTTTGTGGTCCTTAATATATTTCACTTGATTGAAATGGTCCTTATTGTATAACAAAAGGTGGTCATTTACCCTAAACTTAATAGATTTATAAAAAAATAATAATAAATTTGACCGTGAACCTTATGTGACTAATAAAGGTCATCATTGTTGTCTTCTTTGTTAGCTCAAAAGAAAGACCACTATAGAATCTAACACCATTTTTCTCTATTTTCTCCAACAAAATTTACTATGTGGTATTTTCTAAAATATTATTCCACCCGCCTAATAAGTAATACTCATTTATGTTTTAAGCAATAGAAAATAATAACTTTTGTTAGAGAAAGTAGAGACTGTTACGACCCGATTTCGAAGCCAATTTTGCAACTTTGGCAATTTGTTAAAGTTTTTGAAAAAAATTGTAATTTAAGAGTCACCACTTAATTTTGTAGGAAAAATCAAGAAAAACCATTTAAGAGGACAATTTTTTTAAAAGAAATTATTTTAATAAACCAGAATCGGGTAAAGGTTCAAATAATTTTGTAAGGATTTTAGGCATCTTAGAAAATCCGCTAACACGCGATTCACCGACGGATTTAAAAATTTGACTATTTTGAAAAGAAAACTTAGATTACTTGAAAAATCTTATTTATTTATTTATTTTTGAAAATGAAAAATCTTTTGATACTTGTACATTCATATTATCTCAAATGATGAAATAATTCAAATGTTAAAGTGTCCGAATAAAATTTTAACTTAACAATTTATTCGAGTTGAATGATCGACACAATCCCTTGGGTGTAGATTTAAAGGCTCGATACTAACTATGAAAGAATATTGATAATTTTTAAGTTAGTCTGAGAGCTTAAGCCTAGCTTAACTAAAACCATTTGACAAGTGATGAAAAACAAAAAATAACTAACTAGTAAATAAATAAATAAAAAATTGAGAACTCTCGTGAGGATCCATCTAGTTCAAAAGCAAAACAAACTAAGGTTAGTAATATCATCACAGACACAACGCGTATAAAGAGTTAAATAATGAGAGGATAGAAATTAGGCTTCCAGGCCCTTAATCCGCTCGTTTGCTCAAATTGGACTCTTTGAGTCCAAATTTTCAATTTTTAGCTCTCTGAGATTGCCGTGACCTGCTACTAAGCTGCTGCCATTGACAATAATTTGCTCAATCATCTCAAAAATCCCTAAAATGTCAGCCCTTTAGGGCTGTTACGATCTGCTCAAGCTACTTGGGTTTCAAACCCAATTTTTTGCTCCTTGTTTTTCAGCCTTTTGGGGCTGCTGCTGCGTGTTGTTTTAGGTTCTCAACCCAATGAATTTAGCTTTCCTTTCAAAGACTTGGAGGAGGTCGACTCGAATAGAGGAGGAGCATGCAAGAGAGTGAGCAGCGGCGGAACCAGAAATTTCTTAAAGGGTGTCCAGAAATAGCAACTTGTAATGTTAAGGGTGTCCAAAATAGGTTATTTAATCATTTCATATATCATTTTACTTGTATATACGCTAATTTTTTCCGGTGAAGGGTGTCCAATTGACAGAATGTGGCTACGCCACTGAGAGTGGGAGTCCAAATGGACTCAAACAAGGGATTTCATGCGAAGAAAAGAAAGGAAGTAACATTAGAACTAACAATTAAAAAAAAATAATAACAACAATAATATAACATAAAAACAAGCTAAACCGCTAACTTAAAATTACAGGAAAAAACTTATAATATATCAGGCATCTAACTGCGATCTTAAGAGTAGGCCTTCTACTAACAACCCAAAAATGAGGAGCACGCATGATCAACAACTAAAAAATAATAATAAAAAGAAATAAATAAACACTTAGTGCGAGATTTTTTAAAATAAGCTAAAACAAACAGAAGAGTCATAATACAATTATATTTAGCTTAGCTACTGATGTACAAAAAATCATTAGACAAAGAGAAGCAACACACTAAATTTGGAACAAAAATCAAATCATAATGTGTAAACCAAACTCATGATCCGACTAAAACTTGTTCAATCAAAGGTTCTATGAGAAATTTGGAACTAAACTTGTACAATGGGACTCTAGAAATTCAAGTAAGAGAGAAAAGACAGAGACATCGATTGAATTTTAACGGTTAACAAAAGCTAAACAAAGCAGTGAATACAATAAACAATTGATCAATCAAAAATGTAGAATAAATCATGCTAAACACACTGTAAACCATGCTACATGTGTCAAAGTTTCCAGAATAAATGCATTTATTTGGTTCAAAATGGAACATTCATAAACAATAGAGGACATTCAAGCTTGAAGAGATTTCATGTATGAGCACGCTAAACTGATGCCATTTATACGATCAACGATATATATATATATATATATAGGAGCATACTAAGCTTTCAGGATCAAATTTAACTCTAAAATGTCTACATTTGAAGAAAATGAATCCTAATCATTCGAATTAAATAGAGGAGCAGAGAAATCAAATTAAAAACACACACATAATGTTATCAACATGTACTCGAATTTAGGACTCATTTTGAAGTAACCGTTACTGAAATGTACTCGAAACCACACCAAAACATGTTATCAACAAATTTAAACTTGAGTAAGTATCAACTATGAAGAAACATGATGAGCAAAATAATCACCAAACCGAATGGAAATACTAGAGAAACACAGATTACAAGACTAAAGCTCTTAACAGAAAATCCAAACCGGCAGCATGCTTAATAAATACATTCAGTAAATATTAAAAGGCGCTAGATCATAAACAAACAATTAGTTTAGACGCGTAACTTATACAGTAAAGGAAGAAACAACAGTTAATCTCAAAACCTGACAGTTTCTTTGCAAACTTTAGAGTAAGAAGTCTACTTAGAGGGAGAGCAAATGACGCGACAACTCAAACTCGAAAATATAACAAAAGAAAATGCGGAGATCCTTTATATTTAGGCAAAGCCTTTGCGAAATTTCATTAAGCAAGGCAAAGGAAAATCTACCATTAAACTGATTAATTCTAGTAAAACTGAGAAAAAAAAACGCGACTGTAATCAACAAGAGTAAATTGAGGCTGGGAATAGGGGAATGGGTTTTCTTCTTTGTTTTTTTCTGTTCTTGCGTCTCTGGAAAGATGTTGGGTTGAGCTATTTGATGGTCCAAATTTTGAGCTAATGGATCACTGAATTCAAAGTTGAAGGACTTGGTACTTTGACCCTTTCTTAAATAAACCCCAAGAGAAATAAATTATGTATTTAATTAACTACTAAGCTTCTTAACTTTAACAATATAAAATAATTATTAAATAGAAAAAAATAATTATTGTTATTTCAAAATAAAGAGAGTAGTTATATGCACACTTAGTTAAACTCTATTTTAAGTAAAATTATCCTTTTTTAATATATATATATATATATATATATATATATATATATATATATATATATATATATATAGGAAAATGACCAAATTGTCTTGGAAAATGGTTTTCGAAAGATTCGTTAATAATTATTTCAAATTGTTTGAAATTAAAGAAGCTTGAAAATTAACTAAATTGTGGAGGGGCAAATTGGGTGTCAACAACTGTCCCTCATTTGACTAGGATGGATGAAAGAGATCCGAGACAAATGAAATTGACGAATCCAATTTTGTCCGTCCACTAATTCATCTCTCTTTTGAAATTGTGAACGGTAAGGATTTTAAAAGAATTGTGTCCGGACCCTGGTATTGAGTTTCATACTTATATTAGGATACATGAGAATTTAGGCCACTAGTAGTTCAAAAGACGCTTGATTTAACACACAATTTTCAAAGAAATGCAAAAGCTATTTCAGTGTCGAAGTATGGAGAGACCAAAACAGGTCGAGAACAGAGTAATGACAAAATAGTTGGAGTACAGTTGAGTTTTCAACATTAATTCCGCCTACATATCCCTAAACTTAGGGAATTAGACTGCTTCTAGTTCGACTTGATTGGTTGAAAAGAAAATCTTTTTTTTTGCGGATTTAACCTTTAGCTTAAGGATGAGTGACAAATGGGTTGAGAACGAAAAAGAGGCTTGCAAACATCTCACTTATGAATGTGGGGCCCCTTCACACCCATAGGTAAAAACTTACATGAACATAACTTCCAAAGCTCTAGGTGTATTGTCACTCGAATTGAAAATTTTCCTCCGATGAGAGTTGAAAAATTTCACTAAAGGCGAAACTGAAACTATTAAACCGAAGAAAATACCCACATGTGGTTTGATTGTGGTGGAAGTCACTCGTGAACTCGCGTCCTAAGAGTTTGATACCTCTTTAGACTATGCCCCAGTTCGATGCTAAGAAAAAGTTCCACGATGTGCTGCGTCCTATTTGACGTAGTCCACTTTGTGTATTGGAAAGTCTGGAAAAAAGTTGTTAGTGGAAAATGTAACACAAATACAAATATAATTTGTGCAAACCTAATATAGCATGACGGAAGGACACGACGATCCAATTTCAAGTGTAATTCTCTTGAAGGAAGTGGTGATTCAATATGGTGTGTCAATTTAAACGATGTGATGATTCAATAATAATATATAACGTGTCACTTCTAGGGAGATGACACTCCAATAATAATTTAACATGTCATGTTGAAGGAAGTGATGCTCCGATAATAATTTTAACGTGTCACGTTGAAGGAAGTGACACTCCAATAATAAATTAATGTGTCACGTTGAAGGAAATGACTCTCCAATAATAATTTTAACGTGTCATGTTGAAGTAGATGACACTCCAATAATAATTTAACGTGTCACGTTGAAGGAAATGACTCTCCAATAATAATTTAACGTGTCACATTAAAGGAAGTGACGCTCCAATAATAATTTTAATGTGTCATGTTGAAGGAAGCGACTCTCCAATAATAATTTTAATGTGTCACGTTGAAGGAAGTGACTCTCCAATAATAATTGTAACGTGTCATGTTGAAGGAGATGACGCTCCAATAATAATTTAATGTGTCACGTTGAAGAAAGTGACGCTCCAATAATATAACGTGTCACGTTAAAGGAAGTGACTCTCCAATAACAATTTTAACATGTCACGTTGAAGGAAGTGACTCTCCAATAATAATTTAACGTGTCACGTTGAAGGAAGTGATGCTCCAATAATAATTTTAACGTGTCACGTTGAAGGAAGTGACTCTCCAATAATAGTTTTGACGTGTCACGTTGAAGGAAGTGACGCTCCAATAATAACTTAACGTGTCACGTTGAAGGAAGTGACTCTCCAATTGTAATTTAACATGTCATGTTGAAGGAAGTGACACTCCGATATAATAACATGTCACATTGAAGGAAGTGACATTCCAATAATAATTTAACGTGTCACGTTGAAGGAAATGACGCCCCAATAATATAAAGTGCCACGTTGAAGGAAGTGACTCTCCAATAATAATTTAATGTGTCACGTTAAAGGAAGTGACGCTCTAACAATATAATGTGTCACATTGAAGGAAGTGACGCTCCAATATAATATTTCCCGATAAAGAACAAATCTCAAAAGTAGAGACTAAGGTTATAACAGAGTAATCTGATTAGCTTCTTGTAGTTTGTGAAGCCAATAACATCTCTGGTTGTCATTAAAACTTGTTTGTCCTTGTGCTCATAGAAAATTTGTTAGATAAGAACAAATAAATTAACAAATGTCAAGACTTTTAAATGCGTCAAAAAGATCTGGTAGCAATAGAGAATGCAGGATTCTGGAAGAACACTCTGAGAATTTATAACGCTGAAAGGAAACACTAATGGACGATTAGGGATGTTACATAAGGTGCATCCCTAACTTAAGTCTGTAATCTCTTATTAGAGAGAGAATATTCTTGAAAAAGAATATTTGAAACTTGAAATTGAACAGAGATTTTGAGAACTTTGAATTATTTCAAAATTTGCCCATGTTTCCAGTCCAAAGGTACTTAACTGAAATAATTTGGCGAGAAACGAAAAATGACTAATTCAAAAACATGCCCCAGTTTCTCTGAGGTCTGGAGTTTGAAATAGCAAGAAGACCGAATCTTTATATATGATTGCCTACGTATCTTGCTGGAACAAGAAATCAGGTCTGACGTAGTTCGAACATGAAGCTTAACGGAATTTCAAGGGAAAGAATGATTTGTAAGTGAAAAATCAAGAGATTAGAAATAAAAGAGGATAAAACTCGTCAACGCAAAATAGAGGATAAGATTAAGCTTGGATTGGATCCTTGGTGTCGAGAGTCGTTCATAATAACATCTTTGGATTAGGACTAGTGTGTGTCCTTTGTCTGGTGAATGTCAACGCTGATCATTCAAAAATTGAAAAGATCTTTTGAAATTTTGACTCCAATTCAGACGACACCTGCAAAGCTCAGATGTAATTAGGAGAAGAATAAAAATTACCATAGTAAAAGATAAGTTTTCAAATAAAGTTTTTTCAGCTTATATTGATCTGGATAACGTCTTATGATCTTCGTCATTGTAACAAGATATTTCATCTGGTAAGAATATAGAAGGTGTAAGTCTCAATAAATTGAAAGGAAAATTTTAGAAGAAGAGCAAGAGTAGAAATCATTTGAGTTATGACGAGGACATTGTGGGTCTAATGATGTATTGTAACTTTATAGTTCTTGCATCCAAAGAAAAATTCTTAGTTTTGAGAAACTGATTAATGTTGGATTTATCTTGCCATCCTAATGCTCCTTTGTCCTTTGGATTACAAGCTTATCTGGTCTTGAAATATCGCTTTATTGAATTTTTGAGGACCTCCTCAAAAATTCTGCCCCAGTTTAAAAGATAACATAAATTTTGAACTTCTGTAGTTTTTAGTTGAAATTTTGAGTGAATCTAAAAAATTCTGCCCCAGTTGCAACGCTGAAGTGATCCTTGATTCTGGCTTGTTGAATAAAACTCTTTTTTTTTTTTTTAAATTCTGCCCCAGTTTTCATTATAAAGAGAGATGAGAAACATGCGGGGAATATGACCGAGTCAGTGTGGCGCATACGTATCTCGTTGAACAGGAATCAGGTCAAACGTAGTTCCAACTCTTGAAGATTAACAAGAATAGAAAATTTTAACTAGGGGAAACGACTGAGGCTGACACAAGCCGCCTACGTATCTCATTCTTGATAATTCAGGTCGAACGTAGTTCAAGTACAAAGAAACATTAAAAAGGGATAAAGGGGTGACCGAAGCCGACATTGGCCGCCTACATATCTCATTCTTAAGAATTCAGGTCAGACGTTTTGGGTTTTATTTACCCTGATTTCTTACCATAAATAGATTTTCCTTTTATGAAAAGGTTTTGGATTGACTAGTCATTTTTTCTGGTAGGAAAAGGTTTAGGACTCTATAAATAGAGGCATGTTCCTTCTAACTTATCAACATTCACAATGTAGTCTTAAGGGCTTTGAGAGTTTTGGTGAGGGGGAGAATTTATGGGTCACAAGCTTGATACGTTATCACTTGTGTGAACCTCCTATGTATTCTGAGTGAATTGATTGAGGTTGTTTCTCTATGTATTTTGTACTCTCATATTTATAGTGGATTGCTCATCTCCTTTGTGTACGTAGGTCGATTGACCGAACCACATTAAATCTTTGTGTCTTTTGATATATTTCTCGTTGTCTTCTTATTCGTGGTCTTTCGAGGTTTGCTTTGCTCCCTTCCGCGTTTACACCTGCTTATTTTCGGTCCTAACAAGACGTAGTTCATTGCACATGAAAGATGCTTAAAAGGGAAATCAAAACCAAACAAACGATTGCAAATAAACAAAGCGATAAAAGTGCGATTACATAGAAATAAAACAACAAACTCCAAATGCAAGACTAAAAGCTGCCGAAAGTGCGACTTTCAGGAAACTTGCTTCTTCTTTGCAACTGGTCATGCCAACAACTACTCCTTATGCTTGGCTAGCGGATTGGTGTTCACATTCGGTGGAGCTTGAGCGAGTGTTACCACCTCATTGTCAATTAGATCTTGAATTTTGCGTTTGAGAGTGATACATCTCTCGGAATCATGCGCAAAAACTCCTGAATGATAAGCACAATGCTTACTTGGGTCATACCACTCGGCTGAAGTATTTACTGTCTTGGCTTCCACCGGATAAAGTATACCTGCCTCTTTCAATCTCTCAAAAAGTTGAGTCCGTGTCTCACACAATTGAGTGAAGACTCTGGGAGGCTTTTTCTCAAAATTAGGATGATGTGCATTGTTCCGAGGATTTTGCATTGGTCGTGGAGAATGAAATGTTGCTTGATTGTTGCAAACATAGTATTGTGAATTAGGATAGCCTGGAGGTAGTTGACAAGTTATATGATGCAGCTCCTCGAGTCGTTAACATCATAACTTCTTTCTCCTTTTTCTTTCCAAAAGAACCAGTTTGATAGACCCTATTAGCAAACTGAGATGAGGTGTAACATGTTATCCTGCCATGAGATTATTAATTAGTGAGACACAATATAATTATTTCAAACTACAGAGATAATTATTAAATATGGTAGGCATGTTATGTACTTAGATAGTTTCACCCTTTTTATTTGGTAAATCTGTTATGTTTAGGGTTAATGAATGAAATGAACACCTTTTGGCTATTTCTATTACTAAAATTTTAGCTTAAATTTGGGAACGAACATAAGTACCTCCTATACTATGATCGAAATTCTAGATACACAACTTAACTAAACTAAGGTCCTATTACACCCCCAAACTCATTCTTTTTGTAATTTTATAAATCTTTTGGCTTATATGACACACTCCATGACTCCACACAATTGAGGTGCGTTGGAGATGTTTGGCTTACGTGACACACTCCAAGTTAAAGATGTATTTTTAAAATTACACAAAAATGGGCTTAGGGGATAATAGGACCATAGTCTAGTTAAGATGTGTCTTTAGAATTTCGGTCATAGTCTAGGAGTACTTGTACTAAACTGCTAAAAGTTCAAAAATACTAAAATTGGCCAAACCTTCTACTCTTTTTCTTCCTTCTAGTTCACCATTAATAACTTCTTTTCCTTGTGTATTCCCCCTCCTCTTTTTTCTTTTCATGCGTTAGTTGTTTTTTCCTTTTCTTAGAAACTTAGCGTACTGTAAAAGTGAATAGTTTCGAGTGAATTATATATCAAAAGATTCAAAACATCAAGATAATTTCATATTTAAAAGCTTTGGTACTATTTAGAGCTAGGTGTTTCAAGCTGATCGAGATTGAATAATCAATGTATACTTTATATATAATTAAACTATGTTTAGTTTTTTGAGTATATCGTCATATGTAGAGATACGCTATATTAAATAATCAGTTTTCATTATATACTATATGTGACTTTTAACAAACTACTCCATATTAGTGTATATATAGTCAGTGTATTTATTGTCAATGATTTTTTAATTATATGTCTATATTTATTGTAAACTAAAATTTATTATGTATAATTGTAATATTCCTTAAGTATATTAAAAAGACTAAAATATTAAATATATTAAATTAAGTACCATTTTAGTTATTTTCTCAAAAAGTCTCACATAAGGACAAAAGAAATAACTCATATCCTACTCACGCTCTCCAATTTCTTAGTACCAAAAACATTTGAAGAACCAAAAGCCGCTATTGGAGTGTTAAACTCACGATTGCTTCCTTCTTTGTTAAGCTGTTTTGCTTCATTAACCTCCGTTTTCGATTGCAGATATCTACCCGTTGCCGAATTTGATGGATTCAAGTAAGTTTCTGCACTCACTAGCATTACTTGTTTATGTATTGAAAGCTGCTATGTTTTTGAGAAAAATGATAAAACAACACATTTGAGATGTGGATGAAGTTTTGGTGTTTTTTTTCCGGTGAATTGATCGGCGGGAGGACATTTTTTTAGTTTTCATTTTGTTTAGAGTTAACAAACGGGATGTAAAACAAGAATTTTTTTTCTGTTTGTTTTTGTATCCTCAGTTATGTTTTGATGAAACTAGGGTTAGTTTTTTTTTTTTGTCTGTGTTTGTGTAGAGGAATGCATTCTTTTGTTAAAAGATTTTATGTATAAGGGAGTTTGACCATGAAAATTGATAGAATTTTTTTTAAAAAAACTTTTTTCACTCCAAATCACTCGCAAAAACTCAAAAACAACTCCAATTTTCTTGTGTTTGGTTGTGAATATTAACTGGAGTTGTTTTTGAGTTTTTGTGAGTGAAAAAAAGTGAAAACAACTTGACTTTTAAAATGAAGTTATAGAATGAATTAGATATAAAGTTTCTAATCTTGTAAAAAATTGAATTTGAAATAAAGGTATGAAATTTGTAGAGAATCATATAACTAGTGGAATTGAATAAATTTTTTTGGAAGTTATTTCTTCCCTTTTCTTTTACGTTTGGGTGCTTTTTCATGCCGATATTTGATACATATGACATGTTTCCTGTGACTAGTTGTCAAAATGGATAAGAGTAATGTAGAGATGGTGGTTGATAGATCAGAGGAGCCTCAGATGAAGACAAACGCTGTAACTGTTACCACTGATGGTGATGGTAGGTCGGACCAATTTCCGAAAGTGACAATCGAAGTTAAGGATTCTTCTGCATTTATAGGTGAGGATGATGAAGGCTCCCCTGAGGAGCAAGCTGCATTTATCGAAAAACTAGGCTCCTTTTACCTGGAGAAGGCGGTAGAATTTAAACTACCTAGGTTTTATGGTCATCGGCTTAATTGCCTAAAGTAAGTGTATCATATTTTTATCATTGAGACTTTTTATTTTAATCTTGTTCCATATACATATTATATCTTGTTATGTTTTTCGTGCTAGGTTATGGAGATCTGTGACCAAACTAGGTGGCTATGAGCGGGTAAGCCTTTTATTTTGCGCTTGTATTTTACTTTTTTAATTGAATCAAGAACTGCAGAGGATATCAGAAGCATCCCTGGATGACTATGTTACAGTGTGAACCTCGAGTTGTTAGAGAGGGTATTCTTAATTTATATTTAAGAAATAAGCAATGTAGCTCCGTAGTTTATAGTATGTTATAAAAAAATTCAAGCGGTGGTTGTGTATTTTCTTCTGTTACAATATGCTATGAGTCTGTCAGATTAATTTTATGTTATTCCCACGTACTTTTGATGGTGTACTATTAAGCTACTTTTTCTCTGTAGGTAACTGAATACAAATTATGGAGGCTTGTGGGAGACTCCTTCAATCCCCCCAAGTGAGCATTTAGTAACTTGATATAAATATTTCTCCTTTTCTCGTTAAACATCAACTTCTCCAAGATGTAAGAGAGATGTTATCTGTTCCGACTTGACGTAGAGTTTAAGAAAGTAAATATTTTTTTTGAATCTTGTAGCCTTGGATCAAAACAGTACATGGTCCAATTATTTTACTTAAAATTATAACAATTTTTCGAAATAGAGAATTATATGAATTAGGGAGAAACTCCATGAAAGGAAAATCAATGATCTATATAAATAACTAAGCAGGAAATGTCCCGAAGAAATCCAACGAGTAACATAATCTTGTTGTATAGTAAAGAGCAACTATTACCTTTTTCTGATGAATGGTATAGTCTTACGATTTCATCGACTAAAAAGGTTATCAAATGAAGTGTAATTATGTAAAGATATGGAACCTCGAAGCAACTCAACCCCATCTCATGGGCGTTGGTTTGTCCATTTCCATATAAAAAGTCCAATTTCTCATACATCTTCCGATGTGGGATTTCTTATCATTCCCACGTATGCCCAGACCTCAACTAGAGCATGAACCGTTATAAATGGGGAACCAACATCGGTGGTGAACAACAAACTGGGATAAGTCTAACTCTAATGCCATGTAAAGATATGACACCTGAGTCTACCACAACCTCAAAAACTAGCTCATGAAGGGAGGTTTGTCCAAGTCCACATAAGGAGTCTAATTTCCCATTCCTTTTCAGATGTGGGACCTTTTAACAATTTCAATTGAAATGATCGAAAAGGAAATGTGAGTTAATGTATGCTCAAGGTTGAAAATATCATTAAAAAACTTTAAAAAGAAGAGTCCCTTGTTCAAATAAGTATTTTAGGTTGAAGGTTCATTTTAAATTTGAGTTTAGATAAACCAAATATGAGTGGAATGTACCAAAATGTCCTTAATCTTATAGTCTTGAACATTTCATTAAGTTGTGACACGTTGAAATTAAGAATTGCCAAAAAAGGGAAGAGACGTTCTTTTCTTTGAACTTGGTAACTTTGGAAGGAAGCATTCTTTTTGTAGCAGATAGAGTATTAAAACTACTAAAATTGAAAGTACGAAAAACATGAAGTTCTTTTACAAACATAACAACATAGATTCCAACATCAAGCTATAAGCTAAGTTGCTCGGACTCTTCATTTTTGGTGCCACACTCGTGTAGACACGACATGCGTGTGGGATCCGTGTCCAATTTGGTCAACCGATTTTAGGTGCTTTGACCAAAATCGATGGGGTAAGTGTGGATAGTTTTAATGATTGTCTGTAATCAATACACAAGCGAAGGTGAAATTTAAGAAAATGAAATACCTTTTTTCTAAGAATTTCTATATCACTCCTTCTCCTTTAATCTCCTTCCAGATTCTCCTCAAGTTCTCCCATAATATCTCATAATTTAGGTTTTCTAACTCTTCTTTAGATATTTTAATTATTCTTAGGCGAATCCCCGCACCCGTATCCCTACATAGATTCATATCCCCGAATCTTATCATGAAGGATCCAACATCTAGATCTGCACCCATATCGGACACCCGCACTGACTCCGAGCAACTTAGGCTATCTATCTACTACTATACGACTTCCTTTAAATGCTTTTTTTGGGGCTCTGATAATCTACTTTCTCAGGACTTGCACTACTGTTTCTTGGACATTCCGCGGCTTCTATGAGAAGGTAATAATACCAATCATGCTACTTGTTTTGACTAAAAAGTTATCTGTCTCTCTTACTTTTTGTTTCTGTACATTCTATTATCTCATGATTTCTCTATATGTTAGTTACTTCTCCAATACGAAAGGCATATGACACAAATTGGAGAGCTTCAACTTCCTATTGCTCCTTCTCCTGTTTCTTGGGGTGTTGACAATGAGGTAACACCGTGTTTACTTTGTTGTTATGTGACGTATCTTTACATCTGTTGTACACCTTTTAATTGATGTATGGGGAAGCCTATTACCCTAAGTAGTCAGAATTATCAACATATTTCGACTAATGGTCTTTATTTCATCTAAATGACGAATCAACTAATGTAGCCTTGTTGTATATGTATATATATATACAAATATTAACTATTTGACGTAATTCCGCAGGGAAGTGGTTACCAAATTTCTGCATCAGGAAGGGCAGTAAGAGATTCTGCTGCTCGTTGTAGGCTAGGCTGGCAGGAGCAACACCTTCTTGGTTATGGTGAGGTTGCTGAGCCGATTGTAAAGGTGTCACGACCCAAAATCGAGCCGCGAGTGGCACCCACACTTATCCTACTATGTGAGCGAACCAACCAATCTAAAACCCCAACATATTGAACAAAATACAAAGCGGAAGACTTAAAACTCATTAACGAAATCAATTAAATAACTTCTAAAATTTATAACCCATTATCCCCAAAATCTGGAAGTCATCATCACAAGAACATCTATCCTCAAGTTACTAATATAAAAGTATCTAAGAAGCTAAAATAAATAAAGGCTAGTCCATGCCGGAAGTTCAAGGCATCAAGACATTGAAGAGAAGATCCAGTCCAAGCTAGAAGCATTAGCTCACCCTGAAATCCGGTGTAATGAAGACTGGCTAAAATCGCTGCTGAGTTGAAGATGACGGTACGTTTGCTGCATTCCCCAAATAACAAAGAAAGAAACAACAAGTAGGGGGTCAGTACAAAACACAAGTACTGAGTAGGTATCATCGGCCAACTCAAAATAGAAAACAGTATATATCAGTTCATATCATAAATCAACTACAATACTCAACATGTAGCAACAAGTACTATAATCATCAATAAGTACTACCAAGTTCATCCATGAGGACTCAAGCCTCAATACCACACTCATTTGGGAATTAGGTTCATTACATTGAGTATATTAACATCTCTTAAGATTCCTTATCTTTCTTCCTCTTGTGTCGGTACGTGACACTCCGATCCCCTACTACTATGTGTCGGAACGTGACACTCCGATCCCCTAATTCTACGTGTCGGTTCGTGACGCCCGATCCCCTAATACTATGTGTCGGAACGTGACACTCCGATCCCCTAATTCTACGTGTCGGTTCGTGACACCCGATCCCCTAATACTATGTGTCGGAACGTGACACTCCGATCCCCTAATTCTACGTGTCGGTTCGTGACACCCGATCCCCTAATACTATGTGTCGGAACGTGACACTCCGATCCCCTAATTCTACGTGTCGGTTCGTGACACCCGATCCCCTAATACTATGTGTCGGAACGTGACACTCCGATCCCCTAATTCTACGTGTCGGTTCGTGACACCCGATCCCCTAATTCTACGTGTCGGTTCGTGACACCCGATCCCCTAATTCTACGTGTCGGTTCGTGACACCCGATCCCCTAATACTATGTGTCGGAATGTGACACTCCGATCCCCTAATTCTACGTGTCGGTTCGTGACACTCGATCCCCTAATATCATTCTATCAATTCATCAAGCCTTCTTTTATACCAAGGCATCATCAATCTCATTACTTTAGTTCATCAAGCCTTCTTTTATACCAAGGCATCATCAATAACAAGGTGAATTAGGATTCTTCAAGATTTTGGATTCAAAAGCTTCATTATGCTTATTTTATCACAATCACATAATCACATTCATGCAAGCATACAATTAAGCATATAGAAGGGTTTACAATACTACCAATACATATCATTCACTATTAAGAGTTTACTACGAATAGTATCAAAACCATAACCTACCTTCACCAAGGATTCTTGAGCAAGCAAGCAATCTCTCAAAGCTTTTTGTTTCCTCTTTATTTGTCTCTCTCTATCGATCGTTCCTCTCTTCTCCTTGTTCTTTCTATTTTTCTTCTTCAAAACCCTCTCTCTTTTCCCTAATTAGCATATAATTAGGTATAAAAGATGAGGAATTAACCCACTAAGTAACTCAAGGTCATCTCCCTTACACCCCCAAGAATTTGAGTTATTAATATTAACCCACAAAATTTATAATTATAGCAGGAATAGTCCAAAACGCCCCTTTAAAACTTACCCAGAAATCCGACCCAGACTGGGATTACGCAACCTGTGACGGCCCGTCGTGCCTGCGACGGTCCGTCCTGCAGGTTCGTCACAACCTTCAGAGACTCAATTTCCTTGATGAGTCTGAGACGGTCCGTCGTGCCTACGACGGTCCGTCCTGCAGGTCCGTCACAGACTTCAGAGAATTGCTCTCAGTACCCAATTCTCAAGAGTTGAAGTGTTTTGAAACGGAACCTCACAACGGTCCGTCATGTCTGTGACGGTCTGTCCTGCAGGTCCGTCACAGAGTTCAGAGAGTCAATTTCAGCACTCAAATATAAGAATTCCAAGTGTTTGGAACGAGACACCCTCGACGGTCCGTCGTGCCCATGACGGTCCGTCGTTGGATACGTCGTCTCAGACAGTTTTTCCAGAAATAAAATCTGCTGCTCAAAACGACTAAGCAGGTCGTTATAGGTAGGGACAACAAAATAATTACCGAGGCTTCCTATTATGGAAATAATCTAAAATATTTAATTTGAATTATTATTACCATAATTAGTTAATAATTATTCCACTAGATATTTGTAATTTCACTCCTCTATTTATATTTCGAAATTTCCCACTAAATACATGTATTTCTCTGTATTAAGATTACAGATACTAATCAATAAAATAATTACTGACGAACGTAATCCAATGATCAATTTTCTTTAGAGCACTGCTTCACTTATTTCATGTATTGGATTCGTAAATCCGCTAGTAAGGTTTGACACTATAAAAGGTTTTACGCTTCTCAAAGAGGCATATCATCATTCTCTATATCGGGACATGAATTCCATTAACTAACTTATTATTTTACCAATATATATTATCATCATTCAATCTACCAGGTATGTTGACACATCTTAGAATCTCACCTTTTAATAAATCAAAACGATAATTAACATACACGGATCATAATAATTATATCAGGATTAAGTATATAAGTACATTTAATAATTTAGAAAATATGTATTTGTCAGTCAGTCTAAAGAAACTACGTCTACTCAGTTCCGTTCAATACATACAACACGTACTAGCATAAGAAATTAGAACTTTATAATTCTCATAATCAAGATAAACTACATATAATCATGTGCGACAATGGTATCGATGCCATGTCCAATTCTCATCTTAGATTATGAATAAAAATCTTTATACTTATACACCGATGATTTAATCATCTGTGTATAAGCTTAAACTCTATACACTAAATCATCTTATATATAAGTAAACATACACCGTAAATGAATATATGATCTATTAAAAATGAATAAATATATAATTATTCTACAATAAATATAATATCTAAAAATATGGTTAATAGTATAGATTCCAACAATTGTGTACTTAGACTTTTAGCCGTTACGATTGTTATAATGTACTATATATAAATGCATGGTTAATAGTATATAGCCTAACAATTTCTCACTAAGATATTTAATCTTTTAAATTGTTAGAATACTATTTCTAAATAAATGATCAATAGTTTATACCCTAACATGTTGGTCCAATAAGGTTACACTTGTCAAGATGCATGATGCATTATTCAATTGAAAAACATTTCTACACCACTATGCTTAAATAAATGTAGAATTTAGATTCTTCAGTATTACACTAATTTTATATCCGTTCACAATGCGACATAATTTACTCAGATATCATCAATTTATTATTTACACATACCTAAAGCTCTCATTAGGTTTCATAAGTCGTAGGCTCATCAAGATTACATTGTCTACTGATTATGATATTTTCTTCTCTTTCTAGCAATTATCGCAATTGGAACCGACTTTTTTTTATCATACTTTATTTATATTGTAGAGTTTTTCCCTCTAAGATATTTAATAGGAGCATTTGCAATTTAAATATTAGACTATTTTTGGGTCAACAAATTCTTGTAGAATTTGACTTCAATTGTCTTTTGAATGAGTATCGTACTAAAGATAATTCACAAAATATTTCTTTGTTGCTTATGTTGTGAATGATGGTATATATTTTAATTATATACCGCACATCACAATCTACTAGATGAAAAATTATTTGTTTCCGACCTAAACAAATTGAGAGTAGTGGGAAAATTAGTGTGTGATGGAATGGTAAAGGGATGGGGGTTGAGTGGGTGAAGGAGAAAATAAACTTAGAATTTCACTTATGCAACTTTTTTGCCTACTTCCATTAGTAAAGTTATTGTCCTCGTTTTTAAGGAAACTTGTTTTCTAGAAAATAAATTTTTCAAACATTATGACCAATCAAACATAGAAAAATTGAATAATATTTTTCGGGAAATGGTTTCCTCCTTACCAAGCAAACCCTAGTATTAATTTGTTGGTTTGATTCATAGAGCGTTGTTGTATACAAATACATCCTGTCAATGACCAACAAAAAAAATGTATTCTCTTAAGCAATGGTTCAACTATTTATTAGAGGTATTCAGTGTCAAACTAGCTCAGATATCACTCAACTTTATTAGGATGAATGTCTTGATTACTCAATTTGGAAATTATGATCTTAACACGAACAAAAACTTTGTGAATTTCAAAATGCACGTTGACAATAAATGCACATGAGATCATCTTATATATGTATGCATCTATTTAAGATATCACATAAGAGGTGAAGATGTCAATATTCAATTTTTATATTTTTAGAGATTTGATTGAAATATTAGTTGGTCTAATCTACTTATCATGAGAACAAATAATAAAAAATTTCAAAGAATCTGTTAGTTCTTCAATATATGTTGAATAGTTAATATGCACAGTTTCAAGTTTAAAAAATTGTTCATGATTAGCATCGAATATTTTTTATCAAAGCAATAGTTTTATATAGGTTTCACTTCCTTTAGGAAAATCTAGAAATTTTTATTTCCTTAAAGGAAATTAATAAATCATACCGTAGAAATCATTTCACAAGATTTATTTTCTTCAGCCTTATATTGATACTTTAATAAAGTTAATCAAGTTGTATCTATGTACTACATGTACATATTGAAATGAATTTCAATCCACAAAAATGACATGTACATCCTTTATTATTATTTCTCTTGAAGAGAAGTTGAGGTATTTCATTCATTCACTACGGAGAATGAAATCTGATTACTTGAATGTTTTTGAAATACAAAATTCATCTCATTATTTTGCTGAAGTAGACATCGCCTCAGAGTATTTCTCATATAGTTTTCAAATTATTTTTTCTTTAGGAGAAAATTTGGCAGGTTTACTCTTTGGAGCATGTATTTTGAAAACTTTACCACTTCCAGAATAAATGTTAAAGTTCTATTTATTCGAGAGTAAAGTTCAAAGATCTATTACTTTGGGAGAAGATGTCAAATTCTTACTAATTAGGGAGTTAGTTGCAAAGTGTTTACTACGTTAGAAGTGAACTTTCCTTGTTTATGTCACGTTCCAAACTACTCCCTTGACGTGATTGGCAGCAAACACACAGCACCTGACATGTAATCCCAACTTACATACCTTAACCATTAATTCATAACATTTGCCGAAATAAATAAGTACTCAAACAGTATGAAAAATTATTATGAACACTTAGTATCTCAATATATGAATATAACACTCTTGCCCAAATCCCATACTAAACCAAGATGCACAAAAAGGAACCACAAAAAGGACTCCGAATATTAATAACGGAAAAGGCACAAGTACCCCCTAGACTATGACCAAAATCCCAAAGACAGACCTTAACTAAACTAAGGTTCTATTACCCCCATTAACTTTTTTTTTTTTTTATAATTTTATACACCTTTTATCTTACCTGACACACTCCATGACTCCACACAATTGAGGCGCGTGGAGATATTTGGATGTCACGTAAGCCAAAAAGGTGCACAAAATTACAAAAAAAATAAGTTCATTGGGGTAATAGGACCTTAAAATAGTTAATGTGTGTCTCCGGGATTTCGGTCATAGTCTAGGGAGGTACTTGTGCATTTTCCCTATTAAAAATAATGAGTCTTTTGAAAGCCTTCACGAGAAATGCATTTGTTCACCTCACAACTGTTGATCAACTCTAATAAACTCATCAATTGCTAGCTTTGTCATCACCATTAGTATCTACATGGACATGCATGTAATGTGTGTGTTATACATATATATAACCATGAAATCCTTGTCCTGCTCCTTTAAAACACCCTTGCAATAAGTGTTGGAGTATACAAACACACCACGAGCAGAAAAATTATTTGCATACGTTTTATATCTAAAAATAATATCCAAGAACTTTCAAACAATTGTTTATCAAAAATGCTATATTTTTAAAGACAATTTGCACTAAGAACTTGCCAAAAAGGGCAGTTAAAGCAATTAATAAACACCACAAGTCCACGACAACAAATACGATGAGAAAAATATATTTAGAAGAATACACAATGCTCAGTACTTCCAACAACCATAGACAATGCACAATACCGTCAAGAATCATACAAATGTCAAAACCTCATGGCTCACACTCGTATCAGATCACAAAACAATTTTATCAATGGAGTTCTAATTCGTATTCTTGAAAGAAAAATATGTGTTTGGACCTAAAGACCACTGGTTCTCCCAAGCACACGTTCTTCCCAACCCAGGTAGAAAAAATATGTATTAAAAGGGATTTGAAAAGCAAGCACCCGAAGCTTAATGTTTCACTTAACTCAATTTTAAACTCAAGTCAAACACGTTCTCAAATACTTACGCAGGAAGTCAACTCGGATTAATGAGTTTTGAATTCAGAACCAATAATATTTTCGAGTAACCAATTCATTATAGAGTCCAAGTATATATCGAGTTTCATCCCTTCTTGTTGGTTGGTGGATAAAATTTCAATTTCATTAAGTTTCATGCTTAGAGCTAAATCGTAAATTTCTACCTTGAACTTATCTCAATATTATCATTCATACGCAAATAGTTAATATTATGTCCAAAGTATTGATTATTCATATATCAGAATATAATAATCAAAATGAATATAAACACGATGTTGTAACAATAGAGCCGCATAGCCAACACTGATGGCTTAGCCCCCAATTTCTCAATATAATGTCTAATCTCATAATTATTTCCATAAGATCATTCCATACTAGTCATTGCCATATCATTAATTGTTGACCAATATCATTTCGAAAGGAGTACAAATTAAGATTTGTAGTACCTAAAGCTTTTCTTTTAAATTTGTTAAACGGTACTAAGGGGATGTTACGTAATTTGTTAGAGTTATGCACGTCGTAGTAATATAGAGATTAATTATGAGTAAATTTGTCTATTGTTTATGTAGATATTACTTATGAAGAGATAAGTTAAACATGTATTACAAATTCTATATTCTATTCTGCATAAAAAAAATACTTAGATTCCGTCATAAATTATACATGTATTAATTATGCGGGTTTTAAAATTGTCAATCAGATGTCGTATTAGTTTTATTCATGAATGACTTATTTCATATATATCTACCAAACATTGTATATGTTATATGGAAATTAATATGGATAACTTGTTTCTTATGTTATTACCAAAAGAGCCCTTAAGAAGGGTCGTCTCAACATGTTTGGGGGCCTAAAGTCAAACGTATAAAGAGGCCATATTTTTTTAGTTGACAAAAATAAATTGAATAATTATATCATAGTCTGTGTAATCAAACAAATGAGGTCTAGAGAGGCAAGACTAGCATTATAAAGTAAGAATGTAAACAATGTAAATTATTTTCAATAAAAATTATATAATATAAAGTTAGAATAATAAGACAGGACTCAATTTTTTTTTTACATATGATTATATTAAAATAGTGTTATGATGAATTTGATAAGTAGATATATAAATATTAAAATGATCTTGATTAGTGTTGGTGCTTGAAATTTAAATAAGACACCAAAAACAAATTTGATCTTTGTATAAAAACACAACAATAGATTTTAGATAATGTAGAAGGTTTGAACGTTTGAGATCAGACTTTAGAATATTCAATAATGAAAGAATAAAAAATAGTGACAAGAGAATAAAAAAAGCAAGTATAAGAACACAATACGATTGGTTCATGATAAACGTAAGAATATAAATGTGCTAGACAACAAAAGAGATAGTCACATGTGAAACTAGAAAGAATACTACAATTAACTAGTCACATAAGAATGTAGAAAAGATACTACAATCAACTATTATATTTTCTATACAATTTTTTTTTTAATATTTATCAATGTATGAAATTTTCTATCTATCTATCTATCTATATATATATATATATATATATATATATATATATATATATATATATATATATATATATATATATATATATATATATATATATATATATATATATATATATATATATATATATATATATATGATAAGCATATATGGGAGAAAATGGGAGGCCCAAAAAAATTTGGGCCCCAAGCGATTGCTTTTGTGGCCTTATGGTCGAGACGGCCCTTCCCATAAGTCTAAGCCCATTCTACACATATAAAACTCTTCTAATCTATCTCTAATTTTGTAGTTCTCTTTTAAAATTTAGTAACATGTTTTGCTCCTTTATATTTCGATTGTGAAGAAACAAATTCGATTAGGTCAGAAATTGAGATGGATGGTACAAGATAGACGGCTGCTCAGGCTTAGTGAGGTGGAGTTGCTGCCGGAGATAGAGATTTTGGTGATTGGCGGAATGAACGTCTGCTCTATACTCGTCAATGGATTGTCAACAATGTGTAAATTTTATTTAAAAAATAATCATCTTGTTCTTGTGTTTATGTTAAAGATTTTGGATTTGGAATCAAGTGTTATTTTGTGATTTATCAGTTTAATGTGGAATAACTTGTTTTTTTAGATTTAATTTTTTTCAAAGCTCACTTCTCCAAGTGAATTGGGGGATTTCTATTAATTCTACTCGGTTGAGTAATGTGATTATAACTACTTATATTGTTTAGATAAAATAAGTTTTATTCTTTCACAACAAAACGTGATGTCGACATGTTTTAATATAATTGAGAAGCATTTATCTAGATTGTATTCTTATCAAGCCTTTAATTTAAAGTTGATCTTTTGTCAATATGGTTGTATAGAATTGAGGACAGTAAGAGGCACTTTCCTATCTTTGGGAAAGACAGAGCAGAGGATCTTAGGGAAATTGTAGTGAGGTTTGAGGAAAAGATGTGGTCTAAACTATTTTATATTTATTCATGTTGGTATAAATTTGCATTTGTTTTTCGAGTCATCAAGACGCATTGAATACATTTTAACTCAAATTTATTTGATATTGCAGTATGATTATTTGTGGAAAGTGTCCTTTAAGATGCTGAGAATGCCAAATTGTTTACATCCCAATACTGCAACTAATAGTCAGAATGCCCATACTCCGGGTGAACAATGAAAGTTCAGGCTTTGTATTTCACATTTTCACTTGAAATTTAAAATTAATAAAAGAGATCCTCTTATTTTTATTGCTTTCTATTCTATTTATATTTGTTTTCAAATATCCTATATAAGTGGTGTCGTGCAGACCAACTGATAATCCTCATATTTTTTATTTTTTTTGCGAAAGTAAACTTAAAAGGGAACTTTGATTTTTTTAAGTCAATCCAAACACCCACTAAAAGTTTTGTTAGAAACAAACTTTCCCTTTGAAATACTCTTTCTTTCCTCGTCATGTTTCTCTTTTCTAAAACTCCCTTTTAAACTGAAAATTGAACGTAAGATATGATAGTGGAACATATATCCTATGAAACTACTTCTGGGCCGGAGAACAGTAACGAGGAAGCAACAGAGGAGGACGATTTGGACGTGTAAAAGGAGGATGTCGTAGAGGAGGTGGTGTTTAGAAAGGAGCAAAACTATGTGTTGGAGATGGACAAAAAGAGAATGTCAAAATTGGGGAAACTAAGATATTTTTATATTTGTTATTCTGCCTGTCCATTTATTTTGTTTCATGAAAGCCTTTTCCCTATTAAAAATAGCAGAGAAAAACAACATTATATGATAATGATACAAATCGTTTTTTTGCAATTGCTAAGTTGAGTAGCTAGCATAAATACACAAGGCCACTGATTTACATTTTGTTGTTCGATTCTCCAATTACCAATTTTTTCAATCCTTTCCTCTGAATTAATTACTTGTCCGTAGCTTTAGGATTCATAAAGCATTGTTTGTTCTCATCAATACTAAGATATCTCAATATGAATGCACATTCAGTGATCAATATATTTTATTGAGCTCCGAACATTGAATAAATAATAAATAGAAATTTCAAATAAAAAAGTATTTAATATTTAAAAATTTTAAATTAATAAAATAAAAATGTTATTTGATACAGAAATAAAATATATATGTTTACTAGTGATTGTGAAAATGGGTTTTCATTAGTTGTGGGGGTAATGGTTGGTGTTAGTTGTTAGTAATTGTGGTGGTACATGTGCTTTTGTTGGTAGAAATTAGTTGATGTTAGTAGTTGCCGGTGTTGTTGGTGGGGGTTGAAGAGCATGTAGTGGTTGATAATATGTTGGTGGTAGTTGTGTTGATTGAGGTCATTGGTAGTATGATTAACAACAATAGTTGTGGTAGAGGTGGGGTAGATACAATTATAATGATGTGGTTGGCGAGTGCAATGGTGGTTGGCGACGGTAATGGTTGTGGTGGTGTTTGGTGTTTTTGAATGTAGTGGGGGTGAATATACACACACAAAAAAAAACTCTTAATAAGATCTCAATATCTAAGACCTATTCAGATCAAATAAGTGCTTAAATTTAATGTAAACAAATACAATTAATAACACTAGGTTTGAACAATCATACCAACATTAAATACAAAAAAAGGATACCTAAGAATGACAATTTAGATCACATTGCCTCCTTATTATGATCATTTTATTTTTTCCTTTCTAAGGATGATTTCAATCGGAACCAACTATTTTATCATGCTTTGTGTATGTCATAGACTGTCCTTCCGGAACATTTAATAAGAGCATTTGCAACTGAAATATGAGTTAACTTTGGGTCAGCAAATTTGTGTAGCAATTGACTTGAATTAACTTTTGAATAAGTATCATACTAATGAGGTACCTGATGCTCGCATGAGGTTTCAGAAGTCATAATATTTACGAGAGCATATTGCCTACTTATTATGATAATTTCCTTTTTTTTTCCGTTGTAATGATTATTGCAATTGGAAGCAACTGATTTACCATGCTTAATTCATGCCATGTACTATGTCCTTTCGGGATATTTAAAAAGAGCATTTGAAACTGAAATATGAGATTACTTTGGGTCAGCAAATGCTTCTATAATTTGACTTAAATTATCTTTTGAATGACTATCCTCGTACCCTTTAGAACCAACCCCTCACACCTCCTCACTAGTTTTTCTATCACCCCTATTCACGTGTCCAAATGATCTAGTCTCGCTTCCCTAAACATAGGTCACTCCTATGTTTATCGAATAAACTCATATATAGCACGTTAAAATCTTTGAGGTGGAAATTATTTTTTACCTGAATCTATATCAATTGCTATGAGGCCAAATATGCCATAATTGATGGTCATATGCATAACAGTGTTATTTTATACATTATATCATATCCTAGACCAACACATAATTTTATTCTCATAAGCAGTGATTCAGCTATTTATCAAAGATATTCTATGTCAAACTAGCTAGCTTGGGTATAAATCAGCATTAGTGAAATGAATTGTCTTTATCTTAAAACAATGAATGTCAAACGACGTTATTACATTGGTGAGAGTTATATTCCTTACATTGTAATCTCCTCTTTCATATTCCCTCTCCAGACCCCTATATTTTTAAGAAATAATACATATATATATATATATATATATGTATTATATATATATATATAACTATCACATACCATTAGATTAAAAATAGTGTCATAACATATAACATTGATTGTAGAAAATTAAAGAAATAATGACCAAAAAAGAAACACCATTAATTATCTGTAACTAATTACAAGTAAACTTATCATGAAGATTCTTTTTTTTGCCAAAAGGTCCAGAATTTTACTTTGCTTATGTGATTAACATTATTCCTTCTATAGATGGACTAAAAATATGAATAATTCATTTTTAGGAACAATAATTCTCAGTATTAATGTATTATAATTTTCCCCTTTTTAGTTATTAGCGCTTTCTTGTTTCTCAAAAGAAAAAAGTAGCATGACAACCATGAGTGAGAAAGACCAATTCCTTAGCAGTAGTGGTGATGATGGAAACTCTGAAAGTTATTTTTATTTAAAACTCACCTCAGATAAAAAGAGAAGATTGAGACAAAATGTGAAGAAACTAGCCTCATTGATAGAATCAGTCAGCTCCCTAACGCTCTTATTGTTCAAATCCCTTCTCGATTGTTCATATCAGAGTCCTTCATAACGAATATTCTCTCTAAACATTGGAAATACTTCTGGACTTCTGTTGACAACATTGTTTGTGACAATAAGGAGTATTGTCATTCACATGTCTTGGTGGTACACAAATTCATTTCCTTAACGGACAATAGAAGTCCAGAAGTATTTCCAATGTTAAGAGAGAATAGTTGTTCTGAAGGCATCTGTTATGTTCAATCGAGAAAGAATTTGAACAATAATAGCATTAGGCAGCTGACTGATTCTATCAATGAGGTGAGTTTCTTCACATTCTGTCTCAATTTTCTTTTAGAGGTGAGCTTCAATAACAAAAACTTTCAGAGTTTCCATCATCACCACAACTATTAGGGAATTACACTCATGGTTTTCATGCTACTTTTTCTTTTGTTGAGAAACTACAAAGCGCTAATAACTGAAAAGGGGAAAATTATCATACATTAATAATGAAGAAAATTGTTGCTTCAAATGAATTATTCATATTTTTAGTCCATCAAAGAATAATGTTAATCACATTAGCAAAGTAACATTCTGGACCTTTTGGCAAAAAAAAAAACATCTTCATGATAAGTTTACTTGTAATTAGCTATAGACAATTAATGGTGTTTCTTTTAATTTTGGTTTATTATTTCTTTAATTTTCAACTAACAAAGTTATATTTGATGACACAATTTTTTATCAAATTGTATGTGATACTTTTATATATATATTTTTTTTTAAATTTCTTAAAATATAGGGCTCCGGAGAGAAAAAATGAAAGTGGAGATTAAAAGGTGAGGAACATAACTCTCTACCAATGAATTCTCTTAACTCGATAATTCATCTCTATGAATGTCAAACTGCATGTATATTGTAAACACACATATGACTATCTTACATAGATGAATCTATTTAAGATATAACATGATAGGTGAACATGTTTATATTGACCTTTTATATTTTTCATGAAAACAAACAATATAACAGAATTTTGAAGAATCTTGTAGTTCTTCAATATATTTTTGAATAGATATTATGCACATCTTTAGAATTCCATTATCATTCGTGATTAACACTTAAATATTTTTTTATCAAAGCGGTAATTTTGACATTATTGTCACTTCTTTTAGGAAAGCTTATGAATTGTTGTTTCCTTCAAGGAAATAAATAGAATATACAACTGAAAGCAGTCAACAAGATTTATTTCTCACACCTTAAAATGTTACTTTAATAAAGTTGTTCTAGATATTTCTATTTCCGACAGGTACATATTGTAGCAACTTTCAGACACAAAATAAAATGTATATGATTTGTTATTTTATCTCTTCAACAGACAAACAGTGGTATATGTTTTATTCATTTCGGGAATGAAACCTTATTATTTAAATGTGCTTGATATATAATATTCATAAATAGCTCATTATTTTTCTCAGGCACAATTAAGACATTATTTTAGAATATTCTTGAGAAATTTTTCTAAATATTATTTTTCAAGAGAAAATTGTGAAGTTTCACAATTTGAAGAATGTAAGTTGATGAGTCCTCAAATTGGACTTTTTAGGGCTTTATTTTAATAGAAAAATTATCTTTTAATGCTTATTTAGTAACAATATCTAATGAAAACGCATATGTTTCATGCATTTGAAGTTTTAATGCAAGCATGGACACTTAAGTGCAAAAAGGAACAAAAAGGCTGAAAAGAACGTAGAAATTGAAGCCCAATGAGCATCGCCAAGAACACTTGGCGAGTCACCGAGTGGACATACGCCGCCCTTTGTTCCAAACATGCGAAGCCTAGAAGAAATTGTATCAAAAGGTAATGAAAGGAGCAGTTGGCGCATCGCTGAACAGGTTTGCAAAACAATGTTATACCTCCCAATGGTCCAAAACACAAAATGTTAAAGGCAAGCACAAAACGACGATGAACTAGAAGAATGGTGATTCACCGAGTAGTTCGGCGATCACAATTAACCTCGCCGAGTGGTTCACCGAAGAACTTAATCTGAAAACTATAAATACTAGCCATAGGTTTTATTTTTAGAGATCCGAACATTTTTATAGTTTAGCGACTTTAGAATATTTTTCTTTGTATTTTCTCTCAGGTTATGAGAGGGCTTTCTTGGAGACTTGAAGAAGGAAGTGTTTCATCTTTTCCATGTTGGAAGTGGGTCTTCTCTATTCGTCTTCCCTTGCTCATATTAAGGTTTAATTTCTTATACCCATGTGATTTCATTTTCATTTTAGGTGTAATTTGTTATTGCTTGATGTGTGGCTAAGAACCTCATTCTGGGGTTTGATTTAGAAAATATGTGTTGATATTATTGTTGGGTCTTGCTTTGTGAGAGGTTAGATGTATTTTAATGGTTATTAGACCTAGTGGTTGTGGTTTAACTTAATTGGTTTGTACTTGCAAATATAAACTCAACGATGTATTTTCGGCTTGCCCGAGAGAGAGATCGCAAAACAAAAACTTCTAGACTGATGGCCTAAGGAGTGGGTCGGCATAAGGTTTAGCCCGAGAGGGTGAGCCCTAGTCCCATATCCCAACACTCAGCTGAAGAGAGCGAGTGGGGTAAGGCGTAGGCTGGCCTTCATTTGGTAAATGGGTGTCCGAGAGGAACACATTTGAAACGGGGTCAGTTTCCCGATAGGGAACTTATCTCCATCTAAAGTTTAGCCTAGTCACTAGTATCTTGCAAATTTCCTATCGAAATCATGTACCCAACTACTTATCTCAACTTGTATTGAGTTCACACCCCAAAAACTTTTCCCCATACTTGATTCCGTTATGCATTTTTATCATTTTAACTATATTTGTGACAAACCCCCAATCGATATTTGACACTTTGGTGTCACCCCTTTAATTTACAATGTTTTTAGTCATTAATCTCTTTAGCTATGATTAATTAGAATGAAATTCTAATTTAACTACATTTTCTCAAAACTGCTCCTTTGAGACACGACCTCAACCCTTGGTTGAGTTACCAAACTATCGATGATCATACACACTCATACCGTAGGGTAGTGTCGTTGCCCACAATAAGCAACAAAATGGCGCCGCTTTGGGGAAGTGGTGTCACATGAAAATGTATTTCAGTAGAGTTTTTATTCTTATAAGTGGTAGTCTACTTACTTATTTTTCATTTTTGTTTTAAGTGTTTTTGTTGTAAGCAAGAACTATGAGTGTAAATGGCAGTAATTGTAGCCAGGTGGGCAACCAAGATGACTTAATTAATCTCAAATATGCCAATGAGCAAATTGTCAATGACCCCCATATCATAGGAGGTATTGGAGACATTCGCTTACCCTAGCCGATGGGAATGCAGTGCTCCATAAAAAAAGCACTATGTTGCAGCTCTTGCAACTAAAAGGACTATTCAGCGGATTGGCTCATGAGGATCCCCATGAGCATCTTCGAAACTTTGTAGATGTTTATAGGCCATTCTCTTTCAAAAAATGTCTCTCAAGAGTCACTAAGTTTGTTTAATCTTTGTTTAGTCACTGAGTTTATGGTATAACATATATTATCGATTATTACTCTGTTCTTCTTGCATAATTGGTAGATTCCCATTCAACTATGCTTTGAGTTAAATTTTTATGTGTTGAAATGTTATAGGTCTTAGTCAAAGCTTTTGTTGAAGAGGCTTGAATTTCGTTATCAGGGGTTGCAAATTGAATTTGGAAGAATTGATTGAAAATAAGCCTGTTGGGCTGTTTGGAGAGCTGAGTATACTCGCCGAACTGCTCGGCCGTTCGCATATAGTCTCCATTTTTCATTTAAATTAACGCCATTAGCATAGTAATGTTGTAACTTTCAAGTAACAAGCTTAAGTCACCGAATGCACTAGACGGTACACCGAAAGACCTCTTGTTAGCCCTTTGTCTGCACCCTTATACAATCTATGCATCATTTTCAGCGCATCGTGTAAATGGACGAGCATTCCACCAACTAGCTGGGTGAAGAAATTTCCCAACAGTGACTTCCCTGCTCATGTTTAAAATATCGTTAAATCTTTCTCGAAGTCTTTTACAGAAATGACTACACCAAAAGTCATATGAAGGAGTATGCCACCCCGACACGTAAGAGCACTGGAATTCAAAAGAAACAAAAGATAGAAGAACCTGTGAAAGAATGAAAAGAGAGAAATAAAGCAAGTACTAGCATGATGATCCCTATTGATCGCAAAATTCCTTCATGTAAACGTGGATTCTACGTAGGTGTAGATGCCTTTCTGGCAGCCCACGAAGTGGACAAAATGATCACGGCTAACATCGTTGCAGAAGCTATGACTTATGAACAAAATGAGAACCGAACTGACAACCTGGGGACAATTGTTGTATTCGAAGCTGATGCATCAGGCACTGATGTCCCGAAGGATGAAGAAAACACATAGACAGGATCCCCTCTTTACCCCCCTCTCTAATTTTCTTTACTTTTGTTGTTGAATGTTTTATCACCTGCATTTGAGAACACACCTTTATTTTGTGGTGGGGTGAGGATCACCTTTGTTTTCTTGTGATGGATATTTGTATTTTTGTGTACAATTGTATCGTCTGTTTTAATTGTGTTTTAAAAATGTTGAGCAGTTATTTGAGATTATAGCTCCTCTTTTTGGTTTGATTGCAAACGATTTTGACCCTTCTGAAAAATTTTCATTTTTCAAAATTTTTTGCCACCTCTTGTGATGAAAGTGATTGTTCTCCTATGAATTGAAGTCATGGTTTTGATCGATGCCGATGACTTAAATAGTGCTCTCAATCGAACAAACATGAATGTACAACTATAATGAGACCAAATGAAGGTACATAGGAAATATGTGAACTCTTTTCATCTCATTGTGATTTGCCATGTATCAAATTGATTTCTTTTGTGATAATCATTGCACACTAGCTGTGAGTAGTCTATTTTTGCTTTAGTATCGATGTCTTGTGTGATGATCTTACTTTGAACCATCCATGAATAAACGTAGAATTTTAGCAGTTAGTCTTATTGATATAGAAATGTGTCTTCTTGAAATGTTCTTAGTCTATTTTAAAGAGTGTGAGCAAAATTTGACATATACCTCTTTTGTAACCTACCCGTCAGCGTGTGAAACTCTTATTAACACCTCGTGAGTCTTACATTTGGAAGAAAACCTGTGAAAACCTAGACCTTTATTCAACCACCACCTAAAATCCTCGTGACTTTTTATTGAATGAATAGACATCTTGGGGGTGTGGTGAAAAGGAAAAGGAGAAAGCAAGAATTCCTAGAAAAGTCTCATTAAACCATGGTATTGCAAAGAAATGGAAACCATCCAAAAAAAACAAAAAAGAATGAAAAAGAAATATTATTGACTAAAAGTCCAAAAGAAATTTGGATTTCCTAGCAATCCATGGAAACAAATAGTAGGATGACTTAGAAGTAGTAGAAGAAAATTGGTAGAAGAAGGGGGAGAACATGAAGTGTTTGTGAGTTTCACAATTCATTAGGTCACTAAGTTTAAATGACCATACCTTTGCACTCATCCCCATTACAAGCCTTAGAAAGATCTTGTTGATGTTGAGTAAGTCGAATCAAAGATTAATTGGAACATAAGGGCAAACCTATGGGTGAAAACATGCGTATGTTTGTCCTTCTAAGTGTGAGTGTTGCATATGATTCCTGATCTTAAAATGATTAACTTATGTGTGTTAATATGGAATCATTCTTTGTGTGAGGGCATTCAATAGTTTTGTTGAGCTTGAACTTGCATTAGTAGCAAATATTTTGAGCATGAGAATCTTTGATAATCGTGTGTCACAACATGAATCTTTGAGTACACTGTTGGTATGTAGAAAGAATTAATGGGAAATGGAGGGAAGATGAAAAGAGAGGAACTTGAAGAGTTGGAAACTTGAAAAGTCCTCTTATGATTTAACGAAAAGGTATTTTGTCCCTCATCGGTGGTGGAAAAAAATAGGAGAGTTTAAATAAAGAAACACTCTTATTAATTGTTAAAAGAGTTGGAAAGAGGGACCCACTCGCACCGTCGTCGTTATCGCTCGACTCGGCTTTTGCTTTGGCTTTTTATCTTTGGAAAATGCTCAATCAAGAGATTATTTTTTGGATGCAGTTTGTTTTTATTATTTAGTTAATTAATTAAATTAAATTAAATGGACAAAACGTTTTCAATTAATTAGTTGCAAACATCATTAATGTTCATGTGGATTCTGAATGCGTTGCAACCTTTTGAAACTTGTTCCTCTTGCATATAAATACCATTTTTTCTGATTTCTTCTTCTTCTTCTGCAGAAAAAAAAATCTTCGTGTACTTTACTGTTGTTGAGTGGTTTGCTGACACCAGAATTTTTTGTATCAATACGGTTGTGATTGAGATCATTCTACCCTGGGAAGACATATTCCAAATTAAACCTCGGATACTTGAGGGGAATAATTTCCTTAAGGGGACACTGTGAATTCAGTGGGCTTGATCTTTTTCAGTTCTAATTTTCCAAATTCTGGTGCGTTAACTAATTTTAGTTTTTTTCTGAATTAATTCATGTTCATCTCCCTTACTGATTAATTAAACTTTGGTAACTTTGTGTTTCTGCAGAGTTTTGTTATAATCAATAATTCTGTTTTCAAACACAAATTGGTTACAATATTAAGGAAATTATTATTTTATTTTAATTTGTGTTTTTGGTGGAGACAAAAATCTTCGTGGTTTTATACTCCTTTAAGTATGCAATTTTGAGATATTGCTTACTAAGAATGTATCAAATTTTGTTTATCAGAAATGGAAAACAATAATGTTACAGTGGTTATTGCTGCACAAACCCAAACTCTTGTACCACAAGCAGAGAAACCGGGTAAATTCTGGTGTGAAATTCAAGGAATGGCAACAACAAATATTTTTGTGGCTAACCACTCTTGATCTGCAGAAATTTACCATCGAAGAAACTCCAGTGTCTGTTGTTGAAATGTCAGACATAGAAAAATTCATGATTATTGAAGCATGGAAAACATGCATACTTGTTATGTAAGGCTACATTCTGAGTGCTTTAGAGGATGACTTATATAATGCCTTAAGTGCAATGACAACTTCAAAAGAGTTGTGGGATGCACTTGATAAGAAATATAATACAGAAGATGCACGCTTGAACAAGTTTGTGGTCGCAAAGTTTTCAGACTATAATATGGTAGATAGTAAAACTGTTGGATCACAAGTTCAGGAAACTTCAAATTATTTTCCATGATCTCATTGCTGAAGATATGGTAGTAAATGAAACTTTTCAAGTGACTGCAATGATTGAGAAGTTACCTCCTTCGTGGAACGACTTCGAGAATTATCTAAGCACAAGAGTAAGGAAATAAAGCTTGAAGATCTTGTGATTCGGCTCAAGATTGAGGAAGATAATAAAACAACCAAAAAGAAGTCTCGTAAGAGTTCGACATTAATTGGAGTTAATATGGTTGAAGAAGCTCCTACCAAAGACAAAAATAGAAAGAAGTCCAACTGTCAAAATTCAGGATAGCCAAGAAAAAATTCAAGGGCAACTATTATAATTGTGGTAAGGCTGGTCATAAGTCTTATGACTGTCGTACTCTGAGAATGGACAAAGACAAAGACAAAGACAAAGGCAAAAGTCAAGGAAACATCATGGAAGAGATCGAAGATGCAGATGACTTGTATGCAATGATCTCGGAGTGTAACTTAGTGGGAAATCCCAAAGAGTGGTTCCTCGACTTAGGTTCCACTTGACAGGTTTTCTCTGTGAAAGAAGCCTTTTTAACGTACACTCCTGCTGAGTACGATGAAGATTCGTTCATGGGAAATACAGAAACAACAAGGATTGCAGGAATTGGGAAAGTAATGTTGAAAATGACATCCGACAAGGTGTACTTTGTACAATGTTCTGCATGTCCCTACTATTAGAAAGAATTTAGTTTCTGCTACACTACTCGTTAAGAATAAGTTTAAGTGTGTCCTAGTTAGTGATAAAGTTATAATAAGTAAGAATGAGATGTTCATAGGAAAGGGCTACCTCAATGAGGGAATTTTCAAACTGAATGTAATGGTTGTTGACATTAGTAATAAGAATTTTGCTTCTGTTTACTTATTGGAGTCAAATGACATATGGCATGCCCGTTTGGGACATGTAAATTATAAAGCCTTGCGAAAATTTGTTACACCTGAAGTATTGCCTAATTTTAAATGCAATAAATCGAAATGTGAAATTTGTGTAGAAAGTAAGTTTGTAACATCCTTAAAAATCTGTTGAAAGAAGTTCAAAACCATTAGACTTAATTCACACAAATATATGCGATTTGAAGTCGACACCATCTTGTGGTGGTAAAAAGTATTTTATAACTTTTATTGACGATTGCACTCGATTTTTTTATGTATATTTGCTTAATAGTAAGGATGAAACAATTTCTACATTTAAGCAATACAAAAAATGAAGTGGAGAACCAATTGAATCTAAAGATAAAAATGATTTGAAGTGATAGGGGTGGAGAATACGAATCTCCATTTGTAGAGATATGTTTGGAATATGATATTATTCATCAAACTAATGCACCCTATACACCACAGTCAAATGGTTTTGCGGAATGGAAGAACAAAACATTAAATAATGATGAATGACTTAATGATCAATTCTGGTTCACCACAAAACCTTTGAGGGGAAGCCATCCTTACGACTAATAAGAGACTCAATAGGGTACCCCGTAGCAAAACATATTCAACTCCATATGAATTGTGAAAAGAAAGGAAACCTAACTTGAATTATTTCAAAGTGTGGGGAGTCTAACTAAGGTAGAGGTTCCTTTACCCAAAAGGGTGAAAATTAGACCCAAAAACGGTAGATTGTGCATTTATTGGATAGCCAAGAAGAAATTCAAGGGCAACTATTATAATTGTGGTAAGGCTGGTCATAAGTCTTATGACTGTCGTGCTCTGAGAATGGACAAAGACAAAGACAAAGACAAAGGCAAAAGTCAAGGAAACATCATGGAAGAGATCGAAGATGCAGATGACTTGTATGCAATGATCTCGGAGTGTAACTTAGTGGGAAATCCCAAAGAGTGGTTCCTCGACTTAGGTTCCACTTGACAGGTTTTCTCTGTGAAAGAAGCCTTTTTAACGTACACTCCTACTGAGTACGATGAAGATTCGTTCATGGGAAATACAGAAACAACAAGGATTGCAGGAATTGGGAAAGTAATGTTGAAAATGACATCCGACAAGGTGTACTTTGTACAATGTTCTGCATGTCCCTACTATTAGAAAGAATTTAGTTTCTGCTGCACTACTCGTTAAGAATTAGTTTAAATATGTCCTAGTTAGTGATAAATCTACAATAAGTAAGAATGAGATGTTCATAGGAAAGGGCTACCTCAATGAGGGCCTTTTCAAACTGAATGTAATGGTTATTGACAGTAGTAATAAGAATTTTGCTTCAGTTTACTTATTGGAGCCAAATGATAATGGCATGCCCGTTTGGGACATGTACATTACAAAGCCTTGCGAAAATTCGTTACTCTCGAAGTATTGCCTAATTTTAAATGCAATAAATCGAAATGTGAAATTTTTGTGGAAAATAAGTTTGTAACATCCTTAAAAGTCTGTTGAAAGAAGTTCAAAACCATTAGACTTAATTCACACAAATATATGCGATATGAAGTCGACACCATCTCGTGGTGAAAAAAGTATTTTATAACTTTTATTGACGATTGCACTCGATTTATTTTATGTATATTTGCTTAATAGTAAAGACGAAGCAATTGATGCATTTAAGCAATACAAAAATGAAGTGGAGAACCAATTTAATCTAAAGATAAAAATGATTCGAAGTGATATGGGTGGAGAATATGAATCTCCATTTGTAGAGATATGTTTGGAATATGGTATTATTCATCAAAGTAATTCACCCTATACACCACAGTCAAATGGTTTGGCGGAATGGAAGAACAGAACATTAAATGAAATGATGAATGCCTTAATGATCAATTTTGGTTCACCACTAAACCTTCGAGGGGAAGTCATCCTTACAACTAATAAGATACTCAATAGGGTACCCCGTAGCAAAACATATTCAACTCCATGTGAGCTGTGGAAAAAAAGGAAACCCAACTTGAAATATTTCAAAGTGTGGGTGTTCTAGCCAAGGTAGAGGTTCCTTTACCCAAAAGGGTGATAATTACACCCAAAAACGGTAGATTGTGCATTTATTGGATATGTTGTGAACAGTAAGGCCTGTCGATTTTTGGTTCACAAATATGATAATCCTGAGATTCATATTAATACGATAAGTAAGTCATATAGCGCAGAGTTATTTGAACACATTTATCCATATAAAACTGAATGTGAGTTGACAAGTGAAAGACCTAAACGACCACGGGAAGAATCAACGGAAAATACACTACCTAATGAGGATCCAAGGCGTAGCACTCGCAAACAGAAAGCCACTTCTTTTGAACAAGATTTTATGGCCTTGTTGCTTGAAAATGAACCTCAAACATTTAAAGCAGCTATGTCTTTGTCTGAGTCAACTTATTGGAAAGAAGCTGTCAATAGTGAGATTGAATCAATTTTAAGTAATCATACTTGGGAATCGGCTGATCATTAAAAGGAAAATGAAAGCTGATGTAACTATTGACAAATATAAGGCTAGACTTGTAGTCAAAGGATACAGATAAAAAGAAGGTTTGGATTACTTTGACACATACTGTACAGTAATAAGGATAACATCAATTAGGATGTTAATAACACTAGTGGCAATGTATGATCATAAAATCCACCAAATAAATGTAAAGACAATCTTCTTAAATGGAGAGTTGGAGGAAAAAATTTACATGGAACATCCTGAAGGTTTTATAGTTCCTGGTAAAGAAGAGAAAGTATGTAGACTTGTGAAGTCGCTTTATGGGCTCAAGCAAGCACCCAAACAATGGCATGCTAAATTTGACCAAACAATGTTGGCAAATGGATTCAAGATTAACGAATGTGATAAGTGTGTATACATTAAAGACATTTCGAATAATGAAGTCATTGTTTGTTTGTGTTTTGATGACATGTTAATAATGAGTAAAGATATTGATAATATAAATGACGATACGCGCATGTTATCCAGCAAGTTCGATATGAAAGACTTAGGAGTTGCTGATTTGATCTTAGGAATCAGCATACTCAAAACTCCTCAGGGACTAGCATTATCTCAATCTCATTATATTGAAAGAGTATTGGATAAGTTCAAGTACTTGAATTTCAATGTTGTCAAAACTCCAATTGATTTAAGATTTACATTTCAAAAGAAAGAAGGGTAAAGTGACTCTCAATTGGAATATACCAGAGTGTTGGGAAGTTTGATGTATATTATGAATTGTACGCGACTAGATATAGCAAGTGCTATTAGCAAACTAAGTCGGTTCACTAGTAATCTGAGTCAAACTCAGTGATGGCAATGAAACGTGTGTTGGGGTATCTTAAACATACACAACACTATGCTTTCCATTATAATAAATATCCCGATGAGATTGAAGGATATAGTGATGCGAATCGGATCACCGGGTTAAATGAAGTAAAATCCACAATGGTTATGTGTTTACACTTGGTGGAAGAGCAGTTTCTTTGAAAACGTCCAAATAGACATGTATATCTCGCTCCACAATGGAATCTGAATTAATTGAATTTAGATAAGGGTGGTGAAGAAGCTGAATGGCTCTGGAATTTCCTAGAGGATATTTCACTTTGGCCCAAACATGTGGGACCTATTTGCATACATTGCGATAGTCAAGAAGCAATAGGTAGGGCAGGGAGCGTCATGTACAATGATAAGTCTCATCATATAAGACGGAGACATAACACCGTAAGACAATTGCTCTATAGTGGAATTATCACAATTGACTATATGAAGTCAAGCGATAATGTGCATGGTTCACTAACGAAAGGCCTAGCGAGAGAGGTAGTTGAAAGATCATTTAAGGAATGGGTTTACGACTTAGGACAAGTCAGCATGGCGGTAACTTTATCTAGTAGACTTGAGATTCCAAGAGCTAGATTCAAGAAGAAAAACAAAGTTGTGACTGACGGTTCGACATTGTCAATCAACTCAATCCATTCTCATGATGAAGACAATGTTTAGGAACAAGGTTAAGACTTAAAGGTTTGTTAATGAGTTAATAAAGCTTAAGGTTTTTAATGATTTTCTAAGTTTGGAATATTTGACCAAATAGTCTATCTACGATATGACACGGTTAGAAATCACCTATGTGAGTGTGAAGTGTAAGCCGCTTCAAAGAGAATTTTATGTCAAAAGGCTATTCTCCATACACTCATGAAACAAAAAAGTGGTCATGGCTGAAACGAACAGAACAATAAGAACCATAAATATTATAGGGTTAATTGTGTGACATATGATTGTCTAGGTATACACCAAAGTTTGGCGGTTCAAAGATATCGCATCTACCGATTGACCGAGTATATACGGCATATGTTCACTACAGAAAGTCGAAGGGTAAATCTACTTATTTAGTTGCAATTAATCCTTGCCTGTAAAGTACACATTTGTATGTGCATTCCTATGTTATAACCATTCCCCATTAATGTGAGGGATTATAGGGTATGTAGCAAGAATTAATGGGAAATGGAGGGAAGATGAAAAGAGAGGAACTTGAAAAGTCCTCTTATTCTTTAATGAAAAGGCATTTGTCCCTGATCGGCGGTGGAAAGAAAAATAAGAGAGTTTAAATATAGAAACACTCCTATTAATTGTTAAAATGTTTGGAAAGAGGACCCCCCTCGCGTGGTCGTCATCGTTGCTCGCTCGGCTCTGCTTTGGATTTGGCTTTGGCTTTGGAAAATGATCGATCGAGAGATTTTTGTTTGGGCGAAGTTTGTTATAATTATTTAGTTAATTATTTATTTAATTAATTAAATGGCCAAAACATTTTTAATTAATTAGTTGATAACATAAACGCTTTCAATTATTTACTTGAGATTAACCAAAATGTTTCAACTTTTTAGTTGATTAACCTACACGAATCGGATCCGCGCGACCCATTTTAGTTAAAATCTTTCCCGATTTTAGTTAAATTTCCCACCGTTTGCAAATGACTATTCTGAAAGGTTGCAATTTTCAGGAACAGGCAGGACCGTTTGAAAGGTTGTGAACTTTCATCAATGGTCGTATGGATTCTGAAAGGGTTGCAACCTTTCGGAACCTGTTCCTCTTGCCTATAAATACTATTCATTCTTCAAAAAAATTCCTTTCGATGTTTTCTGATTTCTTCTTCTTCTTCTGCACAAAAAAAAATTCTTCGTGTACATTACTACTGTTGAGTGGTTCGCTGACACCAGAGTTTTTGGTATCACATGCTCGTGATTCAGACCATTCTATCCTGCGAGGACATATTCCAAATCAAACCTCTGATACTAGAGGGGAATAAGTTCCTTAAGGGGACACTGTGAATTCAGTAGGCTTAATATTTTTCTGTTCAAATTTTCCAGATTCTGGTACCTTTACATATTTTACTTTTTTTTTGAACTAATTTTTGTTCATCTCCCTTACTGATTCATTAAACTTTGGTAACTTCGTATTTATGTAAAGTTTTATTGAAATCAGTAATTCTATTTTCAAACACAGATTGATTACTTACACAATGGATCTTTCCACGAGTCTTGTTATGTACATTCATGATTGAGTCTTGTGTAGCACTACTTTAGACATCCTTTTAAAACTATTGAACTTGTGTTTTACTTGAGGACAAGAAAAAGATTAAGTTTGGGGTGTTAATGAGTCCTCAAATTGGACTCATTTAGGGCTTTCCATCTCATGAGACACATTTTGGGAAATGAATAGTCTTCTAGATGGAGATCCCTTGTGGGAAGCCCAAACTAACTAGGTGTGAACCTCCAAGAAAGTCAAAACTCATCTAGGTGGGAACCGCCATTCTGATTGCAATATCCTCTCAGTGCTACGCATAAATTTCACAAGATAATCAATTCATCTCCACTTGGACTACAGTTAATGGAAAGGTGTTCTTGACCACAAACCCATGCTACACTACAAGAAAATGTACATACGACGACATAAATTTGGTGACATTTGAAACAATTGTCGGAAAATAAATAATTTCACGATATTTAACAGAAAAATATCATAAAACAATGACATTTGATGTCGAATGTCGTAAAAATAATTACATTTGTTATCAAATATCATAAAAATAATGACATTTGGTCCAAAATGTCACTATGATAATGACATTTATTGAAAAATGTCGTTTTAGAGATATTAGAGAAAATGTCATATAAATGATGACATTTGCTAAAAATGTCGAATATAATATTGATATTTATTGAAAATTGTCGTTGTTTTAGTGTCATTTAGCGAAAATGTCATATAAATTATGAGATTTGCTAAAAATGTCGAATATAATATGACATTTATTACAAAATCTCATTGGTTTTACTGACATTTAGAAAAAAATCTTCAGTAATGATGTTTAACATAAATGCCGAATATATTATCACATTTACTGCAAAATATCAATAATTTTAGTGACATTTAGAAAAAATGTCACTAAACTAGTGACATTTGTTGTAATATATCCTTGATTTTAGCGACTTTTGGCAAAATTATTGCTAAAATAGCGATATTTAATACAAATATCGAATATAGTAGATCATTTATTTCAATATGTCGTTGATTCGATTGACATATGGTAAAAATGTCAATAAAATAGTGAATTTGTATACAAATATCGAATATATTATGTCATCTGTTGAAAATTTTCATTGATTTTTATGACGTATGATTATAATTACTGTTAAATCCAGTGGCAGACACTCGTGGGTTCGTGAACCCCCAGCAAAAAATTACACCGTACAAAAAGGGAAATTTTCTATACTTCTATAGATATATATATTTTGAACAACCTCAATAACAAAGAGAAACTAATGGCGCAGTGGCATGTCCGCCTTGAAATTAGGTTGTATGGCAATGGTCCAAATTTCTGTGTAAGTATTTACTGTTTCTATTTTATTTTATTTTTTGCTTTAATTTTACTAGTTTTTTTTAAAAAAATCGATTATGTTTTTCAAGTTTTTTTTTTTTACTTTTGAAAATGTGCTAAAGTGTGGCTTTAAATTCAAAGAATTAAAGGTTCCGATTTATAAAGACTTATTTACACATTTATAGTTTTATTTTTCGAACCCCCTAAACGAAAATTTTTGGTCAGTCAATGATTAAACGTATTATTAGTCGCTAATTATGGATATTTACACCTAATTTTTAAAATCTAATTTTTTGTTTAAAAATTATTTATCAATATATATGGATAAAGTTTGACCAAATTTCCCCACTAGATTATATGATTTGAACAAAATTTACTTTATGATAAAAATATCCGGTTTTTACCGTCACTGTTCGTAAAATGACTCAAGTTTATTTTTTATCAGCAAATGTAGGTTGGGTTCGTTAGAATACTCGTTGTGGAAGAAGAAATAATATTTTCTTGTTATTTTAGAGAAGTTAAAATATCCCTAAAGATCGATGTATTTGTCAATTGAACCTCACTTTCCTGTAATATAAAGCTACATTAATGAATACTATTAGGTACCTCTCATTGGTCAAGATTCCTATTTATCTTCTCTTTTTTTCTCACTTTCCTGTAATATAAAAGTTTCCTACATTTTAGTTATAGAATTTTTTTTCAGTGAGTAATAAACTATATAATAAATAGTATATAATTTACTAGTGGAGTGAACATTTTAAGAGAAATTAAAATATAAATAAATATAATAATTACACAAATATATTAAAATTATAATATATTCATAAATTAAAATTGTAATTATAAAATAAATTTTTTTAATAGAAATATATATTTATTACAAAAATAACGAATAATTAAGGTTGTAAATTTTATTATAAATGTTATTAAAAATTATGTTAATATGTATGAACGTAAAAATGGTGTATAAAAGAGAGTTTAAGTGGGTATTTCTGTTAATTTACCCATCTTATCCCAGGATAACCTATCCTGGGATTACTATACCTCCAAGTGAGAGATAACTTATTCATAGACTAGTTGTTAATCCTGAGATAAGTTATCCCTATCTTTGCAACCAAACAATGAATTTAGAGGTCGTTTGGTAGGACACATTAGACTACTAAAAAAACAATGAATACCGACCTAAAAATTATCGACCTCAAATGGAGGTCGGTAAATTCAGACCTCCGTAAGTCTGTATTGTTAAAAAGAATAAAGTTTTCAAAAAACTTTAGAAAACTGACTACTTTTTAACAACATAACATTTCAAAAAAATTGAGAAATATTTTGATATAATTTTAATTAAATCTTCTTCTGGAGGATGGTAACGTGTAAAATAAAAAATAAAAAAGTTATAATACCGACTTCTCGAAGCTGTTAAGATTATATAATATGTAATTATAATAATTTTCATTGATATATTTATATAGTTACTTTCTAAATAAATAATATTTTAATATTTTTAATTACCTTTAAGTCAATTGTCCTCCGGATGACGGCTTTATATAAGTTAAAACATAAATAATTATACTTATATTTCTAGATTAATGTACAAATTGTACCAATCCGTCATCAAATCATGAACTTAATAGCTCATGTCACGATGTAGAGGTGAAGAGCTAACATATATAATCCATTCGAGTATGAAATGCGAGATAATACTCATATAAATGTCATGATAACGGTTAATCAAATTTTATATTTATAATTAATTGTTGAATTATTTGTATCTATAACCTTCGATGTGGTATCTCGTTTTATGAAATTGACAATAAAACATCATAAATTACTATACAAAGCAAGTTCTATCATGATTATTACGTAGTAATCATATCGTACGCAATGACATGTGTTACCGACTCAACAAGTTTGGGGGCCTAAAGCCAAATCTTAAAGAGGGGCCCTAATATTTTTTATTTTTTTTAAATTCTCCTTTTTTAATTTTTTTATCATATATACTTTTATTTGAAATCTACTTTTCTAGCCTTTTTAGATGTAAAGCTATTAATTTTTGTTTTATAATCGATATGTTTTGATAGTTCATTTTCAATTGATAATTTAGTTAATCCATTAAATCTCTTTTAAAATATTGTTGATATTAGATAATATTTTATAGATTATAGTTTCGAAAAACTTTTTTTGGCTGAGGCAACAATTATAGAAACTTTACATTATTCTATAAGCAATTTTTTGTTAAAAAATCTATCAAGGGCTCCTTTTGGGATTTACTTAATTCTTCAAGTTTTCTATTTTAATCTTTTTTGTAGTCTAACCTAAATCATATTTCCTAGTTGAAATATTTGAATTGAATAATTTTAATAATAACTAAAACAAGATATATATATATATATATATATATATATATATATATATATATATATATATATATATATAAACTAAGAATATCAACAATAACATATTTTCGTATAAAATTATAAAATAAAGTTAGAATGATAAAATCTGACTCATGAATTTGATAAGTTGATAGAATAATATCGAAATAGTCCGTTGTTCATTCAATATAATGATTGCTTGGTTCACATCTCGACATTTTGAAGAAGACATCAAAAAACAAATTTTGTTCTTTTGTAACTTGTAAGCAACAGTAAAACCAAAAAAAATTGTAGGAGCGAGTACAATATTGAGAATGAAAGTAAAATAGAGAATAAAAATGAGTATAAGGTAAAAAATAATATAGAGACAAAATTTTAGGAAATAATAAGAAAAAACAATATCCCATTTAAGGAAATTATTCCCAAAGAATATTTCATTCCCTTAAAAAAGTGGGAAACATATCATTTTAATATAGAAGTATATTTTTTTTAAAAATTCGGGGCTCCCAAAAATATGGGACTCCAAGCGATGGCTTTAGTGGACTAATGGTTAAGACGACTCTGGCTCTAGTCCTCTTCATTTGTCAAAAGAGTATATAATAACTCAGTACTAAAGAAGGTAACCATGCATGATGAGATAGAATGAACAAAAGGAAGTTTCCGTGTAGTCTTTATAGACTCTCAGAGATAAGTACAGACGTCTCTGTACCGATCCTTGAGACTCTACGTAGACTCTACTTGTATACACGTGATACCTATGAACCTGGGGCTCTAATACCATTTTGTCAGAACCCATAAATGGATGTGAGGACACTCGTCTTATCCACCAAGACAAGTCAACCTAAACCCAATAATTTTGATATAGTGCAGAAGTAAAACAAAAGTCCAATAACAATTACTAATACGAAAAACAAGTCAACTTAATTCAATCCCTAAAACTTGGTTGTCACGTACACAAGCATCTAAATTAAAAACAAGAATTAAAATAATATACGCAAGTCTCAAATGACATTGTCTTTCGAGTAAAAACAAAATCATAAGTAGGAGTAAGAAGGTGTGTTATGATGACAACAGCTACCTCAAAGTCTCCACAGAAAACCTCAGAAATGAAGATAATCGAAGGTATCACAAAAACGATCTGGGCTCGTAACCTACAAAAAATTGTAGAAGCAAGGGGTGAGTACCAAACCACACAGTACCCAACACACAAACCTCTAAACACAAGCTAAGGGAACAAAATACGGGTACTCCTTACATTCTATCCGAACCTCTAAACTACAATCTGCATAAAATCATATCAACAACAACACTCTAACAGATTATATATTCTCAATAACAACTCAATATTCAACAGTCACCAATTCACAGAAAAGCACTCACAAGATCAGCAAAACACAAGTTTAAGTTCATCAATAATAAAAATGTGCAATGCCATGAAATGCAATGTCAAGTATAGTGATACATGTCTGCCCTAATGATACAGACCCGCTCTCTCTTAGGTTGGAATCCATGGGGGACATATTATAATTACCCAAATTTATAATTAAGTTCGTAATTCTTGATGCCAATTAACATTTCAACTATCATATTTTCCAAGTTTCAAGCCTAGGGTTAAACTTCAACTTTTCCAATATCATAAGTCAAATGATATTCATAAAATTTCTTAACACAATATTTAATCACGTATCTCGATGCATTAAATATTTAATTATATATGTTACTTCAAATAAGAACAACTAACTATGAAATCTAACCGGTCATGGAAATGAAAATCTGATGAGATTCAACAGATAATCCATTCCTGTCAATAATTGCATAATGACATTAATAATATTCACACCAACCATATTTTCACTTCAAATCCCCCTTCTGTTAAACCCCAATAATATACTAACAACTATTCCATTCTCACACTTTATTCCAATCCAATGATTGACTCATCATGGCCGATCACTGGCCCACCATCATATAGTCAATCAACCCACATGCCTTAAATTTCCAAAATAGCCTCACGGTCCACCTTATCAAACATACAACATCATACCATAATACCCATCCAATATTTTTTCTATTACATAATCTTTATTCTTTTATCTGTCCTTGCCCTCTCTAATGCCAACCAAACCAATTTAACCAATACCCTATAGTCCATCAATATATGTATATAATATATGCATCAATCTATACAAGAATGAAAAATTAGCTTTCCCTTTAGTTCAAGTGTATTATCATGGATTTTTTCTGTATTATTGTTTTGTTTGTCAATTATTTTATTAGTATTGATTGGTTGTTCCACTTTCAAGGTGTAACAAATATTTTTTACTTTAATATCGTTGCAAACTACTTCTGTAGGTACCAATAGTATACATGCATAAAGCAAGTAACTTTGTAATAGAATCAAAAGTAGCTAAATAACAGTCGGTATGATAGACAAGAGAAGGTTTATTACAAATCTATTTTTCACTTCTATAAATATCTAAAACACAAAAGTCAATTTTTGAATAAGTGATTAGAGTTTCATGCTAGATACTAAGCATTGAAGTAAACACTCATTATAATCCATTGAGTACTATTATAATAGGTAATACTTTTTTTTATAAGAGTATTTTGTTAATTTGCAGCTAAGTATTTAATAATAATTTAGGACTCTTTTGTTAGCTTATTTATTTTAGTCGTTTATACTTTTGTTACCAAACATAAATACAATTCTCAATCAATTAGAAAAATAATATTATCATATATGAGACAGGTGATAACACGTGGTTTTTATATATTGCATTCGATTAATCTATTCAAATCAATCAGATTAGTTATCTTATTGATGTCAAGACATAAAACCTCATTTCTAGGATAATAAATAAGTAAACTAAGAATAAAGAGTATATTGATGTATCTAGTACAATAATTTGCTAAATCTTCAGTTTTCTTAGTTACATATATTCATGAACCATAGTTAGTTCAGAACCTTTATCATGTTATGTCTTTCCTAGATAGTTTTTTGATGTATTTAGGGATCATTTGTTTTTTACTAGTCATTATATAAATTACATTCAATATCAGTATCGTCTTATAGGATCTTTGATATGCTATATAATTCAAATTATTTAGCCTAAAATAATATTATTTATAATAATTTTATGTTAATCTGACTAATTATATTGAACACATCGATTACAATCCTGTCTATATGTTAGCTCCATCCTTCGGGACATCAGTGCCTGATGCATCAGGTTGGAATACAGCAATTGTCCCCGGGTTGTCAGTTCGGTTCTCATTTTTTCCATAAGCCATAACTTCTGCAGCGATGTTAGCCGCATTCATTTTGTCCACTTCGTGGGCTGCCAGAAAGGCATATACACCTACGTAGAATCCATGTTTCCATGAAGGAATAGTGCAATCAATAGGGATCCTCCCGCTAGTACTTTCTTTCTTTCTCTCTTTTCATTCTTTCGCAAGTTCTTCTATCTTTTTGTTTATTTTTAATTCTAGAGCTCTTATGTGTCGGGGTGGCATACTCCTTCCTGCGATTTTGTGTGTGGTCATTTCTGTAAAAGAATTCGAGAAACGATTAGACGATTTTTTTAAACAGGAGAAGGGAAATCATGGTTTGGAATATTATTTACCCAAACTGTTGGTGGAATGATCATCCATTTACACGATGCGCTGAAAAATGATGCATAGATGGTATAAGGGTGCAGACAAAGGGCTTACAAGAGGTCTTTCGGTGTGTCATTGAGTGCATTTGGCGACATAAGCTTTTAGCTGAAAGTTACAACATTACTATGCTAATGGCGTTTATTTAAAGGAAAAATTGAGACTCTATGCGAACGGCCGAGCAGTTCGGCGAGCTATACTCAGATGGCCAAACAGCCCATCGTGCCTAGTTTCAACCGATTCTTTCAAATTCAATGCTGCAACCCCTGATAACGAAATTCAACCTCTTCAACATAAACTTCGATGAAGGCCTATAGAATTTCCACAATTTCAACACATAAAAATTTAACTCAAAGCGCAATTGAGTGGGATTCTACCAATCATGCAAGAAGCACCGAATAATAATCGATAAGATATGATATTCCATCAATTCATTGTTTCAGCAAAAATTTAATAAAATCAATAATCATGCAAATGACTAAAAATTTTAATCAAATGACTGAGGGGTTCGGTTACCAACCTTAGATGTCGTTTCCGATACTAAAGAAGTGCTAGGCAGCAATGTATTCTGAATCCCAGCACTGTTTGACAATTAAAATACTCTAAAAGGGCGAGGAAAATAAAGCTAGAGTGGTTGTGTGAATTTGTGAAGACGGAAAAGTGAGAGAGATTATTGAAAATGAGTTTTTAAGCCTCCTACTCGTAGTGACCGTTCAATTTCTGAACTTTCGGTGACATTAGTCAGATTCTTCCATTCACTCAGCAAAGCACCAATTAGTTTGCGTCTTCTGCGAATGTAAAAGATTTTACAACTCATGTAAGGTTCCCATCGACGTTCTTCATCGAGATCGTCAACATGTTTGCGATGCGCCATTAATTTTCTACAATCTGCTGAGTTTTAAAGAGTCCAAGCTGGAGATGCTTTGATTCAGATGGCGGAGGAGGTCGGGTTCGCCGATCAAGTTGGCGGTTCGCCTACCATACCTTTTGCTACCTGCATGCCCTTTTTCAATCACGTCCCTACTTATGCCCTGTACAAACAAGCACACTGTGATTTTATTAATATAATAAAAAGCAAGTATAGGGTTTTTTGTTGCCTCCCAAACAACGCCTTAGTAAACGTCATGGCATGACACAAGTAAACATTCAAACCTCACTCTTGGGGTTAGCCCTAGTATAACTAGGCAAACCCCCTGTTGTCTCGGGTTGAGATGATACGAGATATGACCCATTTAGGTCTCTAACTACTTGATTGAAATTGAATTAAAGGTGACGTTCTGGCGAAGGGTGGATACATCTTCTTTCATGGCTTTCAGCATCTTGTCCGACCCTTCAACGTTTTTGAGGATATGCGAGATCATGTGCTCATACCTTCCTCCGTCTAAATCCTTGGACATCTGATGCTCATAGGGATGCACGTATCTATCCTTTTTCCCATTTTTCCAATTCGGATTAAGGTCTCTCCATTCACGATCTCTATCTTTCCATCGTTCATCTCTACACCAACCTTGATTTCTACTTTGTCTAGTGTATTTTGACCGATGGCCACCGCCTTGATTGACTAGAAAGTTTACCTCCTCATTATACATACCTTGAAACTTCATTTCCTTAAGACTAGTGCTCCCGACCTCCACGACATTGGCACTACGGGCAGAATCCCCCATGACGTTCTTTGAAAGAATATGAGGTTGTGTCATAATCTTTGCCATGTTTTGTTCTCTCTCATTGTCCTTTTCAATCTGCTCCTACGATAGCTGAAATGTGACAGGAGAGACCCGATAATCGCGAGTGTACCATACCTTGTTGATGGTTGTCATGCCATCAAGAAGTTGAGCTTCTACTACGTATGGTTGGTGCATTAGGCCTCCGGGTGAGAGTTGGTCAGCGACACCTTTTTTTACCGAATCTAAACTCCGGTAAAAGTACTAAAGGAGCACATTATCAGGCAAACCATGGGTTGGGCATTTTAGGACCATCTTTTTGAACCTTAGCCAAGTTTCGTGCAGAGGCTCTCTATTCAGGCGCTTAAAGCTTTGAATATTATCTAGAATAGTCATTATCTTCAAGGGAGGAAAAAATCGCACACTGAATGCGGTAACCAGCTCTTCACATGAAGTGATGAAATTTCGGGTTAATTCAGATAACCACTTAAGAGCTTTCCCCATCAGGGAAAATGGGAATAATCACATTCTAACTGACTCTTGAGAGGTTCTATTTCAAAGAGAATGACTCATAAACATCTACAAAGTTTTGAAGATGCTCATGGGGATCCTCGTGAGCCAATCCGCTAAAGATTCCTTTTAGTTGCAAGAGTTGCAACATAGTGCTCGTTTTATTGAACATTGCATTCCCCTCGGCTAGGGTAAGCTGATGGCTCCAACACCTCCCATGATATGGGGGTCATTGACATTTGGCTCTTTGACATCATTGAGGTTATCGAAGTAATCTTGTTGGCCCACCTGGCTACCATTACTGTCATTTATACTCATAGTTCATGCTTACAACACAAACACTTAAAACAAAAATGAAAAATAAGTAAGTAGACTACCACTAATAAGAATAAGAACTCTATTGAAATACATTTTCACTTGACACCACTCCCCGGCAGCGGCGCCATTTTGTTTTTTATTATGGCCAACGACAATACCCTACGGTACGAGTGTCTATGATCGTCGTTAGTTTGGTAACCCAACCAATGGTTGAGGTCGTGTCCCAAGGGATCGGTTTCGATAAATGTAGTTAAATTAGAATTTCATTCTAATTAAACATCGCTAAAGAGATTAATGAAACACTATAAATTACTGGAGTGACAACAAAGTGTCAAATATTTATGGCGGGTTTTGTCACAGGTATAGTAAAAATGATAAAAATGCAAAAGGAAATCAAGTATTGGGAAAATTTCTTGGGGTGTGACCGCCATACAAGTTGAGATAAGTAGTTGGGTACATGATTGATAGGAAATCTGCAAGATAATAGTGACTAGGCTAAACTTTAGATGGAAATAAGTTCCCTATCAGGCAACTTACAGTGTTTCAAATGTGTTCCTCTCGGACACCCATTTGCCGAATGAACGCCAGTCTACGCCTTACCCCACTCACTCTCTCGAACTGAGTGTTAGGATACGGGACTAGGGTTCACCCTCTCTGGCTGAACCTCATGTTGACCCACTCCTTAGGGCATTAGTCTAGCAGTTTTGGTTTCGCGATCTCTCTCTCGGGCAAGCCAAAAACACTTGGGTGAGTTTAGATATGCAACTACAAACCAATTAAGTTAAACCACAACCACCAGGTGTAATTACCATTAAAATACATCTAACCTCTCACAACACAAGACCCAACAATAATATCAACACAAATTTGCTAAATCACACCCCAAGGATGGGGTTTTTAGCCACACATCAAGCAATAAAAAAATACACCTAAAATGATAATGAAATCATATGGGTATAAGAAATTAAATCTTAATATGAGCAAAAGAAGATGAATAGAGAAGGCTCACTTCCAACATGGGAAAGATGAAACCCTTTCTTTTTAAAGTCTCCCACAAAACCCTCTCCAAACGTGAGAGAATATAAAAAGAAAAATTATCTAAAGCCTCTAGACTAAAAAAATGTTAGCATCTCTAAAAATAAAACATACGGCTAGTATTTATAGATTTCACATTAAGTTATTCGGCGAACCACTCGACGAGGTTAGTCGTGATCGCCGAACTACTTGACGAATCACCCTTCTTATATTTCATCGTCGTTTTGTGCTTTCCTTCAACATCTTCGTATTATGTACCATTGGGCGGTATAGCATTATTTTGCGAACATGTTCGGTGATGCGCCGATTACTCCTTTCATTGCCTTTTGATCTTCTTTCTTCTAGGCTACACATGTTTGGAACAAAGGGCGGCGTATGTCCACTCGGTGACTCGTCAAGTGTTCTTGGCGATGCTCATCAGGCTTCAGTTTCTATTAAAATAAATCCCTAAAAAGTCTAATTTGAGGACTCATCAACTTACATTCTTCAAATTGTAAAACTTTAAATTTTTCTCCTGAAGAAATAATAATTAGAAAAATTTCTCAAAAATATTCTAAAATAATGTCTTATTGTGCTTGAGAAAAATAATGAGCTATTGATGAATATTATGTATCAAGCACATTCAAATAATAAGGTTTCATTCCCGAAATTAATAAAAGATATACAACTGTTAGTCTATTGAAGAGATAAAATAACAAAGCATACACATTTTATTTTGTGTCTGAAAGTTACTGTAATATGTACTTGTCGTAAATAGAAATATCTAGAACAACTTTTGTATAGTAACATTGTAAGGCGGGAGAAATGAATCTTGTTGGCTGCTTTCTATTCTATATTCAATTTATTTCCTTGAAGGAAATAACAATTCATAAGCTTTCCTAAAGGAAGTGACAATAATGTCAAAATTACCGCTTTGATAAAAAAATATTTAAGTGTTAATCACGAATAATAAATGGAATTCTAAAGATCTGTATATTATCTATTCAAAATATATTGAAGAACTAGGAGATTCTTCAAAATTCTTTTATATTATTTTTTCTCATGAAAAATATAAAATGTCAATATAAGCATGTTCACCTATCATGTGATATCTTAAATAGATTCATCTATATAAGATAGTCATATGTGTGCTTACTATATACACGCAGTTTGACATTCATAGAGATGAATTATCGAGTTAAGAGAATACATTGGTGAGAGTTATGTTCCTCACCTTGTAATCTCCTCTTTCATATTTCCTTTCCAGACCCCTATATTTTTAAGAAATTCTTTAAAATAGATATATATAAAAGTATCACATAAAATTAGAATAAAAAACAGTGTCATCAAATATAACTTTGTTAGTTTAAAACTAAAGAAATAATAAACAAAAAAGAAACATCATTAATTGTCTATAGCAAATTACTAGTAAACTTATCATGAAGATGCTTTATTTTTTATCCAAAAGGTCCAGAATGTTACTTCGCTTATGTGAGTAACATTATTTTTTCTATCGATGGTCTAAAAATATGAATATTTCGTTTTAAGCAACAATAAATCTCATTATTAATGTATGATAATTCTCCCCTTTTCAGTTATTAGAGCTTTGTTGTTTCTCGACAAAATAAAAAGTAGCATGACAACCATGAGTGTGAAAGACAAATTCCCTAGTAGTTGTGGTGATGATGGAAACTCTGAATTTTTTTTATTGAAAACTCACCTCAAAAAAATTGTAACAAAATATGAAGAAACTAACCTCATTGATAGAATCAGTCAGCTGCCTAATTCTTTCTCGATTGACCATAACAGATGCCTTCAGAATAACTATTCTCTCTAAACATTGGAAATACTTCTGGACTTCTATTGTCCGTTAAGGAAATGAATTTGTGTAACCCCAAGCCATGTGAATAACAATACTCCTTGTTGTCATAAACAATGTTGTCAACAGAAGTCCAGAAGTATTTACAATGTTTAGAGAGAATAGTCGTTCTAGAGGCATCTAATATGGACAATCGAGAACGGATTGAACGATAAGAGTGTTAGACAACTGCTGATTCTATCGAAAAGGATAGTTTCTTCACATTTTGTCTCAATGTTCTCTTTTTTCTGAGGTGAGTTTTAAATAAAAATAACTTTCAGAGTTTCCATCATCACCCCTACTGCTAAGGAATTGGTGTTTCTCACTGATGGTTGTCATGCTACCTTTTTTTCTTGAGAAACAACAAAGCGCTAATAACTAAAAAGAGGAAAATAATCATACATTAATACTTAGAATTATTGTTGCTAAAATGAATTATTCATACATGAAAATGAACATAACTCTCACCAATGTAATAATGTCGTTTGACATTCATTATTTTCAGATAAAGACATTTCATTTCACTAATGTTGTTTTATGCCCAAGCTAGTTAGTTTGACATTGAATATCTTTGATAAATAACTAAATCAATGCTTATGAGAATAAAATTAAGTGTTGGTCTAGGATATAATATAGTGCATAGAATAACATTGTTATGCCTCTGACCAACAATTATGGCATATTTGGCGTCATATCAATTGATTTAGGGTCGGGTACAAAATATTTTCCACTTAAAAGCTTTTAACGTGCGATATATGAATTTATTCGAAAAATATGGAAGTGGCCTATGTTTAGGGAAGCGAGACTAGATCATTTGGACACATGAATAGGGGTGAATAAACAAACTAGTGAGGAGGTGTGAAGGGTTGCTTCTAAAGGGTACGAGGATGCTCATTCAAAAGATAATTCAAGTCAAATGATAGAAGAATTTGCTAACTCAAAATTAATCTCATATTTCTGTTACAAATGCTCCTTTTAAATATCCTGAAAGGACATAGTTTACGGCATGAATTAAGCATGGTAAACCAGTTGGTTCCAATTGCAATAATCATTACAACGGGAAAAAAAGAAAATAATCATAATAAGTAGGCAATATGCTCTTGAAAATATTATGACTTCTGAAACCTCATGCGAGTTTCAGGTACCTCATTAGTATGATACTTAGTCAAAAGTTAATTCAAGTCAAATGCTCCACAAATTTGCTGACCCAAAGTTAACTCATATTTTAGTTGCAAATGCTCTTATTAAATGTTCCGGAAGGACAGTCTATGACATGCACAAAGCATGATAAAACAGTCGGTTCCAATTGAAATAATCCTTAGAAAGGGAAAAAATAAAATGATCATAATAAGGAGGCAGTGTGTTCTAAAGTGACATTCTTAGGGGTCTCCTTTGTTTGTATTTAATGATGGATGAGTGTTCAAACCTAATGTTATTAACTGCATTTGTTTACATTAAATATAAGCACTTATTTGATCTGAATAGGTCTTAGTTATTTAGATCTTTTTAAGAGGTATTTTGTTTGTTTATATTCACCCCACTCCATTCAAAATCACCAAACACCACCACAACCATTACCGTCGCCAACCACCATTGCACTCGCCAGCAACATCATCATAATTGTATCCACCCCACCCCTACCACAACTATTATTGTTAATCCTTACTAGCAATAACCTCTATCATCACAACTATCACCAACACATTATCAACCACTACATGCTCTTCAACCCCCACCAACAACACCGGTAACTACTAACATCAACTAAATTCTACCAACACAACCACCTCTACCACCACAATTACTAACAACTAACACCAATCATTACCCCACAACTAATGAAAAACTATTTTCACAATCACTAGAAAACATATATATTTATTTCGTTATAACATAATGTTTTTTATTTTATTAATTTAAATTTTTTAATATTAAATACTTTTTTATTTGAATTTTATATTAATTATTTATTCAACGTTCGGAGCTAAAGAAAATATATTGATCATTCGAATGTGCATTCATATTGAGATATCTTAATCTTTACGAGAACAAACAATTCTTTATGAATCCTCAAGCTATGGACTACTAATTAATTTAGAAGAAAGGATAAAAATAAATTGGTAATTGGAGAGTTGAACAAAAAAATGTAAATCAGTGGCCTTGTGTATTTATGCTAGCTATTCAACTAAGCAATTGCAAAACTCCAATTTGTATCATTATAAACAAATGAATCAATCATATGATTCTATTTTTCTCTTCTATTTTTAATATGGAAAAGGCTTTCAAGAAAAAAAAATGGACAGGCAGAATAACAAATATAAAAATACCTTAGTTTCCCCAATTTTGACATTCTCTTTTTGTCCGACTCCGACACATAGTTTTTCTCCTTTCTAAACACCTCCTCCTCTGCGACATCCTCCTTTTATACGTGCAAATCGTCCTCCTCTATTGCTTCCTCGTTACTATCCTCCGGACCAGAAGTAGTTTCATAGGATATAGATTCAATTATCATATCTTAGGTTCAATTTTCAGTTTTAAAAGGTAGTTTTAGAACAGAGAAACATGACGAGGCAAGAAAGAGTATTTCAAAGGGAAAGTTTTCTTCCAACAAAATCTTAGTGATGTTTGGATTGACTTAAAAAAATACGAGGATTTTAAGTTGGTCTGCACGACACCACATATATAGGATATTTGAAAACATAAATAAATAGAATAGAAAACAATAAAAATAAGAGGATTTTTTTCTTCATAATATCAAATTTCAAGTGAAAATGTGTAATACAAAGCCTGAACTTTCATTGTTCACACGGAGTATGGGCATTCTGACTATTACTTGCAGTATTGGGATGTAAGCAATTGAGATTGTCAGCATCTTAAAGAAACTTTCCACAGATAATCATACTGCAATATTAAATAATTTTTTGTTAGAATGCATTCAACGCGTCTAGTTGACTTGAAAAATGAATGCAAATTTATACCAACATGAATAAATAGAAAAGAGTTTTGACCACATATTTTCCTCAAACCTTACTACAATTTCCATAAGATCCTCTGCTCTCTCTTTCCCAAAGATAGGAAAGTGCCTCTTAATATCCTCCATTCTATACAACCATATCAACAAAAGATAAGATTTATATAAAAGACTTGATAAGAATGCAATCTAGATAAATGCTTCTCAAATATATTAAAATATGTTGACATCACGTTTTGCTGTGAAAGACTAAAACTTATTTTATCTAAAGAATATAAGTAGTTAGAATCCAAATTACTCCACCAAGTAGAAGTAATAGAAATCCCCCAATTCACTTGGAGAAGTGAGTTTTGAAAAAAATTAAATCTGAAAAAACAAGTTTTTTCACATTAAATGATAAAACACAAAAGAATCCTAGATTCTAGATCCAAAATCTTTAACATAAACACAAGAACAAGGTGAATTTTTTTAAAAAGAATTTACACATTGTTGACAATCCTTTGACGAGTATAGAGAAGACATCCAGTCCACCAATCACCAGAATCCCTATCACCGGCAGCAACTGCACCTCCCTGAGCCTTGAGCCTGAGCAACCGTCTATTTTGTACCATCCATCTAAATTTCTGACCTAATCAAATTTGTTTCTTCACAATCTAAATATAATGAAGTAAATCATGTTACTAAATTTTATAAGACAACCAGAAAATCAGAGATAGATTACAAGAGTTTTATATGTGTAGAATGGGCTTAGCCTTAAGGGCATGGCCGTCTCGACCATAAGGCCACTAAAGCAATCGCTTGGGCCCTAATTTTTTTGTGGGCCCCCATTTCCCATATATATATATATATATATATATATATATATATATATATATATATATATATATATATATATATATATATATATATATATATATATATATATATTTGTTTGTAGTATCTTTTCTAGATTCTTATGTGGCTAGTTAATTGTAGTATCCTTTCTAGTTTTGCATGTGACTATCTCTTTTGTTGTATAGTTCCATTTATATTATGATAATTATGATGAACCAACCGTATAGTGTTGTTATACTTACTTTTCTTTATTCTCTTGTCACTATTTTTATTCTTTCATTATTAAATAATCTAAAGTCTCATCTCAAACGTTCAAACCTTATAAGTTATGTAAAATCTATTATTTTGTATTTATAAAAAAATCAAATTTGTTTTTGGTTTCTTATTCAAATTTCAAGCACCAACGCTAATCAACACCATTTTAATATTATTATATCAACTTATCAAATTCATCATAACACTATTTTAATATCATCATATTTTTAAAAGAATTTGAGTCGTGTATTATTCTAATTTTATAGTATATAATTTTCATTGAAAATAATTTACTTTGTTTACATTCTTACTTTATAATGCTAGTATCTTGCCTCTCTAGACCTCATTTGTGTATCTACACGGAGTATGATATAATTATTAAATTTATATTTGTCAACTTAAAAATAGGGCCTCTTTATACGTTTGACTTTGGGCACCCAAACATGTTGAGACGACCCTGGTTGTTGGGTTTATGCCTAAAGGCCAAAATGTCTCATTTTACACACACAAAGAGTCAAAATATTGTGTGATATGTATGGTAAGTTTGTTTAAATATATTCTTTATATTTTTTTAATATTATTTTATACTAAATTGGGGTACGATTGTGTGTTATCAAATAGAGAACTCAAAGGAATAATATCAATTTTTACTTTGAAGATTTACAATATCTTATTTTTAACTATTGGACTTGTTCGCGCTTTGCGCGATTATCAAAAATTATAAGCTATGAATAATTTTATAAAGTATTGTATAGATGAGCATGTGTTTGTAAGCATTAAGATTTAATTGAATTTTAATCTATAAATTAATTTGGATTATATTAAATTCAAGAAAATAGTAGAGGTTATGTTGCAATCCATGTCAAAATAAATAAGCCACTAAAATCATGCCTCATGTCAGATTATGTGGCAATTCAAGTCAAATTAAATAAGCCACTAAAATCATGCCACATGTCAAGATTATGTGGCAATCCAAGTCAAATTTAATCAACCATTAAAATCGTGCCACGTGTCAAGATTATGTGACAATCCAAGTCAAATCAAATGAGCCACTAGAATAATGACATGTGTATGGGTGACATGTTATGACCATTCAGATCAAAGCTTTTCATGGAGCAATGTGCTTGGTTGGTTTAAACCGACCAATCAAATCACACCAGTAGACCACTCCTTACTACTGTAAATAGGGGTCCTCTATGACTTGGTTTTTGAAGAACAAGAAGAAAGAAGAGAGCTCGTGGATCAAAGGCTGCAAATTCTCTACAATCTGCAAGTTCAAGCAATCAAGTTCAAAGTTCAAGATTCAAGATCAAGTTACTTGTTCATGCTAATTATTCGTCACAACTATACAAGTGTTCGTGACGAATAGTTCATACTCAAGTTCAAAGTTCAAGATTCAAGATCAAGATATTCAAGCCCTTGACTGTAAATCAAATTCAAGTCCAGCACATTATATATTATTTTGAATAATCATAGGATTACCATAGAGATTGTAACACGCACTATATTCTGAAATCAAATACTACATTTTGTTACTTCTATTTTTCATGTCTTGATTATTTATTTTTTCGACTTGAAAATTTGTTGTTTACAAATTTTGGCACGCCCAGTGGAACCGCCTCTACCTCTCATCTCTTTACATTGATCATCAAATTTCAAGAACACTCAAATGGCTTCTAAGAAGTTCAACTCCAAATTTATTGTTGCTAAGACTTTCGATTCCAAATTTTCCTCGGCGGTGGAGAACATATTGGATGATACTATGGAAAGTTTGGGACCCTTTACTAGGAACAAAGCAAACTTACTAGGACAACAAACACTTCAAATGTCCTTTACATCAGTTCCTATTCTGGATCTCCCATCATCAAAAGGGTCAAGATTCTTTTCGAATTAATTAGTAGAATGAGGGAATATAGCTGAGATTATTGAAAAGACATTGTCCCAACTCAGTCCATTCAGTAACAAGGATACTATTCAAGATGAAGATGATACTTTGGTCACAAGATCTGCCCCAGTCACTCCACGTAACTTGTTCCAATCAGGTTTCAGTTTGAGGGAAAATCCATGCTTTAGTCCATCACCCATAATGGCAATCCAAACAACGATGACATATACCTCAACTGTTGAAGAACAATTGGCGAATTTGAGAAAGGCAATTGAAGGTCTAACAAAGTATGTGGAAGATCAGGATAATCGAATTTTTAATTTAAAGGACAAGGTTGAAAATGTTATGGAGGGAGGCTCAAGCCATGCACCAGGAAAACGCCCCATGATGCAAGAAAGGGGAGAATCTTCTACAAAGCAAATACATGTTGATGAGGAACTTCAAGTATCTACTAAAGGGGGAATTCACATTCATCAACTAAAAGACTTCATAATGGGAACTATCAAAGATAAATATGTAAAGTCCCTTTGAAGTCATCGTTTACATATACAAAGCCATACACTTCAAAAATTGATGTTTTGAAGATGCCTGCAGGTTATCAACCTCCAAAATTTCAACAATTCGACGACAAGGGAAATCCAAAGCAACACATTGCACATTTTGTTGAAACTTTCAATAATGCTGGAACATATGGAGATTATCTGGTTAAACAATTTTTGCGCTCCTTGCAAGTAAATGCCTTCGACTGGTATACGAATATCGAGGCTGGTTCTATTGATGGTTGGGAACAACTTGAACATGAATTTCTCAATCGTTTTTATAACAAGAAACGCACTGTGAGCATGATTAAACTCATAAATACGTGTCAATGGAAGGATGAACATGTCATTGAGTTCATCAATCGATAGAGGAATGCAAGCCTCAATTGCAAAGATAGGCTTTGTGAAACCTCTGGAAAAGAAATGTGCATCCAAGGAATGGATTGGGGACTTCGTAACATTTTACAAGGTATCAAGCCCAATTCATTTGAGGAACTAGACACACGAGCTCATGATATGGAGTTAAGCATGTCTTCAATCGGAAATGAAGGACCACCTATTTATGAAACTCGTAGAGGAAAGGACAAAGTGGAGGGAAATAAAGGGGGGAAATTTGCACCCAAGTCTGAAAACAAAGAGACAATGAATGTTAAGGCTGCACCTTTGAAAGTCGTCACGAAGCTAAGCAACAAACAAGTTGTGTAGATCATGACTTCTCAAAACAATGTTGGCCGAAAGTTATCTTTGAAGGAAATGCAAGCAAATGAGTACCCATTCATGGACTCCGATGTTCCAGCAATTTTTGAAGATCTCCTTGCGTTGAAACTCTTTGAGTTACCTAAAACAAAGCGCCCAGACGAAGCTGGAAGGATTAATGATCCTAATTACTGCAAATATCATAGTTTGATGGGTCATCCTATTGAAAAGTGTTTCATATTTAAGGAAAAGATCATGGAATTAGCTCGTGAAGAAAAGATATTACTTGAGGATGAGAAGGAAATTTCAAATTAAGTGTCTATCACTTTTGGCTCACATGATCCCACAGTTCTTTGCAACTTTGTCGAAGTACATAACTGTGATGATGTCCTAGCCTTATTACCAGCAATGATGACCAAATTTGGTGACTTTGAACCGATAGATGTCAGCAAATCATTGTTTCTTCCATCGATGGAAGAGGAAATAGTTAGAGGCAACTCTTTAGCAGAAAATAAATTTGAGTGTGTCGATGATGAAGGATGGATTCTGGTGACACGATGAAGACGCTGCAAAGCGAACCCGCAAAGAGATCCAAGTAAGGAAGTGACAAGAGGAAAAATGAAAAAGCTACTCAAAACTCGAGGAGTGAAGAAAAATATGTAGAAATCAAGAGTCGTGGAGAATCATTATCAAAAACAGCGTTCTCCGGTGAGATTAGAGGAACTCTTGCCAAGCTGGTTCCACACTAAGATTTATGATTGTGACACCAAGGCCTCATGTTGTAACATTGCGAAAGAAGAAATAATAGGGGAAGGATCATCACCAAGCTTACCGCCGTCGTATGAAAATCCCATCGAGTTTCTCTCGGAACAAGTGAATACTTGTGATGCAAAGTTCACATTCACTAATGATAATCTTTTGTTTGGTGAAACATCACATAATCATTCTTTATATATGGTAGGTTTTGTGCGTGGGCATAAAATAAATATAATTATGGTGGATGATGGTTCTGGGGTCAATATCCTTTCTATTCGGACTTTGAAAGAATTGGGAATCCCGATGAATCAATTATCTGAAAGTCGTTTAATGATTCAGGGATTCAACCAAGGGGGCAAAATACAATTAGTGCAATCAAAATAGAGATAAAAATGGAAGATATGTGTTCGAGTGCATGGATGCACGTTATTGACTCAACGACCTCCTATAATATCTTGTTAGGAAAACCATCGATCCACGAGAATAAAGTAGTGCGATCCACATACCATCAGTGTTTTAAGTACTTTGAAGATGTAGTTCAAAAAAAGGTAGTCGTTGATGAGGAACCTTTCACCGAGATGGAAGCGCACTCTGCAGATGCAAAGTTCTACTCAAAGGATCATGTCCCAAAAGAAGTCAAAGTTGATAACTCGATACCAATCAGAAAGGTTGATGTCACAAAGAGAGTTGATGTAGCAACTTAAAAGGTAGGGGTTATGACTAAGAAAAATCAACTGCTTTTATATATGAGCACAATACCCAAGTCAAGCGAGACATATTTAAGTAAGAGAATGTCTCCTACTCTTCACTATATCCCAGAGGCAAATAAGGTCAAAATTCAACCTTCTCAGTTGCAGAGTAAAGAATTGACATTTCATATTAAACAAATTGATGCAATTAAGTCACCTTCAAAAGTGATTAGAGGATTTTTCAAACCACCAAATCATGATTCACATGAAGCACTTCCTCAGAAGCGTACAATTGAAGATTTTGACCCGAATGCTTATAAATTATTTGTTAAAGAAGGATACAATCATAATGAAACCTCTAAATTAGGGAAGCTCCCACATGAAGTTGTTGAAAAGGTAAATCATGGATTGAATCCTACTCAAAGGAGGTTGAGGGAAAGAGGTTACACAGTTAAACAATCACGTGAAGTCTTGGGTTTCAAACAACCATCACCAGTACGAATCTCTATTAGAAGGATGAGCATCAACTACATTACTATGATAGAAGAACCAGTGATGTCTGACGAAAGGACTTCTGTGTTTGATCGACTCATTGTCCCAACTTCTAATGCTTATGTATTTGATCGGCTTGCCGAGTCAACTCTAAGAAACTTCAGTGTTTGATCAATTAGGACCGATGAAAAAGAAATACAAACGCCAAGGATTGTCCTAGTTTGATTCCTTCTAGAATGAGGTGGGAAGAAAAACTTGTAGTTTCATGTGGTAAGGTCTTGAGAGCAAGAACACATACTATAGTTCACACTAAGGAGCGGGACGAAGATGAATAAAGTGTTGGATCATCGCACTACATTACAATTTGTGACAAGGAAAATGCTTCACCTCATGCAAGGATAGAGGAAAAATTTGTTGATGTTCATACATGTCATCACATATCATTCGATGATGGTGATCCTCAAGAAGATGAGGATACAAGAGATGCACCCCCTGAACTCGAAAAGGAGATGAAGAATATTGTTGATACCTTAAAAGAAGTGAACCTTGGGATTGATGATGATATAAGGCCTACATATGTAAGTGCCTCATTGAATGACGATGAAGAAAGGAAATACATTGAGTTGCTTATGGAGTTTAGAGATGTATTTGCTTGGATCTACAAGGAAATGCCTAGATTAGATCCTAGAGTCGCAATTCATCGTCTTGCTGTGAAACGAGGCATTCGTCCTGTTAAGAAAGCTCAGTGTCGGTTTAGACCTAAACTAATTCCTTTCATCAAAACTGAAGTCAACAAGCTCATTGAAGCAGGTTTCATCCGTGAAGTCAAATATCCTACATGGATTTCAAGCATTGTGCCGGTAAGAAAGAAGAATGGCCAAATCCTAGTTTGTGTTGACTTTAGGGATATTTATAATGCATGCCCTAAGGATTACTTCCCTCTTCCAATCCTTGAGCTTATGATTGATGAAACGACTGTATATGAGACAATGTTGTTTATGGATGGTTCATCTAGATACAATCAAGTTCGCATGGCACCAAAAGATGAAGAACTTACTGCATTTCGTACTCCTAAAGGCATATATTGCTACAAAGTAATGTCGTTTGGTTTAAAAAAATGTTGGAGCTACTTATCAACGATCCATAAAGAATATATTTGATGACATGCTTCATAAAAATGTTGAGTGTTATGTTGATGACTTAGTGGTGAAATTAAGAAAAAAGGGTGACCATTTGCAAGATTTGAGAATGGGGTTTGAACGACTTCGAAGATACAAACTCAAAATGAACCCTTTAAAATGTGCCTTTGGGGTTACTTTAGGAAAGTTTCTTGGCGTTATTGTTCGACATCGAGGGATCGAAATTGACCAAGACAAAATAGATGTTATTTTGAAGATTCCTGAGCCTAAAGACATTCATGAGTTGAAAAGCTTGCAGGGAAAATTAGCATACCTTACAAGGTTTATCTCGAATCTAGCTGGCAGATGCCAACCATTCAGTCGTCTTATGAAAAAGGATGTTCCTTTTGAATGGGACCAGGCTTGTAGCAATGCTTTCGAGAGCATAAAATTTTATCTGATGAAGCCTCTAGTACTTGTAGCTCTTATACCTGGAAAACCATTGATATTATATATTGTTGCACAAGAAAGGTCAGTAGGAGCACTTCTAGCACAAGAAAACAATGAAGGGAAAGAAACTGCCCTTTATTACTTGAGTAGGACGATGACACAAAATGAGATCAAGTATTCACATATTGAGAAATTATGTCTCGCCTTAGTATTCTCAATTAGAAAAATGAAGCATTACTTTCAAGATCATGTCGTACGACTTGTATCTAAAGCAAATCCTATCAAATTTGTCATGTCCAAACCTATCTTGAGTGATCGTTTAGAAAGGTGGTATCTCCAATTTCAACAATTTGAAATCACATATATCTCTCAAAAGGCAATAATAGGACAAATGCTAGCAAATTTCTTAGACAATCATCCGATTCCAAACGATTGGGAGTTATCTGATGAAGATGCAATGTTAATTGAAATCCAACAACCTTGGAAGATGTATTTTGATGGAGTTGCGCATAGTGAAGGAGTCGGCGTTGGACTAGTGTTTTTCACTTCATACGGAGAAGTCCTACCATATTCCTTCACTCTCACACAACATTTCTCCAATAATGTCGCTGAATATCAAGCCCTTTTACTCGGTCTTGAAATGGTTGTTGATATGAAACAATTGTAGTTGCAAATTTATGGTGATTCAAAGTTAGTGATTAATCAAGTATTAGGGGATTATGAAGTGAAGAAGCCTGAGTTACTCTAATTTTGCAATTATACTCAGAAGATGATAGGTTGGCTTGGGGAGGTGACTATTCAGCATATCCTTAGAAAGGAAAATAAGAAGGTTGATGCATTGGCAGCCTTAGCTTCTGCATTAGCATCACCCGATCAAATGCAAGTCACAGTCTTTCGAAAATGGATAGTTCCACCACTTGATGAACATATAGAAGAATTTTGACAAGCTATTTCTACTTCCGAGGGTGAAATCAAAGACTGGCGACAACCAATAATTGATTACTTGTGTTATGGAATATTGCCATAAAATCCCCGAAGGAAGACCAAAATCCGACAATGATCCCCCCGTTTTATTTATTATAAAGATACCCTCTACAGTCGGTCATTTGATAGGGTACTCTTACGTTGTTTGGGGGCATATGAATCTCTTCAAGCCATGCAAGAAGCACACTCTGGAGTATGCGGAGAGCATCAATCGGGCCCAAAACTTCATTTCATATAAAGATGATGGGATATTATTGGCAAACTATGGTAAAAGATTGCTTGGATTATACCCAAACGTGTCAAGCTTGCCCATTTTATACATCAACCCCCTGAATTATTACACCCAAGTATTGCTTCCTAACCATTCGAAGCGTGGGGTTTGGATGTTGTTGGGCCGTTGCCTAAATCCTCTGGTGATCATTTGTACATCCTTGCAGCGACCGCTTACTTTTCAAAATTGGCAAAAGTTGTTTCTCTTAAAGAAGTGAAGACAGAGAATGTCTCCAACTTCATTCGAGTCAATATTATCTATCATTTTGGCATTTGTCGATATATATTGACAGACAATAGAAAGCCATTTGATAACAAGTTGATGCCAAAGATATGTGAGCCTTTTGACTTCAAGAAACGTAATTCCTCAATGTACTATGTTACCGCTAATGGGATCGTTGAAGAATTCAACAAAACACTCTGCAATTTGTTGAAGAAAGTTGTCTCCAAATCTAAGAGAGACTGGCATGAACGAATGGAAGCTCTTTGGGCATATAGGACGACGTATCGTACACCAACATGTGTGACTCCTTATTCTCTTGTTTATGGAGTTGAAGCAGTCCTTCCACTCGAGCGTTAAATTCCGTCATTATGTCTTGCCATTGAAGAAGGACTCACTGACGAAGAAATGCTCGATTACATCTTGAAGAATTAGAAGCTCTTGATGAAAGAAGATTAGAGGCTCAATAAAGTTTAGAAGGCTATCAAGGTCGTCTATCACGATCTTTTAATAAAAAGGTTCATCTTAGATGCTTTCAAGTTGGTGACCAGGTTCTTGTTGTAAGAAGGCCCATTATTACCTCTCTTCGATCTGGAAGAAAGTTCTCCGCTAAATGGGATGGGCCATATGTGGTACAAGAAGTATATTCAAGTGGCGCCTACAAACTTGTTGACTCAGAAGAATTGCGTGTTCGCCCTATTAATGGGAAGTTCATGAAAAGATACTATACCTGAAGGAAAGGAGCTTCTCCTTAAGGTACGAGCCTAAATTGCATGATACTCCTGGCCCGCAAGAGTATAAACTATGTACGGCACAAGAAAAAAAAACTTTTGTCTCCCAAAATTATGTTGTGACTTGATCCTATTCACTGAGGTACGTAGGCGCTTAGAATCATATTCTATGTTGAGTTACATGAATTTAAAAAAATAAAAAAAATCCAAGTCATGCGAATCTGAAATGGTTAGCATTGCATTCATCCAGAAATTTTTTGAAAGATTTAAGCTATGAAGTTCTGACAAGTTTAGATTATAAAGTTTGAATTTGATAGATTAAGTCTTTCATGACTCCTATGTTCTCACATCATGATATATCCTTTGCACTTTCAAGACACAAGACTGATAAGACAGTTGATTTTTGAAGCTGAAGTACAAAAGAAATAATAAATGGACAATATTAAGGTAATCAAATTGTTTATTTGCTATTTATATTAAGAACATCAACTAATCAGTCAAAATGCTAAAAAGGGAAAGGGAGAAAAAAGGGCTAAAAGAAAACATTAAAATAAGCTAATCTAAACATAGCTTATAACTAGCTAAATCTTGAAGAGTGACCTCTATGATCCTCTTCTTCTCTTGTACATCATCTGAGGCTTTCGTAGTCACTAAAGAAACATCAGTGCATTTGTAAAACCGTGTTCAGCTTCCAAGACTTTAGATTCAACATCTTTAACTTCTTTCTTTGCGGCATCTCAAAGAACTTTTAGCTCCTTCACCTTTTTTTTTGCTTCCTTAAGAGATTGACAAGCAACCGATAATTCCACAGATTTCTCATTCTTTTCATGCAAGACGAGATCAAGGTGTTACTTAGCTTTCAAATAAGAGTCGGATTTCTCAAATTCTCCTGCTTTATCAGCAAGAGCTGATCGCGCTTGGTCATAAGAAAAAGCAAGTTTAAAGAAAAGCTCCTGTAAAGTCTTCAAAGGGGAAATGTCCACACCCATGGAATCTACATCTGCAAGAATTAGTTTAATCTCAACCGTAAGAGAAGAAGAACGGTCTGCATTAAGGTCAACAAGTTTAGAACGAATCTTAGTCCAGGCTCCTTTGACAAAATCCTTTTGAAGGTCCGAAACAACCTTTCTTCTATCAAAAATAGACTTGCATGTTACTGTTTGCCTGGGGGACCTGAATTCAACATTTTTGTGGTTTTGTCATACAAAATATAAGTAACGTCTTTCTCTTCTAGAGGCATAGAAGAAAGTTTTCTTGAATCTGGACCGTCTACAGACTCATTACTATTTTGAGGCTTTGCTTCCAATATGTTGACATGGTTTGGCTAACAAAAAAGGGAGAGATAATAATTAGTGAAGGAACTTGGAACCATAAAGCAACATGAAAGTGTAAATTATTACCTCTTTAATAGCTGTCAAATTCCTTGAACAACTAACATTGTTATCAGTAATATACGTCGCATGAAAATCATTATCTTCTGGCTTTTCTGGAGGTTGTCTGTCTCTCCTCCAACAAAGATCGCTACGGGTTTCACTACTCTCATCTTGAAATGGCCGCTTGCGAGAAGGCTGGTGAGTTTGAGTTGAACATTTTTCCTTTTGGACTTTTTTATTGGGAGGTACCTTGACCTTGTCTGCAACACCAACCCTACACTTTAAAACAAGAGATTGTTTCGGAATCAAAACCTCTTCATCGTTCTGTCACACCCCTATTTTTTCTCAAAACGACAGGGTTTTTTCAATTAAAGTGACGGTATTGATTAAGGGATTATTTTTAATTTTTGTTAGAGTCGCCACTTGGAATTGAGTTATGGTGTTCCAAGTCACCTTTTTTGTTTAATCCCTAATCAAAAGGAAATGACTCTTTGTTTGGTCTGCGAATCCGAAATTCAGGTAAGGAATTCTGTTAACCGAGGGGAAGGTATTAGGCATCCCTCGAGTCCCGTGGTTTTAGCACGGTCGCTTTATTGACTTTTATGACTTAAGCTAATTTTTGAATATTATATTATTAAAACAAATGTATTTAACCTCATTCTTTGATTTATCTTTGACATATTTAAACTATCCTATTTTATAAGCATGTCAAGTTTTATACATTATTATTTATTTATTTATTTTATTCTTTCAACATTTTGTTTGCTTCTTAATTTCTCTTCTTTTTTTCTTCTTATTTATTTTCTTAATTGCATTTTTTGTTTCTCTTTCTTATTTCTTTTGTACTAATTTTCACATTTTTTTTTAGAACTTTCCTTATGTTTTTTCTTTCTACATTAATTTTTTTTTCTTTTCTTTTCTTACCCTTTCTAATAGTTCTTTTTTTTTTATAATAATAAAATATTTTATTATATTTTTTAACACTACTTTTTGTTTCTTTTCATTTAAATTTTATTTTTATTTTTATTTTTTTCTGTACATTTTCTCCATTCTTTTTATTATATTTTTTATTATTCTTTTTTTTTTTAATTCAAATGTTCTTTCTACACTACTTCTTTTCTTCTTCTGTTATTCATGTATTCTACCTCTTTTCCTTATTCCATTTTTATTGTTATTGTTCTTTTTATCTTTTTTCTTTCAATTTATTATCTTCTCCTTATCCTAACAAGATTATTACTATTATTTTTAATAGCATCTAAAAAATAATAATGTAGGACAATGCACATAATATAATATAAAACATAATTTAATGCTTTTCTAAACACAACCAAACAAAGAATTCATTCAAATTAGTAAAACATTAACATAAAAATTTGGATGACTATGCATATTGTCATTATAAAATTAACATCTTTACATGATAACTACACGTATTATCAATATAAAACTAAATATGAAAAATAAGAATAAACTTGGACAATAATTTTACTTAAGTATGAAATAAATTATGGGTTATTTAAATATGAAATAAACTACGGTTTGTTATGGCAATTTCACGCTAAATATAACTATAGAAAGGATCTAAACATAAAGTTGATATGAAATATTTGAACATACTTCATATAAAAACATAATGGTTTAACCACATGTGAAATTTGACAATTTCAATATATTGCAATCAATGCTTGTATAAACATGATATTAATTTATACAATAAAAATTAAATGGTACCTCTTGCGAAAATTCCACCAAAAGAAAACAATTCGAATAAGGAACCGCGAATTCGAAACCACGAAAGTAAACCTCAACTTCAACTTTTGTTTGTGAGTCAAAGAAAAATATGAAATAAAACGTGAATATATTTGCTGATTGTTTGTTTGTGGGTGATTCTCTTCCTTTTTGTTTGTATTTTTTTTCACGTTTTTCTCCTCTTTTCCTTTGTACAACTTTTTTCTTCTTCTTTCTTTTTTCCTCCCTTTTTTCTGATATATTTTCTTTTCTTTTTATTGTGATGAAGGAGTATATATGTAGGGTGGGGTTGTGGGTGATGTGGAGTAGTGGGTGATGGAGTAGTGGATGAGTGGAGTGAAATGAAATGGGGTTATGGGAGGTTATTATTATTATTATTATTTTTAATTAATAAGAAAATATTAAAATCAATAATTTATTTACTAAATTTTGAATAAATTAAAATAGAATATACCTTAAAGTGTAACTTTATTTTCTGTTGTTTTCAAATCTTTTTAAAATATACTTACTAAAATAAAATATTTAATTTATATTTATAAAAAATATTTAAGCTCTGAAAAGGGTATCAAACTTTAATTCGGTCAAAAATTACGTGTCTACAGTTCTTTTGAAGCGCATCAGTAGTCGAACCAACAACATTCACCAAAAACTGTACATGGTTTTCAAGAAGATTCTCGTGCACCTTTTCCCACTAGGACTTATAATTCTGGGAAGAAAACTTTTTCATATTAGATCCACTAGGAGGAAATATTGCTTTTGCCCTAGATTTTGTCAATATACAATGCGTGTATGCCTTAATCCATCTTCCAACGAGGCCTCACGAAAATCTTGATCTAGTCAACAAGGAGTATCTTGGAAAAAGCCGAATTGACAACTGAATCTATGAGAACTATATGGCTCAATGATAAAGACATTTCCTCCCTTAAAGTGAGAAAGTTTGAGCGAATGCTCATGAAGAAATTTGATTGGTATTCTTTTTGAGTCCCATCATCACGATATTGGTGTGCATGAGGTCTATGAACAAATGTTGCATCCCAAGCAATGGTTCCTCCTCCATGTATACGCTTTCTAGCATCTTCTTTTCCAAAATACCTAGCAGCCCCTTCACCAGAAAATGTAGTCATAAGGGGATCAACCGGCCCATTAGCTGGTAATGGATTTTAAAGTAACAGGCCAACCAACCGTACACATAATGGATTGGGAAACAAGTTTGAACGAGATCAAGTCTCGAACATCTCGAAATTGTGTTGAGACCCTTGTAAATGCTGGCTAAAACTGGAATCGCAAGGCTAACTCTCCTACCACATGACAAATGACAGGCGTTTCTAAAGACACCCAAGCGAATAAAATGACCTGCCTTAGTAGAAAAGACGAATATGCACAACTAACACGACAAAAATGCTTCCAAATATGTTGCATCCATCTTATGACTCTTAATTTGTAACTTATGGAACAATGCTTCTTCAACAAAAGACCACTTAAGAAACTCATCAATTACCCCAGTTAGATTGTAAGATGATTTAAGACGAGCAAATTTCATTTCCTTTCTTGGCGGGGACTGTCCATACTTTATATCTTTCTTAGACAAAAATTCTACCCACTTCTCCACAGAAACATCCTGATTTTCTGTTTGTAACTGATGAAAGGCATCAAATAGATGTTCACAAGATTGAGGGAGGAACCTTTTTCCATTTTCAAATGTGCTTGTGAGTTCTTCAACATTTGGCACGACCACTTCATAATGGCAACCATATATGGGTAGACCACAAATCACGTTGAAGTCCAAAAGTGATATGGATAGTTCCCCGACTGAAGTGAGCAATGTGTTTGTAGTAGGACACCAAGTTTCGCAAAAGGCTTGCATGATGTTAGTGTTACGATCATAAGTAAAAAGTAAGTCATACACAACATTGTATATTTTTGCGTCCTTCAAAGTTTGGCGACCCCTACTAAGTATGTCTTCAGCCCACTCCCAATACCCTGGAATATAACGAAACTCTTCATCAAAAGTGAAAGTATCATTCCATCGAAGCTCTCTGTTCATGATTCGCCACCCCAAACTTGGTAAAGAACTTGCAATATTATTGCTAGAATGATTAGGAGATCAAAGTACCCATGTCTTGGGAGGACGACTATTATATTCTAAAGTGCAATCATCTGGACTTGGAAGTTCCTCTAGAGAAGGCCATGGAGAGGCATACTGACAACCTAATGGCTTCTCTACAAGTAATTTGGTCTCCACTTCACTGTTCTTATGATCCGATATTACAAGGTATCGTGAATTAGAAGAAGATTTCAAGTCTTTGATGTAAACCATCATTCGAACTGCAAAAATAAAAAAGGAGAGGACAAGTATTTTATTAGCACTTAAATTAATAATTCAATAATGAAGGTTGTAAATCTAGACAATGAGTAACTATTTCTTTAAGCGCAAATTAGGCAATGTAAAATCCTAGCTACTCATGCAAAGTCTTAGAACCAAAGGGTGTGAAGTCTTTGGGTCAAGACGATGTGATGCCTTAGAATAAAAGCATATAATATTTGCCTTAGATGATGTAAAATCTTTGGCTTGTACGTTATAATGTCTTTTGCTCAAGCCATGTAAAGTCCTTGCCTTAGACAGTGTGAAGTCCTTGGCTCAGACAACATAATGTCATCATCTTAAGCATGTAAAATCATTGCCTTAGACGGTGTAAAATCTTTGGCTCAAATGACATGCTTTGCCTTAAACAGTGTAAAATCCTTGGCTCAGATAACATGCTTTGCCTTAGACGGTGTAAAATCCTTGGCTCAGACGACATTATACCCTTGGTTCAAGCCATGTAAAGTCTTTGTCTTAGACGGTGTAAGGTCTTTGACTCGAACAATACAATTTTTTTGGCTCAAGCCAAGTAACTTTTTGTCTTAGACGGTGTAAAGTCTTTGACTCGAACAATACAATTTTTTTTGCCTCAAACTGTGTATCTTCCTAAAAAAAACATTAAAAAAACCTTTAAAAAAAGATAGAAAAAAAATGACTTCAACAAGCTTACTAAAATGATATTGATAGAGCAAAGTTTCTGGTGAAGTTATGAATGAATTTATTTTTTAATTAAAAAAAAAAGTAAACCTCTATTTATAGAGTACAAAAAAGAATAGTAGAGTCCTAATAACAAAACAAATTCAATATTTGATAAGTCAAATATTTTATTTTTGGGAAAAAAAGACAATATTTCTTTGCAAAGTTTTATCCTACAAGGACTCAAATTCTCTATTTACAATTAAAGTATATAAGTTTTTAAAATTTAATAGAATCTTAAATTTAAAAGAAAAACTTTTTTTTTATTATTATTATTTAAAAACGAAAAAAAAAGAAAAAAAAATGAAAAAAAAGAAAACAAGAAGAGCTGAGAAGCTTACCAGAATTGGTCTTCAAGATTTCTTTGTGAAATTGTGAGTGGGTTTGACCACTATTTATAGAGTACCTCAAAATGATGTAATATTTCTTTTCAAGATTTAATCATACAAGGACTCAAATTTCTTTATACTTTTATTATTTAATATTTTTATTTATTTATTTTATTTTATTATTTATTTTATTTATTTATTTATTTTATTTATTTATTTTCTTTAAAAAATTTATATATATAATAAAATAAAATACAATTTTCCAAGAGTGATATTACCCAAAATTTCTCTACAAATTGGAGAATATCTTCAATAATTACTTCAAGCCTAGTCTAAAAAAAACAGAAATATTTTGACAAGACTTAAAGTAGGGGGCATATGTAAGCATTAAGATTTTATTGAATTTAAATCTATAAATTAATTTGGATTATATTAAATTTAAGAAAATAGTGGAGGTTATGTGACAATCCAAGTAAAATTAAATAAACCACTAAAATCATGCCACATGTCAAGATTATGTGGCAATCCAAGTCAAATTAAATAAGCCACTAAAATCATACCACATGTCAAGATTATGTGGCAATCTAAGTCAAATTAAATCAGCCACTAAAATCATGCCACGTGTTAAGGTTATGTGGCAATCTAAGTCAAATCAAATGAGCCACTAGAATAATGACATGTGTATGAGTGACATGTTGTGACCAATCAGATCAAAGCTTTTCACGGAGCAATGTGATTGGTTGGTTTAAACCGACCAATCAAATTACACCAGTAGACCACTCCCTATTACTATAAATAGGGGTCCTCATTATTCATTGAGGAGAGGTTTTTGAAGAACAAGAAGCAAGTAGAAAGCTCGAGGATCAAAAGCTACAAATTCTCTACAATCAGCAAGTTCAAGCAATCAAGTTCAAAGTTCAAGATTCAAGATCAAGTTACTTGTTCATTCTAATTATTCGTCATAACTATACAAGTGTTCGTGACGAATAGTTCATACTCAAGTTCAAAGTTCAAGATTCAAGATCAAGCTATACAAGCCCTTGACTCTAAATCAAATTCAAGTCCTGCATATTTCATATTATTTTGAATAATCATAGGATTACCATAGAGATTGTAACACACAGTATATTCTGAATTCAAATACTACATTTTGTTACTTCTATTTTTCCTGTCTTAATTTTTTTTCGACTTGAAAATTTGTTGTTTATCGTGTTTACAGTATAATCATTAGGCCTTAATTTTTTAAAATGAAAAATAATATATAAATTCAATGCATAATTAATCTTTGGAGTTTTTAATGACATCCACTCTCATAATTTGATCTTAATTCAATAGTTTGCATCTCACTTTTTGAGTCAAACTAGCATATGCAAATAATAAACTTAAAGAATATAACAACAAAAAAATAAATGTGATGATTTCTACAAAATCTGACAACTTCTCTCAAAAGAATAACAATAACAAAATTAATGTGATCATTTTTATAAAATTCGACAATATCTTTATTTATGCTACTATAGTATAAAATATCAATAGGATTATTAATTACTTTAGAAACTAAAAATTAAAAAGTTGTTAGTGTAATGAAAATAACTATCATTAAAGCTTATATTAAAGAAATGACTTTTTAGTTTTTTAACATTGTATTTAATATAATTAATAGAATTAAAGAAGTGAGTTTTAAAGGTTTTTAATTTTTAATATAACACATAAATTATGAAAAAATAAAGATAAATCCCCCAAAAAGGAAAAAAGTAAAGATTAATTATTAATTAATGAATAGTTATACTTTTCAAAAAGAAGAAATTTTAAAACTACCGTTTTTCCTAAACATAAAAATATATCTCTTCCTTATATTCCTCTTTTTACCTTCTATTTTTGTAGTTATATATATATATATAATTTATTTTCACAAAAACAATCTAAGCTACTGCCACTCAAAAAAAGATGAAGTGTAAAAATTAAAAAGAATAAATTATAAATAATTTTTGACATAAATGACAAACTACAAAAATATGGAACTCTTTTAAAATGATTGAGATATAGATTTATCAGAATTTCAGAAGTATTTTATTTTTAATAAATAAAAGAAATTCAGGAGGAGAAAAAGAAAATTTTTAGGAAAATTAACTAATAGTATTTTATTAATGATGAAAAATACGATATTTTAATTTTTCTTCAACATTTTACAACATACTAAACGAGAATGATGGGGAGAAAATTAATGTGGAGAACATATTTATGGTAATAAAAAGGAGGCATAAATAATATATATATATATATATATATATATATATATATATATATATATATATATATATATATATATATATATATTAAAAATAATAGAAATAGAAGGTATAATATTAAATTATTGTAACTAGGATTAGAGTCAATATGTTTTTTTCTTTTTAGAAAATTATATAAATAGAATATAGATAAAAGAATTTAAGTAGAAGTAATAAATGGTAGTAATAATAAAGAAAGATGAAAAATAATACTGTAAAATATGATAATGATTAGGAGGAATTAATAAAGTATTCTATTCATAGATTAGGGAAAATAAAAAGTTAAAATATATAACAAAATAAATGAGTCATTAATTATAAATTAAACTTAAATTTTAATTATATTTCGTGAAATCTTTTCTTTCATTTTCTTTTTCTTTAAAACAAAATGCCCCATAGGGTTTATTAATCAACAAAACAAAAAATAGTACAGCTACCAATCCCAAAAGTGAATCGGTTTCCAATAATAAAAAAGAAAAATAAACTTAGCATTAACTAAAAAAAAGGAAATAAACAAATGCAGAAGAATGACAAGAGCTTCAGAGGTTTCAAAAACCTCATTTTCAGTCTTCTTCTTCAATAAGACGCACAGAAATTCATGGCTACCTCGACACCAACATATTTGTCCGACCTTCATCTTCTACAAACAATATCATATTCGGTATGTAATAAACTTAATTGTATATGTTTATTTAGTTTTCAAAAGTTAATGTTAAAAAACTTTTCAAATTCTGTAATTAAGTGGAAAGAATAAATCTTCTTAAATTTTACAAATAAGAAAAATATTTTATTGTAAAAAATGAATAACTGAAGATTTTGTGTGATTAATGAGGGAATGATTAAATATTATACTTTAATATTCTGCAACAACATTAAATAATATTTTATGTTTTAAAATGAAAAAAAAGGTCTAAAAAAAAACCACAAAAAGATAAATAAAAATCCAACCCTCTGAGACATGCCACATCAGTGATTCTAGATTAAGAGCTATATAGATATATAGATTTGCATCTTCATACTTTATCTTGAGAAATTCAAAGTGATATTAGATATTCTATTTTGATTTAATTTATTTGTATGTGTTAAGTTTTTTAGATTATTAAAATAGATTCATTCTTATGGCCAAATTAAGGTATGTATTATTTTGGTTGAGAACTACTTTAGACTTTCTTTATTAATTCTTACTCAATATTTAAATCTTGAAGTTGTGTTATAAATCTTGATATTTTGATAAATCAAGGAGTGTCATATCTTATTTCAATTACTAAATAATTGATGTATTCTTTTGGTTGAGAACTACTTTAGAATCTCTTTATGAAAATATTTCTTACTCAATATTCGATAAATTTTGATATTATTCTGTGTTATAATCTACATCAAAGAGTCTAGTATATTCAACCTATAACATCTACCTCATTGTTGAATTTAATTAATGCTTCCGTTTATTTTACTTATCATATTTTATATTTTTAATGGTTAATCTAACAATTTTTCAACGCTCAATTGAATTAGATTAATTCAATTATTTAGAATTAAAATTTAAATATTTTGAAATCAGTACGAAAAATACTATAAGATTCAATATTTCTCATATTAATATAATAATAAAATATATATTAAATATAATATGGTGAAAGTTCATATAATTTAACTCTCAAACAAAATATAAGAACAAAATTAAATGGAGAATGTATATACTCACAAATTCATAAACGTTTTTCTACTCCTTAATTGAAAGTGTAATTTCGCAGTCTACTTTTATGTTTCATTGATGTAAATATAGAGGCAAAACATAACATTTTTATTACAAATATATCATTGCAGTGAAGTTGAAATTCATACATATTTTGCAACTTTTTTTATGGCACCGAACAATGATCAATCAAACATAAGTAACAATATATACTACATTAAAAGGAATATGAGCAAATGATAAATCAATTAAAAGAGAGAGGATGAAGAGGCTACCACCCTAAAGAACACAAGCTCCAAATTCATATAGAGATTGTCAAATTAAATATTCTTAAAATTTTTGTAAGATAATTTATGATATTTGTTGATTTATTTAAAAAATTTAGTATAATGATGTTTTTCTCCAAATTTCTTATGATTCATTTACTCTCAATGTTTGGAAAATTGATATAGACAATGCACTTTGTGGTTTTTTTTTTTTTATTTTTTTTTTATTAGTATATCTTTATATGTATTTATGGTTCTTCTTTCTTAAAAAAAAAAAAAAAATAGGTTTTAAAACGATTTTATATATATGCTCTAAATATATACAAAATTTCTTACAATTCTTTTCTTTCTCTACTTCCTATTAAGAAAAATAATTATGTTTTTCTTCACTTATAAGTACACTACACAAGTATTTATAAAAGATTAAAAACTTTTAAGTGATAATAGATCATAGAAGAATATATAAATTAAAGATCTTTCAAAAAAATAATTGAATTGGAAGTTTGATTTGTGCGTAAATTCTATTGGAAATATTTGAATAAAATTTATATGAAATTTTCAATACCGCGCGTAGCGTAGCCAAATTCACTAGTTAATTTATATAATTAGGAGGTATATAATTAAAATTCATAAAATTAAATTGATCCATAAAATTGAATTTATAAAATTAAATTTTTGTTGATGTGTAGTTAATTTTTTTATATCATATCAAATCATATCATATATTTATATAAAAGAGAACGCTAAGTCCGCCTACGTGGCGCCACCACAAACCAAAATTCCCTTTTAATTTATTTTATTTCCAAAATTAGCCTTCTTTTTTCATGAAAAGTTGTGACTTTTAGGAAAAATTGCGACTTTTATAAAACTTGCGACTTTTATGAAAAAGTGCGACTTTTATGAAAAGTTATAACCTTTCTGAAGGGTTGTAATTTTTTCAAAGAGTTGTGACCTTTTAGATAGGGCACAATAAGCATTTGATCAAAATACCCTTTGTTGTCTATAAATAGAGGAATTTTCTCAATTATAAGCAAGGAAAAAATCTGAACTTCTTCTTCTTCTTCTGGACAGTTATATATTTCTCAACTTTGCTCTTGTTGAGTGACTCGTTGACATCATTGTTTTTTACCAATACACTGGTGAATAAAAATTTTCTGTCATGACATTATCTATTCCATTAAACCTGAGGTACTAAAGGAAAATAATTCCCTTAGACAACACTGTGCATTCGGTGGGCTCGATTTTTTCATTATGTTTCATTCTATTGATACAAATGCAAATATTATTTTTACAGTCATTAATTTATGCTTATATTATTAATTGTTGTTTTTTAGTACATTCTCTGAACTTTATTGTTTATGTTTCTTTAAAATTTATTGTTATAAGTATTTTTAGTGCAAATTAAATAACGAGTATTAATTGACTATTCGTCTAGTTTTCTCTGCTGGAATTGTTGAAGGTACGATAAAAGAATCTCCACAAATCTCTAATTTCTTTATCAACAAAGTCATTCCTTCACATACAAGGATGAGATTTTTTTGTTAATTAAAAAATAATTTGAGAGTTAATTGCTTTGCATGCCCATATTTTTTTGCTTTTATATTGTAAAGTATCTATTTTTACTAAATTTTATTAGTGGGTATTATGTGTACTTTAAGGAGAAAGTTGATTGAAGTATTATATATGATATCACTTTGACAAAGTCCATCCTTAAATGTTTTTCTTTTTCCATCTCGTTCAACTCTTCTAAATATTTTGATGTGATTTATGACTATTTTTGGCAAGCTTAATTTGAAAAATATGAAGGAAAAATATATGTCTATTAACATAGATTTGTTGGCCTTCATGTCCCAAGTCATTGCTGAGCATTTGAGTTATATAGGTTAGACCCATTTTTAATTTTTCATGTTCAAGAATATTTCTTTAACATGAGTCTACGATCCAATATTTTGATCTACTTGTACTTTCATAATGCAACAATTATATGTACATATTTCTGAAAAGGTTATAAAATTGCATTGATGAAACATTTAGAAGGACCTTCAAAGCAGCAGTTTAATGAAGAATGAATTTCTACAAGGGTCAACAATATTATTTTGCTATTGTTTCTAACTTATTTTTCTCCTTCTATAAATTTTGTTAGAGTAACAAAGTAACAATAACAAAAAGTGTTGAATGTTTGACCTCAGAAAAATAGATTTTTACTAAGAAAAATTATTATGTTGTTGTGGTGTATATTTTAAACGGTCCTCTAACCATAGAATTATCAAATTCTATCTTTTTCATGTACAAAAAAATTTAAAAAGTGATGTTTCATTTCAACATAAAAATATCACTCAATTTTAACAAGATAATTATATTAGCAAACATATATTATGATAAATTATGTAAAAGATAAAAATATTTAAATTTCAAGATACTTTTAATCATTCATTATATATTTACAATTCTTGAGATATGTGATAATGTTAAATCATTAAATTTCTGTTGAAATGTTCTTAAAACCTTCTAAATTTACTTTTTGCTTCTTTCTTATAATAGTCAATCATTGGAAAAGTTGTTCTAAAGTTTAGAAAGATTATTTATGCTCCCGCGAAGCACGGCTAAATTACCTATCATATATTTCTATAAAAGAGAACCTTAGGCCCGCTTATGTGGCGCAACCACAAACAAGAATTCTCTTTTAACTTATTTATTTCCGAAATTAGACTTCCCTTTCATGAAAAGTTATGACTTTTACAAAAAAATTGTGACTTTCTATGAAAAGGTACAACTTTTGCAAAAAGTTGCGACTTTTTATGAAAGGTTACGACTTTTACAAAGAGTTGCGAATTTTATGAAGAGTTACAACTTGAATGAAGAGTTGCGACTTTTATGAAGAGTTGCAACTTTTATGAAAAATTGTGATTTTTCAAAAGAGTTGTGACCTTATTGATAAGGCACAATAAGCATTTATTGATACTACCTTTTGTTGTCTATAAATAGAGGAATTTCCTCTCATTTTAACACAACGAAAATCTGAACTACTTCTTCTTCTTGTTCTTGTTCTTCTTCTTCTTCTTCTTCTTCTGCAGAATTATATTCATGTACTGTGCTCATGTTGAGTGACTGACTGATACCATTGTGTTTGTATCAACACACTTGTGAATAGAATCTCTCTATTTTGAGAGGATCTATTTCTTTAAACTTCAGGTAGTAAAATGGACTAATTTCTTAAGGGAACATTGTGCATTCACTGGGCTCTATTTTTTCTTTATGTTTTATTTTGTTAGTAAAGATTCTTGTATGTTGTTTAAAGTAACTAATTTATGCTTATTTTATTAATTTTTTATTTTTGTATACATGTTTTAAACTTTGTTGTTTATGTTTATGCTTTTGATCATTATGTTGAAGTAAAGATATGTTAATCAAGAGTTTGATGTAATCATTAGACTATTGGTGTCATGTAGATTAGAATTTTTAAATTTTTAAAATAAATGACTTTAATCTTTATAGAGTGTTCAGTGGCTAAACGATCCATGAGATGTGCAACAAAGGACTTTCAGTGTTCAAAAGTTAGGGTGGTTCAACACTACCTTGGAGTTTTATTTATTCAACTTTCGATCTTATCGAGGTATTCAATCGATTAGTGACATTCAAAAAATAAAGAACTGTAGTGGGATGTAAGTATTGTACTCAACCTTAATCAAACGTTTGGGGTTCAAATGTTAGGTTGGAGTCAATGAATTACCCCTCATGTAGGATAAATCTATATTAATGACATATTAAGGAAATAATTACCTCCTTATAAACTTTAGATTAAAAGTCCCAAAAACAATAAAGTTTTAACCATATTGATAAAAACATAAACAATAAAGTATGTCTTTTAGCTATCTAAGTAGTGTCATCGACTGCATATGATTTTGAATAAGGGAACTGCCAAGACATCATTTAATCCAAACTATTTGAGCAACATACGTTATTTCATTGAACTCCAAAAGATGTGTTTTAATATTTTAATTAACTTATCAAGTACGCAACTAATTAAATAAGATGTATCATATTTAGATTTTATATGTAGCGGCCTTTGAGTAGGAAAAAAACTCTCGCAATTAATGAATATAATGTTTTTACAACTTTTTCAAAATACAAATATAAACATTGAAACAATTACATATCTTTTGTAAAGACTTTGGTGATGAACAACTACAGTAAAATGAAGAATTAATAACAATATTTGTAAACACTTAGAATCAAATCCTTTTCGTTTTAAGATTAAAAAAACATTTCATATCATCTTTGGATAAAATATTATTGACAAATTATTGTAGGGTTGTACCCTTTCAAAAGCACATGTATTGTCATATGTTTAGAAGTTGATTATTGACATAGTTCACCACCGCGCGAAGCGCGGGAAATTTACCTAGTTATTTATATAAAAGTGAACCTTAGGCCCGCCTATGTGGCGCAACCACAAACCAGGATTCTCTTTTAACTTATTTCTTTCCAAAATTAGTCTTCCCATTCATGATAAGTTGTGAATTTTATCAAAATTTGCGACTTTAACAAGTTATAACTTTTTAGGAAAAGTTCGACTTTTATAAAAAGTTGTGGCTTTTATGAAAAATTGCGACTTTATGAAGAGTTGCAACTTTAATGAAGTGTTGCAAGTTTTATGAAGAGTTGCGACTTTTATGAAGAGTTGCAACTTTTATGAAAAAGTTCGACTTTTTCAAAGAGTAATGACCTTTCTGATAAGGCACAATAAGCATTTATTAACACTATCCTTTGTTGTCCATAAATAGAGGGATTTCCTCTCATTTTAAAACAACGAAAATTCTGAACTTCTTCTTCTTCTTCTTCTTCTTCGGAATTTTATATTCGTGTACTTTGCTCATGTTGAGTGACTGATTGACACCATTGTTTTTGTATCAACACACTTGTCAATAGAATCGCTCTATCCTAAGAGGATCTATTCCTTTTAAACTTCGGGTAGTAGAATGGACTAATTCCTTAAGGGAACAATATGCATTCAATGCGCTCGATTTTTCATATATGTTTCATTTTATTATTATTACAGATTCTGGTATGTTTTTTAAAGTCACTAATTTATGCTTATTTTATTAATTTTTTTTATTTTTGTGTACATGTTTTAAACTTTTTTGTTTATGTTTATACTTTTAATCATTATGTTGAAGTAAAAATATGTTAATAAAGATTTTGATGTAGTTATTAGACTATTGATGTCATGTAGATTAGAATTCTTAAACTTGTAAAATAAATGACTTTAATCTTTATAGAGTTTTCAGTGGGTAAAAGATTCATGAGATGTGTAACAAAGAACTTTAAGGTTCAAAAGTTAGGGTGGTTCAACACTATCTTGGAGTTTTATTTATTCAACTTTCTATCTTATCGAGGTATTCAATCGATTAGTGACATTCAAAAAATAAAGGAATGTAGTGGGATGGTAAGTATTGTACTCAACCTTAATCAAATTTTTGGGGTTCAAATGTTAGGTTGGAATCAATGAATTACCCCTCAAAGTAGGATGAATATATATTTATGAAATATTAAAGAAATAATTACCTCCTCATAAACTTTAGATTAAAAGTCCCAAAAACAATAAAGTTTTAATCATATTGATCAAAACATAAACAATAAAATATGTCTTTTGGCTATCAAAGTAATGTGATAGACTATGTATGATTTTGAATAAGGGACCTGCCAAGACAACATTTAATCCAAATTATTTGAGCAACATACGTTATTTATTGAACTCTAAGAAATGTGTTTTTATATTTTAATTAACTTATGAAATACGCAACTAATTATATAAGATGTATAATATTTAGATTTTGTATGTAGCGGCCTTGAGTTGGAGAAAAATTCTCACAATGGATGAATATAATGTTTTTACAACTTTTTCAAAATACAAAATATAGACAGTGAAACAATTACATATCTTTTGTAAAGATTTTGGTGATAAACAACTCCAGTAAAATGAAGAATTAATAATAATATTCTTAAACAATTAGAATCAAATTCTTTTCGTTTTAAGACTCAAAAAAAACAATTTTCACAATTTATTGTAGGGTTGTACCCTCTCAAACACATGTATTATCATATGTTCAAAAGTAGATTATTGATATAGTTCACTACTGCGGGAAGCGTTGATAATTTATCTAGTATATATATAAAATCCACCTCAAGAGATGAGTTTATATTAAAGTAAATTAATAAATACCGACCGTAAGAGGTCGGTACATTTAAATTATTATCTTATTTAAATAATATTAACTTCACGATTTCAATATTTATTAAATATAGATAATTATTTTATGAGATGACAACATCCCATCATCGGTAAATTAACACTTCTTTTAAAAAAAGAATGATCATCTCAAAACCCTAAGTCATCTCTTTCACTCCTAAACATCTCTCACTCCTGTCTTATGCCCACCCATTCCTAACATCTCTCAGTCCTCTCTCATGCCCACCCATTCCTAATCATTTGTCACTCCTCTCTCATGCCCACCCATCCCCCGCCCCGCCCCTGATCGGCGTTGCAGCCTTAATGAACAGCAGCAGGTCGCGCCTCCATCCCCTACCGGCGCACTCCCTCGATAAGCAGCAGTAGTGCGTGGGTGGCAGAGCAGCATCAAACTCTGAGCTCCGTTTTCGGTAAGGTTTACTCTATTTTTCAACTATTTTCAATTCGAAAAATGTGGAAATTTAGTTTCTTATTCCTAAGTAATTTTGTTTCGAGTGCTGATTTTTCTAATTTTCCACTATTTTCCCACTAATTCTTACTCCATTTCTGGTGAACCTTCCCGATTTTATTTTAGCGGATCAAAAGAGGTGAATCTAGTAGTCAGATATAACCATTTAGATTTGAAAATTGTGATTTAAGACTCAGGTTGTGTAATTTCTTTAGTAGTCAGATATAACTATTCAGATAAATTGCAAACGTTTTTCAAGTTTTATGTAAAAAGGATCATAGAGATCCTCCCCCACTTAGATCAACGGATCCTATAACTTGTAAATGTAATGAACATAAGTTATTTTAGTTTCCTTTAATTTATCAAGCTTCCATTAAAGATGTATGGTAAGGACCTTTGTTATTCATCATACACTATTGGGAGAAAACAAAGAGTTCTCTGGCTTTTCCTGATTCACATTTGTTTTTTTATCAATTTCAACACTAATTGTCCTTTCATGTTGAAATCATTTATCTCTCACTTTGGGATTACGAACCCATTGATAAAAATCTGTGAGTTATGTCAACAAGAGGTATAATAAATAGAGTTTAGGAACAAGAATTGAGATTCGTAAAGTCCATCATTTATATGTACCAATGGATCTCATTGGCTTCAACATGTCTAGAAAACAATAGTTTTCTCAATATTTGGTTGAAAGTCTGAATCCTTGTCTTGAAATTTTTAGTAAGACTTGGGAATTATATCGAGGCATTCGATAGGAACATACATTATTTTAGTTTTTAGTAGCTCAGTTGGTTGACTATTTGAACTTTCGCTTGGTGAAGGTTCAATTCCTTAAGTTATTTCCCTTCCGCTACTCCCAATTTGTTGCAAAAGGAAAAGAAAAGTGGTTAGTGTATAATTCTGGATAGAGAAAAATATGAAGGTGAAAAATATTACTGTTGTGTGATGTAGCTTTCTTTGAAATTTCTATAGCAAAAATCATGCATTAACCGGAGGATAACAAACATTGTTTCTTTTCGTTCTAGGCAACCGAAAAAGCTCAACATCTAAAAAAGTTGAAACAAGACTATTTTGCTTCTTTCATCAAAATAGGAGATAATGTTTGGTGCTTCTAAATTTCTAAAGTTCAAGTACAATTGTTCTCTACAAGTGTTTGTGTCCATCTATTATTGATACTTAGCTTTAATTTTGTGATAACTTATTTGTGTCCATCGAGTGTTTGTTTTGAGTAAGTACCAACACTAGTTGATCCATTTGATGACAAAATTGATTTTCTTGCAAGATTGATTTGTGTCCATCTAGTGTTTATATTAAGCTTTAATTTAGGAATAATGTGTTTAATAAGCATAAGTACCAACATTAGTTGATCCTATTGATGAAAAAATTGATTTTCTTGCAAGATCTATTTGTGTCCATCTAGTATTGACACTTAGCTTTAAATTTGGAAATAACATATTTGTTAAGCATAAGTACCAACACTAGTTGATCCTATTGATGACAAAATTGATTTTCTTGCAAGAGCGATTTGTGTCCATCTAGTGTTGATATTATGCTTTAATTTAGGAATAATGTGTTTTTTAAGCATAAGTACCAACACTAAATGAACCTAGTGATGATAAGATTGATTTTCTTGCAATATTGATTTATGTCCATCTAGTTTTGATATTAAGCTTTACTTTAGAAATAATGTATTTGTTAAGCATAACTATCAATACTAGTGGTTCTATGGATGACAAAATCAATTTTCTTGCAAGATCGATTTGTGTCCATCTAGTGGTTATATTATGCTTTCATTTAGGAATAATGTGTTTTTTAAGAATAAGTACCAACACTAGTTTACAAATAACTCCGGTTGCATGGTTGGTAAGAAAATCTATGCAGCCACATTTCATTCCGAATCCGACTAGGACACAAGACATTATATGTCATCAGTATATGAAATAATAAGCTCACTTAATATAGATTTTGAGATGAAACTTAAGGAACCATAGCATGTTTACTAGTCCATACGGAAATTTCACTCTCTAAATTTAGTTTGATTTAAGCTACTAACTTGAATAATCACTTCTTCATTAAAGTCTATTACCATTTGATATTAAATGCCTCAACTTTTCCAGGAATTTTGAAATTAGAGATGTCAATATTGTAGAAAAGAAAGTTCCTTCTTTAGAAATCTCTGACGAATAAATTAATGCCACTTATAAATAAAAAGAAGACGTAGACAAAAGATATAATAGGTTACACTTTTATGCTAAGACACCGATTCTTCACTAGATTAGTCAAATTACACTCACAACAGATCCAAACTTAATCAAGATGAACGACTTAAAATATATGTCAGTACAATATCGCTTGGGTTGAAAGGAGAAAGGGTTGGAAGAAGAGAGATGAAAGAGTTATTTCTCTTGTTTAGTAAGGGAGATGAGAGAAGACTATATCTTATTTACTTACCTTCCAGTATACCAAATAGGGGAATTAAATGCTCGGGGCTCCATGTGGTGCAAAATAATCAATGAACTTCACTCTCCATTAACCTTAAGTCTTTCCCTTCTAGGAGCCAAGTCTATTATAAGTCTCAAGGCACAAATAGAATAGAAAATCTATTGTCACCGCTACCCTAGGTAATTACTGCTTTCTATTAATAGGTAAAATCGCGCTCTTCAGTGATTTGGGGGAAAAGAAAGACTTACCTGATAAACCTTCAGTGATTTTGGGAACAATCGTGTTCGTCGTGTGAAGTTCTGTTAGAAAGCGAAAAAAGTTCTTCAGTTCAGCTTTCACATGAAGAGATTTCCTTTTTGAGAGAAAAGTAAATTTTAATGTCTTATTAAATATTTTTTTTGCTCAATAAGGATTGGAGGGAGGATTAAAATGTTGGAGGAAAAATCATATTTTAGTGAAAACTTTAAGGCGATATTTGTAATGAGTTATTTTTATAATTATAAAAATAGGACACTTTAAAAGTGTGACCATATATGTAAATATTGTTGCCAATTATATCATACTTTAACAACGCTTATAAAATGTCGCTTATACCATTAAAGAGTACACTTTACAAGTGTTGCCAATATTATCGCTGCTAAAAATTAAAAATTTTGGGCTAAGGTTTAAAAGCGTCCCCAAAAGTATTTTAGGCAACACTTAAAAAGCGTTGTCTAGAATTAGTGCGGCCCTAGGCCTAAAATGTTGTAGTTCTTGGAGCTATTATCCATGATAGTATTAAGTCACTGTTACATCTTGTACTTCTGTTAAAAACAGAACTTCAACAGAGCGAATATTATAGAAGTTGAATCCCAAAAATAGTACAACAATGAAATGCATAAAATCAAAGAGACCATGCAAAATCAAAGTATGACTGACATCTGAAACTTTTTCCAATGATCAGAGTTTGCTCCAGCAAAAAGAGATGCATATGGATATGAACTGTAAAACAGATATAGAGGCCTTAACTAGTAATATAGAAGAGGGCTGAAAACATGTGGAAAAGAGAAAGGAATTATAAATTGACTAAACAAGTCCTACTCTTCAAAATCTATATCAGTGTAGCATATATAGGCAGAGGCATGCACTACAACAATCATTCATTCTGTTTTACCAGAAAAAGTATACAAATGTATCACACAAAGGTCTGTGAATGTTGTCACTATCAAGATATTTTCAGAAATATATAGCTGGACGTATCATTACATGTTTTACTGACCAAAAGAACTTGTTTCTAAAATGCACCTGTAATGTCCTCCAACTTTGTCCATATTGCACAAAAAATAAGTTTGACTGAAAATAAAAAGGTGCAAACAACACTACTTGATCTCACTACAAATAGCGGGGAAAAGATGAGAACTCCTCTTTCATACACATATTATCACAAAAGATTGTGAAAGAGAAAAACTTTCAAAAATTGCCCAAATTTGTGAGAAGTATCGAAAGTACCCTACCTGAAAAGAGAGTCAATTAAGCTAGTTGTTCTTCCTCCGAAGCAAAGAGGTGATGGGTGACCCACTTCTCGGTGGACTCATCGCTCCTGACCTACCTGACGATAACCCACACCAACTCTTCCTCAAAGGCTGAGAAGAAACCTTATTTTATCTCCATCTCCCAAAAACATAAATAGTCCTAACACTATACCATTTTAGGCATAAGGCCACACTAAATTGGAGAACGCTTGTAAAGTGCTACCTAAAGTATCTGTAGCTACGCTTTTAAAGCATGTATTGTTTAACGGTATAGTCTACACTTTATAAGTGTTGTCAAATCATTACATAATTAGCTACACTTATTAACACATATGTTCACACTTTTGAAGTGTGTTATTTTTATTATTCTAAAAGCAACACTTGACAAGTATGGCCTCATAATAATCTTAAAATTTTCATCAAAATATTTTATGTACCTCTCTTATATTCAACTCTCCCTACAATTTCTAATTGGCCAAAAAAATAAATACTCGATTCAAACATAAAAACATTTTTCCCAAACCAAAATAATGTGCTGCTCTTTGCCTTAAAGCTAAACCCCAGTTTCTCTCCTTCTCAATTTCACCCAAAAATTCTAACCTTATCAATGGAATGTGTCGATTTCCCTAATCTTTCTTCACCTTTGTCCTAGAGACGGGAGAAACAATTCAAAGAATTTCCAATTTTGAGTAATTGGAGAATCTACGAGAAATGGTGATGAAGATAGATTCAGTCATATGGTGAATATGTCAGCCTTCTTCTCGTTCTTTGTTATCACTCTGTAGGATATCACTTTTTGCTAGAATCTAGCATGAACATAAGTTGGTGTAAACTATGTTCTTTGTTCTTTGTTTTTGTTGGTCCTGCTGTTACAAAAATAAATCAGTGAGTATGCATTTGATTCTATCTTTCTGAGAAATTACTGATTTTGACATCTTCATTCTACTTCTGAAGTTAACTGCCATTAGGGATGAAAATACGGTAAAAATTGTTAGCTACACAGTGCATACAAATATTTATGAAATAGGTCTCAAAATCACAGAGGCTGAGAATCCATATTTCGCTTAGTCCTCTTGCTAGTTCCTTGTTATCGCTTGCCTCTTCTATGCTCGTCGGAGTTGTCGGAGTCGTATTCCGGTGGTAAAGTCACTAGCAGCTCGTTTCTGTCCCAGTTCCCTGCACCGGAAAAGGTAACACTCCCGTTCTCATTTATTGTTTCCCTCTTTGGATGATGTTTGTTTTGTTCTGTTTGCTATCTAAAGGTCTTTTCTTGAGGTCAGTTTTCGTTATTAGTTCTTCACGTCCTCAATTTTAATATGACTCGAATATTTGTTGTGTGAATCTTAAAGTGTATTTTCGAGTCGATTTCATATTTATAACTCGATATCCTGCTCGTTTTTCTTCAGCTTCCATAGTTTATATCATTTGGTCTCAAATTTCTCTATCTGTCTTAGTTTATTCTTATTTGTTGGGATTCTGTGATAGCATTTTATGTTAGACGTCAGGTTCTTCATTCGTGCAACTCAAGTTGGATGAGTGGATCAAGATGTCAAGGTTTTAGATTTCATCTTGTGTCTCTAGTGCTTTCATTTTAAATCTTATACTTGCAAGGATCGATGTTGTCCAATTTTCATCTTTTGCGCTTTCTATTTTATGTTTACTATGTGTTTTAAGTTCTGTTTAACAGTTAGTTTTCATAGGTTTGTTAATTTTTTGTCAAATAAATGTAGAATGATGTATCGAATTCTTTCCCTATTGTGGTTGCTTCATTAACTTGGTTTTTGAATCCCCTTGCATCGTGTAATATATGTGTTGCTTCTGTTTTTTTCTTTCAATTTGATCATGAGTTGAGGAAACATGTGAGAGTCAATTAGTGGCAGCTTCTAATTGTTTAAATACTTTGAGATAGTAGGTCCTTTTGTGAGAAAATGGGTCTGTTCATTTGGCTTATGAAGAAGTGCAGTAATCTTGATCTTATTTGAGACTCACTGTATTCATCATGTAGTTCTTTTGCTGCCTGTCCAAGTCTAGGCTGTGTCAAGGGACAGAATGAAGATAAATGGAGGACTGAATGAAAATAGCCTGATAGATGAACAAAGATATGATATCTAAGCTTTATCCGTAACTTCTTGATTCTAAGGCGAGACAATGTCGTCGAGCATATTCAGTTGGTTACTTGCTATAGAAATCATTTTAGAGATGGCTTTCTGTGCGTCTAGTTTTATGCTTCTCAGTAGGGCCTGCTTGGATAAGATTGATCAGACTTAATGCTTGCTAGTATTGGAGAGTGAAATGTAACTAGGGTATATAACGTTTATATCAATTTTGTGGAAACACTGGAAAATGCTTCGGAAGTTTAGCAAGTTTAATATAGTATTGAATTAAACAAGGTGGAGTATTGCACATTTATTTGGTTACTGCAGGCTGTTGAAATCTCTTTAAAGGTTGCTTTATGTGTGTGCAGTTTTGTGCTTCTCTGCAAGAGCCTGCTTTGATAGGATTGATCTGATTTCAGCCCACGAGCTTGCTAGTATTACAGAGTGTAATGTAATTAAGATAATAAACTTTGGGAAAATGCACAAGTACCTCCTCAACCTATATTCCAAATCCTAGAGACACACTTATACTATACTAAGGTCCTATTACCCCCCCTGAACTTATTTTATAAGTAATTTTCTACCCCATTTCGGCCTACGTGGCACTAGCTTGAAAAAAAAAGTCAACCAGCGTTGGGCCCACAAGATAGTGCCACGTAGGCTGAAAAGGGCTAGAAAATTATTAATAAAATAAGTTCAAGGGGGTAATAGGACCTTAGTATAGTATAAGTGTGTCTCTGAGATTTCGGGCATAGGTTGAGGGGGTACTTGTGCATTATCCAATAAACTTTTAGTTGAATTTTTGTGGAAACACTGGAAAAATGCTTCAAAAGACATTAGAGATAGAGGCTTGGTGGAATTTTGTTGCCTTCTAAGTGTAATGTAATAATTTATTTTTTTACTAAAATGCAAGTTTATTTTATCATGTGTTTGATTAGAGGTATTCGTTAGTCTCGAGAAGCAAACAAGTTCACTTAGACTACTACTCGGAGAAATGAGATTGATTTTTTGATTAGTTAGAAGAATATTGTCAACTGGTCTAATTATCATTGTAGTCTTGATCTGTATATTAGTTATCTTTATAGTTGCATCACTACCCTTGCAATAATAGAGCTATATGCAAGTCATGAATAATATTTCATTAGGATTAGATAAGTATGTATAGTTATAAACATTCCAAGATGTGTCACGAGATGGTGCATTAGAAAAGACTCGTCCATTCCATGGTCCAGTTCTGCAGAGTTCAATGGAACCATGAAGGATCATTTGTGCTCTTCAATGACAAAAGGGAACGATGAAAACTAGTTTTCAGATTAGTTCTAACCTTCATTCTAGGTAAAACTGTGTAACCTGGATTGTCAAAACTTTGCCACAGGTAGTCTGAGGCTTATTCTTTGCTGCATCTCGAACAACAAGATTGCCTGAATCAAGGAGTTGTGCTACTGGATTTTGCCCATGTCTAGTGGAATCGGAGGTACAAATTACTCTGCCTGGACCATTTAGAAGAGTAACAATTCCTTGTCTGGTAAATTTTAGCGCACTGGATGTGTCATTGAGTGGATTTTCTCTATTACAGGTTAGAACTTGAGACTAAATGAGTTATAAGAAGATTTTAGTACTAAAACAACTACTACGTCTCAGTCCCAAGAAAGTTGTAGTAGGTGGACGGCTACCTAAAACTAGTCATTTTATGATGAATCCTCGGGATACTCATATAAAGATGTTAATTCACTTAAATGTACCTGAGAGGAGCTTATTGTAACCGCTATGACCATCATGGAGTCTTGCCAACACATCGATAAACAGATCATTGTTGTAAGTGGCAGAATCAGTTTTCTCATAGTTATCTCTTTGATTAGTGAAGTTGTCATATGCATTAACTCCACCAATAAGAGCACCAGTAAGGAGATTAGGATCACCCGCCTTTCAACTGTACCACCTAGAATAGCCTTCCCAGAAGCTAACAAAACTAGGATTAACCTTAAATGAGACAATTAAGGAAGCTCTGTGGTGTACTTGTCTTGGGTTATTGTTACCATATCCCACCATGTAACTTGTTGCTCTCGGGTTGTCACCAAGAATGTAGTCCACCTAGAACAACATGAACCATGATTATTAGTTCACCAAGAACACATTGCTAGTTCCATGCTTCAATTTATGATGAATTGTCATAATACGCTGTAGCACTCTATCAATATTAAAATCTTTACCTGAGAACTGTTAGACAATTGACATTTTTTCAGCTTATTATTATTTTTACTGTTTTTACTTATTTCAGTTTAGTGCATCCTATTTTCTAGCTAGACTTAGTCAACTTTAGTTGCTCAACTTTCTGAAGTTAGTGGCCCCATTATTGGCCCTATTATGGCTATTAGTGGCCTCTTTTATGGTAGTTAGTGGCACATGTTCTTATTTTAGTTTTAATGTTTATGTTTTTTCTTTGTATAAATTCAGACTTTCTGCAGATTAATATACACAAGGAATTTCATAAGTTCACTGTATTTTTATTTTTTCAAATCAGTTTCTTGAGTATTTTTGTTTTAACAGTGGCATCAGAGCCTCTAGTTGATCTTACAGGACAAAAATTTTTTTAACCTACAACACAAATGGCATCCAACAACCTACCTTTAAATCCACCATTCACTTTCACTGGTGAAAATTACCAAAAAAATTACCAAATCTGGTCTGTGAAGATGCAAGCTTTTTTTAAGCCTATGAACTTTGGAAAACTGTGACGGAAGATAAACCACTTGCTGCTCTACCAGCAAATCCTACCTTGGCTCAGATCAAATCCAACAACGAAGAGAAGACAAAGAAATCTAAAGCCAAGTCGCTTATGCAGAATGCTGTGGCAGATTCTGTGTTTTACAGAATCATGGCTTGCAAAACTGCAAAAGACGCTTGGGATAGGTTGAAAGAAGAATATCAAGGCAGCGATAAAACACGTCAAATGCAAGTGTTGAACCTGAAAAGAGAGTTTGAGTCCTTGAATATGCAGGAGGATGAAACTATTAGTAAGTATGCTGATCGAATCTTCTTAATTGTTAATAACATTAGACTTCTTGGTGAAGAATTTACAGATAAACGAATTGTGGAGAAAGTTCTTGTGACTCTTCCTGAGAGGTTTGAATCTAAGATTTTCTCTCTTGAAGAATCCAAGGACCTGAGCAAACTTTCATTAGGTGAACTAATGAGTGCTCTTCAAGCACAAGAGCAAAGGAGGACTATGAGACGGGAAAAGTTCAGTGAAGGAGCTTTCTTTGTACAAAAGCAAAAAGGAAAGCAACAATTCCACCAAAAGAATAAAGGCAAGCATGATGGAGGAAACAATAGTGGAGATGTGAAGCAGAAGTTCCCTCCTTGCAAACATTGTAAAAGAAATACACATCTGGAGAAGTATTATTGGTGGAGAGTCGATGCTATATGCAGCAACTGTAAGCAGACGGGACACGTATCCAAGGTCTGCAAATCAAGAGCAAAGGCCTCTGGTGCTTTGCAAGCACAAGTAGCAGAAGCTGCCGATGCACATGAAGAGCAACTCTTTGCAGTTTCATACTTTTCAATCAGTGAATCCTCTGATTCATGGCTTCTTGACAGTGGTTGCACACATCACTTGTGCAATGATGTTGAACTGTTCAAATTCCTCAATGATACTTACAAATCTAAAGTAAAAGTGGGAAACGGTGAGGCAGTAGAAGTCAAAGGCAGAGGTACAGTGTCTATATCAACAATATCAGGTATCAAAACTATTTCTGATGTTTTGTACACACCTGATATGAGTCAAAATTTGTTGAGTGTTGGACAAATGCTTGAAAATAATTATTCTCTGCATTTTAAGAATCGTGAATGTGTTGTTTCTGACCCTTCTGGAGTAGAGTTATTTTATGTCAAAATGAGCAACAGAATGTTTTCAGTTGATTGGGAGAAAATAACTGAGCAGGCTTACACTATTACTTCACAAACATGTACAAACCTATGGCACAAAAGGTTTGGTCACTTCAATCTGAGAATCATCGCCGAGATGAAAAAAAAGGAGCTAGTGGAAAATATGCCTGAATTTCTTTCTAATGCTCAAGTTTGTGAAACTTGCCAATAGGGAAAGCAAACAAAATTGCCATTTCAAGCAAATCAAATACGGAGAGCTAACCAGAAACTTCAGCTCATTCATACGGATGTTTGCGGCCCAATGAAAACAGATTCGCTGAGTGGTAACATATACTTTCTCCTCTTTATTGATGACTACACCAGAATGTGTTGGGTTTATTTCATAAGACTGAAGAGTGAAGTCTTTGATGTTTTTAAACAATTTAAAGCTTTAGTAGAAAATCAATGTAATCTTAGTATTAAGGCTTTAAGGTCTGACAATGGAGGAGAATACTTCTTCTCAATTTGTGGAGTTTTGTAATAGCACAGGTATTGAACGCTAATTGACATTACCATACACTCCACAACAAAATGGCGTGTCTGAAAGGAAGAACATGACAGTAATGGAGATGGCCAGATGTCTTTTGCTCGAAAGAAAGATCCCAAATCAGTTTTGGGCTGAGGCAGTCAATACCTCTGTATATTTGCTGAACAGATTGCCAGCTAAGGCCTTGCAGGACATGACTCCATATGAAGCTTGGTGTGGGAACAAACCATTAGTACACCATCTCAGAATCTTTGGGTGTATATGTTATTATCGAGTTCCAGAAACAAAAAGGAGTAAGCTGGACAACAAGGCTCATAAAGGCATATTTATGGGCTATAGTTCATCCAAAGGTTACAGGATTTTCTGTTTGAAATCAGACAAACTAATTCTCAGCCGAGAAGTGAAGTTTGATGAAGCAGCTGGTTGGGATTGGAAAAATCACAAGACCTCTTATTCTGATACATTTTCAATAGAGCAGCCTCAACTTTCAGAAGATGAACTAGTGGATGATGTACTAGTGAGGGGAACTCGATCCTTAAAAGATGTCTATCAGCGGTTTAACTTGGTTAGCTCTGAACCAACAAGCTATGCTGAAGCACAAGACTCTCAGGCATGGAGGAGAGCTAAGCAAGAAGAACTAGACATGATTGAGAAGAATGGAGCCTGGCAGCTTGTTGACAGACCTAGAAATCGCAAGGTAGTTGGTGTAAAATTGATTTTCAAGACAAAACTCAATCCTGATGGAACAATTTGCAAACATAAGGCTAGATTGGTGGTGAAGGGATACGCACAATAATATGGTGTGGATTACCAAGAAACATTCGCTCCTGTAGCAAGGTATGACACAGTCAAGCTTATTCTTGCATTTGCATCTCATAGTTCCTGGCAGATTCATCTACTTGATGTCAAATCGGCTTTCTTGAATGGTTTTCTTGCTGAAGATATCTATGTAGAGCAACCTGATGGTTTCTCAACTCCTGGAAAAGAGGATCAAGTTTATCTCTTAACAAAGGCCTTGTATTGCCTAAAACAAGCCCCAAGGGCATGGTATGAGAGGATGGACAATCATCTCATCCAACTTGGCTTTAGTAGAAGTCAAAGTGAAGCTACTTTGTATGTGAAATTCAATGTTGCAGGTGAGTCCTTAATTGTCTTAATTTATGTGGATGACATGCTTGTGACAGGAAGCAAAATTGAACTAATCCAAAGTTTCAAGGATGAAATGGAGAAAATCTTTGAAATGACTGATCTTGGAGTCATGAAGTACTTTCTCGGCATGGAAGTGTTGCAGTCCAGTGATGGAATTTTCATATGCCAGCAGAAATACATTTCGGATATTCTAAACAGGTTCAAAATGCAAGACTGCAAACCTGTGAGTACTCCAATATCTACTGGTGTGAAGCTTGGCAAGGATGGGGATTCCGAAAAAGTGGATGATAGTATGTATAGAAGCTTAATTGGCAGTCTTCTATATCTAACCGCAAGCAGGTATGACATTCTATTTGTTGTTAGTTTGCTCTCTAGGTTCATGAATTCGCCTAGAGACACACACCTCACAGCGGCTAAAAGAGTGTTAAGGTATATTAAAGGAACCAGCAAGTTTGGAATTTTTTTCCCAACATCTGCCGAAGTAACTATGAACCTGATCGGGTACTCTGATAGTGATTGGGGTGGTGGAGTTGATGATTCCAGAAGCACCTCTGGATATCTTTTCTGTTTGGGGACAAGTTGTTTTAGTTGGAGCTCTAGAAAACAAGAAACTACAGCTCAATCAACAGCAGAAGCTGAGTACATAGCTGCTGCATCTGCTGTGAATCAAGTTATCTGGCTAAGGAAGATGATGAAGGACTTAGGCCATGAACAAACAGAAGCTACCAAGATCATGTGTGACAACAATTCAGCAGTTTCAATCTCAAAAAATCCAGTGTTTCATGGTCGAACTAAACATATCAAGATCAAGTTTCATTTTATTAGAGAAGTCCAACAATCTAATGAAGTGTTGCTTGTTCATTGTTCATATGAGAACCAGCTAGCTGACATTTTCACCAAGTCATTGCCAAAGGAAAGGTTTGAAGATCTGAGGCAAAGAATTGGTGTCTGCCACAAAAATGCCAAGGAGGAGTGTTAGACAATTGACATTTTTTCAGCTTATTATTATTTTTACTGTTTTTACTTATTTCAGTTTAGTGCATTCTATTTTCTAGCTAGACTTAGTCAACTTTAGTTGCTCAACTTTCTGAAGTTAGTGGCCCCATTATTGGCCCCATTATGGCTGTTAGTGGCCTCTTTTATGGTAGTTAGTGGCACATGTTCTTATTTTAGTTTTAATGTTTATGTTTTTTCTTTGTATAAATTCAGACTTTCTGCAGATTAATATACACAAGGAATTTCATAATTTCACTCTATTTTTATTTTTTCAAATCAGTTTCTTGAGTATTTTTGTTTTAACAGACTAGAGAATGAGATAAGCTCATTCGAAAAAACAGATTCAGAAGAACACTTGAGGTATTTGCCAGCAGAGGGCCAAATAGTCGGAATAAGTAGTAACAAAATGCATATTGTTCCATCTACGCTTATATATGAGACCTCCAGAAGTTTTCTGGGTATTTCTGTCACCCTTTGCAAGATATGAACACAAAGTTTTTTGGTTTCTTCTGGTGCTTCTTAAATATAGGTGCATTATGACTAGCTTTACTAGACATTAATAACTTCCGACACATAATACCAATTATTTTTTCATTGCGACTTCCGATAAGATAATTGTTCATTTCTAGTATATTTTAATGTTGTTTCTGTGTATTTATGAAGTTCCATTGTTTGTACAAGTTTATGTAGTATTATTTAAGTTGCATTAAGTCATCTTCCTTTAACAACATTTCTTGAGTATGCGTGAAATCAGTCTCTGACTTTTGACGCCTTCTCACTAATTTCTCAAACCATCTATCTGAACCATCTGAATGGTGTCCTGCGTTGATAGATGATTTGCAGGAGATCCATTCTCTAATATAAAACCATTAGCTACACTTTTAGAATTTTCCTGAAGAGTAATACCTCCTCAGTATTACAAATTCAAGTCTTATCGTTTTGCTCCATGTCTTGTTGTATTTCTATAGATAATAAGGTATCGAATTGAGTTTCCTCTGTACTTGTTGGACCACCAAATATCTCCCCATCTTTATCATTGGCATCAACATCACCTTCACAAACATTTCAAATACACAACTTGTTATTTCAGCAATACCACCTCTTAGTATTGCAATCTGGCTCATCCAATTCACTTCAGTTTTCCAGTCTTGTATTTGTCTTCTGTGCCGCAAACATTGTAGCATACAATTCCATATCTTCTTGGTCACACTAAATTCAACGAACAAATGGGGGAATGTTTCTAAGTATTGTCTACAAAAGACACAATCCAGGAGGATAGTGAGACTGTCCAAATTTCTGCAATCTCTCAACTGTTGCTAGTCATATTTGTATAGCCAACCATAGAATGAATTTACATCTAAGATGTATCTTTGGGTGTAAAGCAAGATGTTTCCAGGCTACTTTGGGATGAACATGCATTAAATTTACATACATTTTCCAGATTGAAAATATATCCCCAAGTTGGGGTTTAACAAGTTGTTGAATTGTCCCATGGCTTCCTAGTCTATTTATTAACTGATCTCTAGATTCCAGTACCTTCCTCACAACCCAAGAAGGTATCTTTGTCTGTTTGTATCTTTGTCCCAACGCAAGATGTTTGTTTTGTTGAAACATTCATATATCTTCCTTTTTTATTTTTCTTCTGGAAAAATTGGCACACTTATGTATTCAATGAAATATTAAGTTTTGTATTTCGTAAAGAAGACTGGAACTACCATAGTTGACACAAATAAAAAGAAGTGGGTATATGTTTGAAAAAACAACAAGATCTTTCTTTTCTTTCAAAAGGAGGAAAATTTGATGTATATAATTACTGCTTTTGCATCAATTCCTTAATATGTTTGTTTTTAAAAAAATTCAATTAGTCATTTTTTATATCCAATTTGTTCTAGTTAATGAGGATCTAATTTCTATTATTATATAATTATAAATTTCTTATGTGCATTTCTTGTGCAGAAATTTCAAGGAAATTGAGGTCAAGTATTGAGTTCAACATGCTCGACTTTTGGTTTGATGATTTCATAAAGATTTATTGCAAATTTATTTGAGATTTTAATTTCATTAGAATTAGGAGTTGATTTGTTGAGTTTATTTTGAGATTACTACATTTAATTAGATCTCAATTTTACTTGAGATAGTAAAGATAATTTGTTTTGACATTGTTTACTTTTACAGAATAGTTATTATATTGCTATTTGTTCTTTAATTATAATATTAGAAAATATTTGCTTTATCTAATATTTCTTGTTTATCATAAAGATGATAGTTTTGAATGCACGGATTGTTTGTATGTGTTTGCGTCTTGAGAAAAACTATAAATAGATTTTTTTGGGATGTTTAAGAAACTTGATAGCGACATTAGAATATTAATATGACATTTAGCAAAATATAAAGCAATGTCACCAATTTTTATGACATTTAATAATAATATTTGTTGACATTAACTAAAAGTGTCGGAAATTTTGATGTGACATTTTATAAATGTCACAAGTAAGTGTCTTGAAATTTGTTTTACCAATATTTAGTCTAAATGTCAAAAAGTGTAAGTAATATTTCATAAATGTGGAAAAAATAAATGTCATATATCTCATATCGACATTTACATAAATGTCATATATCTCATATCGACATTTACATAAATGTCATATATTTCATATTGACATTTACGTAAATGTCAAAATAAATTTCATATATCTCATACCAATGTTTATCTAATTATCGAAAATAAATGTCATATATATCTCATACCGACATTTATCTAAATGTACCTACATGTCAAAAATAAATGTCATATATCTCATAGGTCAATTCACCTAACTGTAAAAAATAAATTTCATATACTGTGTATTGACATACACATAAATGTCAAAAAATGAATATCGTGATAATCTTACCAACATTTACATATCTATACCAAAGTAAATGACGCAACATTTAAATAAATGTCACAAATTCTTGCCGACTAGTACCTAAATGTTGGAAAAAATTCTCGATAGTAAAAATTACGATATTTGGTCCAAATGTAAAATAAATATTGGTAAACAAATTTGTGACATTTAAACATAATAATACGACATTTAGAAAATGAATATGATGCATGAATTAACCCATAGATTTGCCCTTATTTTACAATTATCTTTCGTTTAAGCTCACTCAAGATCAAAAAGGTGTTTTTAGGCTTGTAACGGCGCTTAGTGCATAGTATATATGGTCATTTAGGATCCGTGACATTAATCCTCATGAGATGTGGTGCTCATAATATTTCCTTTCGCCTTATTTCATTCTTTTCTCTAGTTCTCATAAGTCATCCCTTTATTTACCTTCCAAGGATTTTTTTTGAAAACCCCATTTCATTTTTAATCTATATAACTTAATTCATGAATTTCTCTTTTACGTTCTTTTCTTCTCTTTCTCTTTTTCTCTTTTGTTTGTATGGAGGGATTCCATTTTTCTCAACACCAAGGTTTAAGGGAGACTATTTTTGCACTCTTTGACTTGCCTTCTCTTTTACCACACCCCCAACTTAGGCTTTTGGTCTAAGTTGGCTATTCAATCAACCACAAATCAAGAGGATTATGGGTAGAGGATAAAGAGAGGTCATATTTTCATCAAGTGTCATCCAAAGAAAGTTAAGGCTCAAAGGTTGGTCAAAAAAGGTTCGCACATTCACAATGTAAGCCATAAAAGAGTTATATGTCAAATTTATTCACACTCTTTCAACGGTGCCTAAGATAATATCATGAGTTCACATTACTTAGTCGACCAGACTAATGGCGAAAAATCTATGTATCATCATGCATGGTTCACGGTAATCTCGACACACAAGGCATCGACATGAAATTCAGACAAGACTCCACACTTTTGAAAGCGTGCAATGTTCATTACTAGAAATTCAATTTGATAATTGCCTAGTCAGAACGAAATGCAAAGAGTACACATATTGTCTATACAACTTCATTTGGCCTCGTTGTTGCCAACATTCATGTTTGTTCGATTGCAAGCATTATTCAAGTCATCTGTATTGATCAAACCGAGACTTAAATTTTCCTAGGAACAATTACATTTCAACTACATGCAAGAGGTGGCGGAAAGAAGAAAATTTTTTGGTCTGGTAAAAATATTTTCAATTTAAACAAAAGGATCCACAAGCTCAACATCCGCAAAAACAATTTAAAACAAAATTTAAGACAGAACAACACAAAATATATGCACAAAACATGAGTCACAAATAACACACAAAAAATTAGTCTCGCCCCACCACAAAGAAAAAGCTATTTGTCCTTAAATGCAACGTATATAAAAGTATCCAAGAAGAAAATCAAAATAACAAAAAGAGGGAGGTAAAGAAAAGATCATGGATATGTAATATCTCTATCTATCGAGGCCTTAGTGTCTGGTACCACAACATGAACTTGGGCCTTAATGCTCGGAATCTCCTCCAAAATCTCAGCTCCGTTGGGAGCAGCAACAGGTGTACCTGTCATGGATGCTTGTATCACGACATCTATAAAGATCTCCTCGGTCTCAACAATATCTCCATGGTCAACCCCAGCCTCCCTAAGGCAAGATAGATCTCTACAGATGCTAGCTTGTTGCACCTCTTTCTTCTCCTCGCCTGTTTCAACATCCGACTCATAAACTACAACCTCCTCTCTCTCTGTGTATATCTCTGGTGGAATCCGGAGAAATCTTTGAGGTGTAAGGGGAGTCTAAGTCATCTGCACCTTGAATCAATGAAGTGAAGTCGGTAGACTTCAAATAGTCTATATCCTCCCTTTAGTCTACTACTTGGACTTTCAAAGCTAAAACCTCAGAGCTCTCCCCCCGCCTGTTCTCACAGGCTATGACTCTAATAGCAATATCATAAATAGAAGTCCGTGGGTTGGGGGGGGGGGGGGGGAGGTCAGTGCATCTAGAATGACACCCTTTTTCCCTTGAATGGAACTCTCCAATCGAGTCGCCCTCACATCAACTGAATAGACCAGATTCCCAAATCCTAACTGGCTAGGATGAGGTCGATGCTCCCGGTACCTTTGAAGAAGTTGAGGTGGTTGAAGTAGTTGATGGACCAGGATCTGGGGTAGGCTAAGATGCCTCTCCAGGTAAAGAGTCAACATCCGCCTCTGGGGAGATATCTGCTAGAGCTTCTCTCCCCCCATAAGCTTCTTCTCGTGTGTACCCAACTTTAATATGCTGGATGTCTATGGAAAAAGACAAGAATACCTTAATATCTCTCCAGCATCCCTAGGCACTTTAGCACGACGACACAACCTAGTTATCAAGACCGAGAATGCTAGAGAAGTCTGTATCTACTTTGCTCTAATAGCCATCTCATGCGAAATCACTAGTCCCAGGTCAATGCGTCACCTAGACATGATGAAACCAAGGAAATCTGCTTTTGGATGGCGCAAAATGGACTCTTTCAGGGATGACATTATTGTACTTCTAATAAAGCCAAACCAGAACCTAGAAGCAATTCTCAGGTCCCTTTTCTCAATGAGGGCTCCTGCATCAATCCACCTCGGGGTGGTGTCAGAAATTAGAGGATCCAACCAACCCTTCAAGTAATCTAGGGATTAAACAATGGGCACACCCTCATAAGAAATGGAGTGTGCAACGGTGCACGTAACTTCCCTTCCTCTGACCATGACTGAATTCATTGGTCTGAATTCACTCATATTCTTCTTGCTTTTTGGTACCAACTCGCCATAAGTTGTATTGAACTCTCGGACCAAGGAGGGACTGTAACAGCCTTGGGGTCTTGTAAACTGCTCAAAATCATAGTATTAGATGGTGTCTATCACATTGGGATACTTACCTTCCAGGCCCTCTGTGGATAACAACTTCTCTTTTACAATAGTCCTTACCCCAAAACCTTTTAATCTGTTCATAAGTACGGGAGGCTGAGCGACTGGTATCACCTGCGCCATAGGAGGGGTCAGAGTTTGCTCTAACACTGCTTCAAGAGGAATGACCGTTGCGGGAACTCTGGTGGGTGAGGAGTGAGATCTATCCTGTTGACAGTTCCTTCAGTGAATCGAAGACTTCTCATCTTCCGGTTTAGAAAAATCAGCCCTTGTGTTTTCAGCTACTTTCTTAGCTACGTGCTTAATTCATTTGCCTTTGTCTCCTGGTGGGAGTTCTTTCCTTCTCTTCTGTGGGAGATTTGATCCTGTTTTCTTTATCTTAATGACATATGCTGGTTTCTTGGGTGGCATGGTTAGGTTTCTACGTACTATATCTACAAAAGATTGGGAGAAATTAGGAGAAAATAAAACATACGCACAAAAAATCAGTTGCAGAAAAACTCATTGATCCAATCGGGGAGTCGCCAACCCTATTTAACGAGCTAGATTGGGGTAGCTGAAGGGATTGGTTAACAAATTAAAGTGTACTATCAGCGAGTCGCTGAGTGCTTTCGACGACAAAAGGTTTCTCGCCAAAAGTTACAAAAACCAACAACACACAGAGCATGAAATTAAAGGCGAGATAGAGTTATTAGGGGAACCGCCAAGTTGTTCAATGAGCTAGACTTAACTCGCCAAATGACTCAATGTCCCTATGTCCAACCTATTTTATTGAATTGAACCCCGCAACCCCTGAAAACAAAATCAAAGCATGCAATACTTAAATTAGGCTCTGACCCATAGCACCCTTCGGCCAGAATATTCAGAATTCTCTCGGTTTTGCAAAATTTTGGAAATTTGACGACAATTGCCCTTATGAAGGGTCTTACCCACTCTATAATTGAGCAATATATGTATAGAACAAACATGAGATATTTAGACTTCACCCAATCAATCTAACAACATGCAAGCACAGCCCTATAAAATTTTATTCTTTTAAACGCACAAAAAGTATGGGCATTCGACAATCAAAGCAGTGCGGGCAATTTTTTTAATTTAAAATTGGCATTAAGATAATATATTATTATCATAGAGGCTTAGCACACAACAATACGATACAATAAATTGCAAATGAGTTCAAAAATTCAAAAACGTAAACACGGGGTTCAGCGAAACTAGCATTTTATGCTAAATATATAATGTTGAAATGCTAGGAGGCAAAGTAAACTGCTCCGACCATAATTTTTACGACTAAAATACGTCTATAAATCACGAAATAAGAATAATGCTACTCGGGTAAGAGCTTGAGAGGTTAAAAGGCAAGGGAAAATGAAAGAAGTGGACGTTGAAACTAATGACTTTTATATAAAACCATCCAATTTTGTCAATTCAGCGATGTTAGTCTTGGTCGCCTAACTACTCGGTGATTCGGTGATATAATAATTACCTTGCCGACCTCAGTTGATGTTGTTGAGGTCCAAACGGCAGAAAATAGAGAGATCACCAACTTTTTTCGCGATTCGCCAACATGGTTTTCAGCTCGCCAACCTGCACTTTTCAATACTAGCCTCAATTTAACCTGCACAATCAACTCACCCTTATTTAATCAAAATTAAAAAAGCAATAAAACCCTCGGTTGCATCACAACAAGCACCTTAGTTTACGTCGTGGCACAACATAAGTCCTTGCTCACTCTCCGTTATCTAGTCGGCCCTAGTGTCACTAGGTAACCCAAATTGTTCATCTGGGTGGAGATTACGCACTACACGACTCATGCGTGTTCTGATCAGCTGGATAGATCTAGAGTGAGAGTTGATCATCTGATTTAACATTAAATTTCTCCCATTTTTTTAGAACTCTTTCTTGCTCGAATAACTTTTGGAGAATGATTTACACTCTATCTTCAATATGATTGTTTTCATCGTTTCTATATTTTTTCTGCTAATTAAGGGGTAGGTACCTCCATTTTTTGTTGCACTGGACTTCAACCTTTGAAATTTTTGGGTCGAACTCGTCCAACTAAGTTGTGAGTGCAGTAATCATTAAGCCCTTCTCGACTTCTTGGCTCGTATCAGCCGATTTGCCACCACTTCCCTTAGCCATGCGCAGGGCGTCTACATTCAACAACAATTCAAAGATAAATCAAAACTAAAATAAAGTTAGTAAACTACAACTAACAAGAACAAAATTTGAACTTGACTAGAAATTTTCATGTGACACCACTCCACGACAGCGACACCATTTTTATCGATCACGTTATCAAAGATACTTCATCTAGTATTAAGCATCGACAATTGTTACTCAGTATATAACCTAATCATGTGTTGGGATAATTTCCATAGGGAGTGGTACTGAGAATATTTCAGGTAAGCACAAATCTAACCCATGCTAGTCAAAGGTAGTAAAACTTATATAATAAAAATATATTAAATCTAAGGGTGATGCAAACGTTAATTAAAAATGGGGGGGGGGGGGCGGGGGGCGGGGGATTTGCAATAGAAAATAATATATAAAATAGTAAAAAACAATACGAGAGACTAATGGGAAACATGATTCTTAGGATGTGATAGGAATACAAGATAAACTAAACTATTGGGTACATGCTTTTGATGATAAGTTTGTTAAATATTTGTGACTATGCTAGACTATAATGGGGGTAAATTCTCTCTCAAGAAATATTTGTGACTATGCTAGACTATAATGGGGGTAAATTCTCTCTCGAGCAATATTTGTGACTATGCTAGACTATAATGGGGGTAAATTATTTTTTGAGCAACTTACCCCAAATATTATGGGTTTCTCTCGAACACCCATTTTCCGCATTAAGCACAACCTCCACCTTAGACCACTCACTCTCTCGAGTTGAGTGTTTGGAAAACAACCAGGGTTCACTCTGAAGATGAACCTCATGTCGACCTAATACCATATGCTATCAATTTAGTAGTCTTAGTTTTACGACCTCTCCCTCAAGCAAGCCAAAAACATGGAGGTGAAATTGTATTTTTCAACTGTAAGCCCATTAATTTCACGCACAACTAATAAACAAAATTACATGTTATCAACAAATAAACCATCAACAAGTAAGACCCAATAGATAATCTAACCAATATTCGCAAAATCATACCCCAAGATCTGGGGTATTAGCTAGACATAAAGAAAAGCAAGAAAATGCTACGAAATAAAGTAACATAGACTTGGTGTGCTTTATTTACACTTCAATCAAGTCTAGGATGAATAATTTCCTAACATATTTGAATTTCTTCAAGATGAGAATCGTCAAATCTCCAACGTTTAAGTGCAAAGTTCCCAAAAGATCTCACCAACTCTGAGCAGAAGTTAAGTCTAAAACTTACCGTTCAATACTATGAATAATGATACTAAGCCAAAAATAATAACATGCATTTATAGTTTTCAAAAAGTTATTCTATGAAGGATCACTTGATGTAGTTAGTTGGGATCGCCGATCAACTCAGGGATCCACCCTTTTGTAACTTCACCGTTATATTTTGCTATCCTACAACCTCTTTGTGTTTTGGATCATTGGGTGACACATTACTACTTCGCGAAACTCCTCGGCAACACATCGACTGCTACTTTTCTCCATCGATTTGACCCTTTACTTCAAGGCTTAGCTTACTGGAACTAAAAGTGAGGATTGGATCTTTAAGCGACTAGATAAATGGGTTTGATGATCTATAGGTCTTCACTTCTTTGTTCCATTATCTGCCTTTGTTCCTTTTAGCTCTATTGTGTCCATGCTTTATCTCAAAGTATGTATACGTGAAGCTCAAGGTATTTTATCAGTTTTCGAGACAATATATGTATTTAAGGAAACTAAACCTATCGAAATATAGCCCTAAATGAGTCCAAATTGTGGACTCATCAGCAATAGTGTTAATTCAGACTAAGTGTATGTGTTGAATATAAGCACAAAGTATTCATTAAGTGATAGATCTAAACCAGGCTTATGATTTGTTTTTAGAGGGTCATGATGTGTAGAAGGTTATTGAACTACTTAAGTAATGAGGTATAATAAGTTATCAAATAGTATTTAAGTTGTGAAATAGAAGGTGAAGGTGATATGTAGGTAGGTTGATGGAGAGATAAATATTCCTACTTGCCATGAGATCTTAGTGGAGTGATGTTAGAAGGAGAAGGTTAATATTCTTTTCGTGATAATGACGGTGTGATAATCTTATCTATGGGTATAAACAAGGCGGAAGAAGAGAATGAGGTTTTACTATGAGAAATAGTCAAATTAGAGCCCTTAGTTGGTTTCGAATAGTAATACAGGAAATTCTAGTTGGAATGGGGGAGATGATAAGAGAATGAGAACTTCTTAAGGAGCTGGTTAGTTGGAGTCCATGGAGTCTTTAGAATAGTAAGATTGAATGTGGTGTTGTTAAACATTAGGTTGTTCTTGATATGAGCTCAATGTTGATTCAATATGGTTGTAAAGAGTAATATTCTTAGGATGAGATTCCCTATAGAGGTGTATAGAACCTGAACCTTTTGATTGAATTAAGCTTGAATATAGTAAGAGTGTTCCGTTGACTCAGGCCTTGGTAAGAGAAGTCATGTACACTTGTGGGAAGTATGAGTTGCCGTCAATGAGGTATGGTATATGTAAATAAGAGCGTAGTTAAGCAGTGTTGCTAAGATTAACAGATAGCGGTAATATTACCCCGGACATGGTATTCCTATTCTTACTTCATGCCAATATTCCCTTTGTTTTAGATAAGGTAACTTCATAGCTAGTGTGACTATGTTCAAAATAACATTGTTCTTCACTTAGGTTCTATAGAAGGTCCCAAATCTTAGTATGAATCAGTCCAAACTGTGTTAGTAGGAAAGTTCATGAGTCACATGATATGGTAAGAGTAACCACGTTCCATACACAGTCCAGCCGTCATTCGAGGACGAATGATCCCAAAGGAGAGAAATGAAATAGCCCATAAAATATTTGAGCTAAGCTTCGAATAATTCTTTGTTGTGAGTAAGATTTTACTGAGAAATATTTTTTTTTAAGTTATAAGGTCTCTAGATGTAGCACCTTAAGTTCCAAAAAGACCTAAAGAGAATTAATTCAAGTTATTCATAAGTTCGTTTAAGTTTTTGGTCAACTTCATACAACAATAACATTTAGCACATGATGAATTAGGAGACCCATAAAGTACCAAATGAAAAACTTTGAGTCATGTTTCCAATGTCGCTGAGTTTTCTGAATTCCAACTTTGGATGAGGGACATATGCATGTTTATGTTCAACCTCTCTAGTTAAGGAAAGTTACCCAAATTAATGAGGGGTATTTTGATCTTTACCTTACCCCACTATCATAAATTATTTTTGTTAACCTTTTATGTGTCTAAACTGATTGAAATAATTTTAAGTTATTTCTAAAGACGTTTAGAGTTTGGAGAGGAGGTCGAGAAGAAAAGAGAAGAAAAGAAAGAACAATCAAGATTCTTGCAATCTTCGAGCTGTTTTCACCAAGGATTCAATCCTAAGAAGTATGTAAGTTTTCATAGTGTTGGTTTCATTCCCCTACACTCCAATCATGAATTTGTTTTGCGAATCTATACATAAATATTGAGAAATTTACATTCTTGATACGAGTTCTTGAAGTGTTGTTTTCATTCTTGAATTAGGATGGGTTTGAGGAGTTTTTGAGATGATTGTTATGAGTTTGAGGGTTGTTTTTAGTAGTTATTGGTTAACATATGTTGGGTACATTAATCTAAGTGAGTTGGGAATAAGCCATTCATTTATAGGTGAGTTAGAGCCAAAAATCAAACAAGAAAATTTTTCGGAAGGTTCTTGGGTGGGGCTGAGGCGGTGCATCCCAGGAGTTCTCTAGGATGATGCCTTTGAAATTTAGGGGCTGAGGCGGCGTGCCTCAACAGTGCACCAGGGTTGCTGCCCCCACCCTTTTTACAATGTTCGCTCTGTCTAAGTCCTTTTAAATTGTACCTTACCCACTATTTATTCTAACTACTCTAAGCTACATCTAAACATTGAGAGATCATCTATAACATGAATCATAACCCTTGAATTCATAATTCAAATTCAAGAAAGATTTACAAGAAATGTTTGACAAAGTCCCTTTGAGTCTTTTCGAGTAGTCTTCTACAATTACTTATAGAATGTTTCAATACTCAAGTAAGTGAGTATGAGAATGAGTAGAATGTATTCATGAGTCTACATTATCATTCATATCCTTGAGTCAGTTATTCATGCCCATAATTGCGCATGAACTCTCTAAATTGAGTTTATTTAAGAGGAGTAAGATCTTCAAGTTCTAAGTTCTTGAGTATTGAGTCCCTAATACTTTTTGAAATTATATTTCATAATTATGGATTACCATATGTTATACATGGAGGTCCTTTATTTGAGACCGTCATGCCCATATTTCTGCATGAACCTTATGAGTCATAAATATCATGATAAACAAAGTAGCAACGTGGGTAAAAAGGATCATACTTTTTAGATGATTTCTTATTGATTTTTAAGCATAACTAAGTGGATCCACTTAGTTGAGGAGTTTTGTCACGCCCCAAAGCTACCTCAAGACCCGGGCACGGGACCTAGGATCACGAGTAATCCTAACCTAACCCCACTAGCATATCATAAACATACTTAAGGATTTTACTGAAATAAGGGTATACTATGTGGAAGCTTAAAACATCATATTGTTGAAAGGATGGGGGAGTATCCATTATCATATAAATAAATAAATTGTGAGTTTAATGATAACTGAAAGGTCAAACTCTAAAGCTAAGACTGAAAGAACTTTATCTGAAATAAAGCCTTTAACTTACTAGAGATATTGGGATGTGCCTAGCTAAATCTAGAAAAACTGAAACTAAAGGAGCGAAAATAGAAATGTAATCACGTCAATCGTCCTCGAAGAATGAAGACTAACCACTGATGTTGGTGAATCTAGATCGGTAACCACTCTATTCCTGATCTAAATACTGAGGACCTGAACGTATATCACGAAAAAAATTAGAACAGAGTATGTGTCAATACTTGAAAGGTACTGAACGCGCATGATAGAGTAAAGTTAAAAATGATACACATAACTGATCAAAGCATAAAACTGAGCAATGTGATAAGAGGAGCATGATACTATACATAAAATACTAAACATGAACTAACTGTATGCAATGACCAAATTTTATAAAATACTGAAACTGAGTACTTAACTACAACTAATAACTTGGTCAATGAAATATAATATGATTGCCAGAGCTACTAATAACAAACATAAAACAACATGAGCTATACGTGGATTCCAATGTATACGCCCCATCAAGAGGACCCAATATACCCTGCCTGATGTATAGAGGCATGACTGGTGTGATCACTAAACTGATGCCCACAAAGGGGACTTATAACCTAGGGGGCACATAGTTCTGGGTCTTGAGGGTGAATTACCCTAGTCCAACTCAGTATTGAGTCTACTTAGAATAGAATGTATAAAGTACAACATGACTAAAATAACTAGATAACTCAAATACTGACACGATTACTCGAAACACAACGTTTATATATGAGAATGAAACATTCAAAACAGAGGAATGTATATTTGTTTATCTATGCTAGCTAATGTAATCTATGAACTAAAACAACTACATAACTAGGGGGTTCTCTGTTTATGCATGAATCTGGGCAAAACAATACTATTATGGACTGTGTGGGAGTCGGAGCTTTGGACAATGATCCTTAGACATGGACCACGGACTGTGGTCCGAACTACGACCTGTAGGCCCTTACCGTGGGTCGTGCCTTGGCTAAATGTATTAGGGTTCTAACGAGATGGTCTAAGATGGACCACCATGAACCCCAACTACAGTTCGTGGGTCACCCTACTATCCATAGGTGTCTCTATTTGTGGAACATGCACTTCTTAAATTTCTGCATTCTGGTCTTCCTATTATATGGGGTGTTACATTATCTCCCCCTTTGTAACATTCTCCCTCGAATGAAGAATAACTAGCTAGAGATGGAAGGAACGATCTAAAAATCCTACCACAAAGCAATGGAAGCAAAAATTTGACTGAACTTAGTTACAAGAACATGCCAATACGGTGAAAATGCAAGTATTAGATAAGAAACAATATACTAAGACTAATCTTACACATGAGTAACTGAAAGACTGGAGAGAAACTATGACCTCAAGCTGGAGTGGAATCGATAGGAAAGAGATGAGGATACTTTGCTTCATGGCTGCTTGTGCTTCCCAAGTAGCTCAATGTACAGAATGAATCCTTCACCAAAAACTTAACTAAACCAACTTCTTTCTTTCTCAACCTTCGAATATGATGATAAAAAATGTCAACTAGAACATACTCATAAGTGAGACAATCCTTCACAACCACACTTTCCAATGGTACTATAGATGCTTGATCGATCACCCACACACTTCTTCATCAAAAGCAAATGTGAAAGACTAGATGAACTGCTAATAGATCTGCTTAAAACTCTGAATTGTAAGACACTTTACCAACCCTTTTCAAGATCTTGTAAGATCTTACGTATCTAGGATTGAGGGTCCCTTTCTTGTCAAATATCATTACTCCCTCTATAGGCAAAAATTTGAGGAAAATTTAATTATCAATTTAGAACTGCAAGTCCCTTCTCATTACATCTGCATAGGACGTCTGGGGACTCCGGGAATATTCTCAACCGGAGCTCCACCCCTAGAGGGTGCTACCCTTCTTCAACCTCTACCCCTTGCTCTTCTTCTGCCCCTGCCTCGGCTGCAACCTCTTAGTGCGGACTACTTAATGGGCTCATTGATGGGAGCTAGATGTTAGACGCCGTTAGAGCGAGTGTTAACCATTTTTAGATAAAAGAGTGAAGAATATTAAATAAAATTTGACTCAAGGTATAGCATGAAAAAAGACAAGATAAAACTAAGAGATTCTCTAAGGTGTCATGCCTATCCAAGAAGAGTATTGATGTCTCCGTACAATTCCTAAAGACTCTACTAGAATCGCTTTGGTACTCTGAGATCAACGAAATTAGGGCTGTGATACCAACTTATTTATGACGTAGACAGCCGTGATTCGCACCCATACTAACCCTACAATTGGATAACCATTACTAGAACACGACTAAGCAACTTAATAAAAAATAACACATTTGAAGATACAAAAGTAGGTTTAAATGTAGAAATGAACAGGAGTTCCCATAAACATCGAAAGTCTAACAAACCTTTGCAGAAAACCATGCCTAGAACCTTAAAGTTAATGTACCAAAACTCTAATGTTCAATAACTTTATGAAAATGGGGCGCAACCCCGAAATTAAACAAAACACCCTAAAGAAATAGTTTGAGTCCTAAAAGAGTGGAGTAAACTGAAAGAGAACTCATGGAAGCCTAGAAGAACTGGCTCACCCTTCAATTCCAGCCTTGATCACTGATCTCCTAATATAGGTCTATCAGTATCCAACTTAGGATGTCTTGTACTCAACAAAGAACTATCAAGTGCAGTATGAATACTCAACCGCAATGTACTGGTAAAACCATACGACTATCCCTCTAAGCAAAACATATACAATATATATATATATATATATATATATACACACACACACACAGAGACACACGCCAATTATCATTTCAAGAGCAATGTACAATCCCACATTCTCAACTAAAAATAAATATAACAAATCAATGGTCCTCTCATGAAACCCATACCCAATTTGTTAGTTTGCCAGAATGTGACACTCGTTCCTATTTAGTATGTCACACGTAACACCAAATCACATACATGTATAAGAACATGACACCCAATCCATGTTAGTGTGTCAGAACGTGACACCTGATCAATTCAACACAACCACAATCACAGTTAAAGTCATGTTTACATATCATAATCATACTATGATGTGTTAAATCATGACATGCATTTCTTCATTCATACTCATTTCATTAGGTTAGACCAACAAGTCTTCATTCATATACATACATGTATGAAACTAAATCAATTACTAAGACACATCTCGCAAAATATTAAATCAAACCATCACCTATCTCGAAACCAAACTTTTATCCCCTAATGCACTAAAATCTTCCCTTTTTGGATTCTTTCCGCTTGTTCGTGGTCTAAAAACAACAATTAATGAATGGTTCGATTAAGGTCTAATTACTTGGATTACAACAAACCTGATAACCCAAGACTATACCCATGATCCTAAGGTGCACCTAGGTCTCTTTCCACCATTAAATTCAGACCAAAACCCTCCCCTAATTGACCAAGAATCTAAGTTCTACATAATAAAAATTAGATTAGGGGAGTTAAATCCTTATAATCTGCACAAAAAGTAGTGGAAAAATGTCAAGAAATTTTGCTGGTGTTGTCTCCTAGCTCGTATGGATGAAGTTTTTTAAATAATAACAAAATTGAGGTTTTTCCCGTATTAATTTTTGATTGGCCCGCCATAGTGGCTCCCATCCCACCACAGCGGCCTGATGAGTCCGAGATTTGGACTCATTTTGGGGCATTGCTTATATTGATTTAGTGTCCACCAGTTCTTATTATGTGTTATAAACAAATGTTAAAGCCTTTATTTTTAGGTATATGGGTTTAGGAGCAAAGAAAGGACACTAATTTGCAAAAAGGAATAAAACAAACTGAAGAAGTGAAGAAAGGCGATCCTTAGGATTGTAAACAGATCTTGTCATGTGTCGAGTGTCTAATTTTACCACCTAAATTTCGAGTGTGCCAGTCTTGAGGGAAGAAAACAAGTTGGCGGTAGAAAAGGGGCAATCGGTGAATTGCCAAGTAGTTCCGCGATGCAAAGAAACATCGCCCAAAGATACAGGATAGAAGGATGCTGAGAGCCAATGCAAAAAGGTGATAGAAGAGAGAAATGGGTGTTTCATTTAGTGGTTAAGCAAATCCGACTTACCCTCGTCTAATGGTCCTTCGTTGCATATTTTTTACAACTATAAATTAGATTTTGAACAGTTAAATTACTATGTTGAATTAGTTTAGAATATATTTCTCTTGAGTTTTTCATAGTTTCTTCATGGACTTAAAGGACTTTGGAGATTTAGATAGTGGGTTTCTCGTTTTATACAAATTAAAGCATTATAAAGACTAAATTACTCTTACCCTGTTCATAGCTAATCAATTTTGTAAATGATTTACACTTTTATGATGTTTGGCTAAAATCCCAATTCTTGGGGTGTGATTGTGTTATTGTGGGTTAAATTAGTTTATGGGTATTGTTAATTACTAGTCTAAATGCTTCTCTAGTGAAGTGGGTTTAATCATTAATTGTGGTTTAATTTATGAATTGTAGTGACACATGCAGTTCTAACCATTTGTTCTTAGCTTGCTCAAGAGAGACTCCACCACATGAATAGACTCAATAGGGGGAGACTCCACCTCAACATTCGGAGTGAGCTAAATATTACAAACACCCCTCTCCACCAGTTTCCTAGCTCGAATAGAGAGTTTGACTTTAGCTGGTTTAGGATAGCACAATACCTCTTCCCACTCTAACTTTTCCTTTCCCGAGATCTGTAGAGTCGAAGACTTAATAGTATAATTTAACACAACATAATAGGGGGGCAACAAAGTCATGCCTAAGATTATATCAAAGTCAGTCATATGAAAACTAACCAAATCAACCCAAGTTTGGAAACCCATAAATATAATAAAACAAGCACGATAAACATGGGTAACTACGACAGACTCTCCAAATGGGATAGAAATATGGATGCGGGCATGAAGTAAATCATAAACCGCATCAAAAACCAAGGAAAAATTGATTCACACGTATAAAAAACTATAACACAGATTAAAACACATTAGATATACGGTCACAAACAAGAATAGTACATGTGATCACTGCATCAGATGTCTCTTGACAGATGACTTCCTTACCTAGTTGCACTGTTCTCCTGCCTGCCTTTCAATTACCACGACATCCACAACCTCGCTGATTTTTTTATCGCCTACCTTGTTAATATGCTCTACCATTTTAAGCATTGCTCGTGAATGCAACTTCTCTAGTCTGTTGCACGTTATCCAACATGTGCTGTTAGAGAAAATCTCTCGTCATGTTTCTAGGTTCCCCATAATTATAATAAGTACGACTAAAAGGCGGTATGCCGCTAGCCGTAGACGAAACTCCCTAGCTATTCTGAATAAAATTTTCATATCGCCTTCCCGAGTAACTACCTGTAAAAGCGGGCATGTCAAACTGAATTGTCCAGGCTGCAAGCGTCGGCCTAACTGAACCTCTGGAGTAAGAACTTTGAAAGTTACCCGGGCTCTTCGCTTCCTTAGCTAAAGCCTTAGACTTCCCATTATGCCTAACTCCCTCTACTTTCTTCACAAAGTTGGTCACATAATTAAAGTTTTTTCCCCAGAAGTCTTGTGAATAGACAATACCTAAAGTTCGGGGTTCTATCATTTGCCAAATAGATGAATCATCTTCTCTTCAGTGGTTACCAATTATGTAGCATATCTAGACAAGCCATGTAACTTAGACTCATAAGTAGCTACAGTTATGCCACCTTACTCTAAAGCTATGAACTCATCCTTCTTGTGATCTATCAAAGTCCGGGGTACATACTTCTCCAAAAATACGACATGAAATTGTGTCCAAGGGAGTGGGGTATAGCTGATGATCGACATTCCACATAAAGTCTCCACCACTGATTAGCCTCACCTTGAAGCTTAAAAGTCACAAACTCTACTCCATGATGATGGATAATTCCCAACTTGTGAAGCCTCTAATAACAATCCAAGATGAACTCATAGGTGTCCTAAATCTCTGAACCATAAGCGACTTCAGTTTTTGAAACTTTTTCAACATTTCATGCTCATTACTTGTCATCAAGACCCAATATGAAGACGAAAAAAGGCATTGGTGCCTACAAATCCAGCACTCTTAGGGATAGTAACAACAATAGGGGGTTAGGAGGTTTGAGTTTCTTGAATGGTGGGAATAACTTCAGGACACACCAATCCTTTCAGAAACGTCATAATATTTTGATCTAACACTTTGTCTAAAGGAGGAATGCATGTAGCCTCAACCTGCACCTCTTCCTCTTGTCCAACATCCTTTGATTCTCAACCTTCACATTCTACTCTATCTTCATGATTTGCAGGAGGATCCTCATTTCTCTGAACATTCTCAACAGAAGCTCCAACCTTAGTGAGTGTTACCCTTCCTCGGCCTCTACCCCTTGATATTCCTGTGCCTCCACCTCGACCTTGACCTCTTGTTGTGGACTCTTCAACGGTCTCATTGACGGGAGCTACTGGCTTGACCCCGTTAAATTGAGTGTTAACCATTTGGGAATAGAAGAATTAACATGATTAGATACCAATTGGAATCAAGTTATAACATGAAAGGAGACAAGAGAAAACATAGAGATTTCCTGAAGTCCTATAGTCTCTCAAAGAAAAGTATTGACGTCTCCGTACCATTCCACAACACTCAACTAGACTCATTATGGTACACATAGATCAACGACCCTAGGGATTCAATAAAATCTTTTTCATGACTCAGACCGTCATCTTTGGTACCCATACTAACCCTCTGAACCATTTCTAAAACCTAACTAAGAAACTTAATCAAAATACTACACTTTTGAAGATACAAAAGCAAGTTTAAATGCAGAAATTAATAAGAGTTCCCATAAACTTTGAAAGTCTAACAAACATTTTCTGAAAAAATGACTAGAACTCGAAAGTGCATGTATCAAAGTTCTAAAGTTAAAAAATTCTAAGAAAAGTGTCACGACCGGAATCTAGACCCCAGACGAGACCGGCGTCGTTGACCTCTCAGAGGTCGCAAATAAGCCTACATACGTCATTCTTACTTCATCTAGGTTAATTTTAGCGGAAAATTTGAAACTTTTTGTTTCTTATCTTACTTATTAAACATTCTCATTAATACATAATTGTTCACCATCAACCATCTAATATTAAGATCATCAAATGAAAGAAATACTGTAATATACTAATAAAGATGTACTTGCCAAAATGGCACCAATACAATGTCTGAATAAAACAGGAAAGAAACGCTAGTGGAACATGCTCCACTAGCTCAACTCTAAAACTAAGCTAGAATATAGATGGCAGCATCCTCGAAATGCATGAGGACCTACCAAGTCCGGATGAATGCTCGATGTCCGGATAGCTTCAGCGTCAACCTGTAGCTCTAGCGTCCACCTGTGCCTGCACCTAAAATTGTAGAGTTGTATAGGGTTAGTACACACTTGTACTAAGTATGGGTATATGCAAGCACACACAAAGGACATGCATTAGAAAAGATAGCTCTTTCCTAACAACATGATTAGGAAAGTCATGCCATGAGAGTAACATGCATCATCATAATTATCATACTACACACAACACATAACATCTTACATATAGCACAGATCATGTTGCATATAGAACATAACATCTTTCATATCATTCATTCATATGCCATGAGACCTTGGAATCATGGACTTAACATTAAGACTTCCCAGAATGAGGGCTCAACATATGGGACCTCAACTAGGGAGTCTTCATTAGCAAACACAGAGTCTGCTTCATTCATTCATACGTACTTCATTTTATTTCATTCATAGGCCAGTGTAAACACCAGCTATACCTAGGGTGTAGTTTAAGACTTTCATCGGGTTTGCTGTGCAATGATCAAGAATAACCTAGTGTCATTACCTGAGTCTAGCTCACCTCTTGATTATCCTATCCTAACACCTTTGGTATCATTCATTTCATTATGTGCTTCATTTGAGGCTGGCCTCATTCATTCATTGGGAACTTTAACTTCAACCTACATAGATCATGTGAGCATCATAAAATCCAGTGTCTCCCCCACACCGAAAAGAGGTGTAATCACCGGCCAAAGTGACCCAAAACTTGCTAGCGTACATGGGAATTTAACCCTGCTAGATCCCTATATTGGTAGTATAGGTTCGAAGACTAAGAGATATAAAGAGACCCATACCCGGCAAGCCGGACAGTCTCATCTCATGAGAGTTACGTGAACCTCCGCCCTTCTCGAAAGAAGGCATCACCGCTCATAGCTAGTCTATCGGTGCTCAGTATAAAGTTCCATTACATTCAACTCATACGTCATGGAAGCTGGCTTCTAGTATGAGGACATCATAGCTCATTAGATGATTTCTTATCTCATCATTAGTATTAAGTGTGTTAATCTCAATACTTTCATTAGAGTGTTCATAGAGACTGGTGTCTTCATTATCTTACACTCTCATAGGTGAGTACGTTTTGGTAACGTTTACTTAGGCTCATTTGAGACTGCTCTCATCCTTTGCATTGGCCTCATATCACGTTGTTACCACATTCATTATCATTAGCACATTTGCTCTTTATAATTACTCACCCCTTATTATGTGAATGTTCATTTCATCATATGCCAATGCACTTGGCCATTTAGTGTGTTTCACACCCTTACTTAACCCTTATAGGGTTTCATCATTTCATTGTTCATTTCATCATTTCATTGTTCATTTCATCATTTCATTACATACATCTTAGGTTCACTTACTTTTAAACGTATGTTAGACTTATGGGTCTATACATACAAGCCATGTGGCTTCATTCATAGTTCATTAAGTGAATCATACATTCCTAAGATTATGTAGTACAAGACTTATGCATCTTGTATATGTGGCAAAATCTTGATTTCAATCTAAGTAGGTGGCATTATTCTTGGATATTTTGTTCACGTATGACTTATGTATCAATACGGAAGTTTGGGCAAGGAAACCCAAGTTCGAATCACTTGGATAACATTTACATTTTTCATTGATTGTATTTTTAATCTCCATGACCTTGGGACTCTAGATTGAACCCCAACATTAGCATTGTATCTTTAATTTTCTACTTGGTTTTCCCTTTAATTTGGCTGAAGGGTTGTGGGTTCGAACCCCCACAACCCCTTTTTATTTTTCATTAACATCACATTTCCCCTTTTTGCCCAAACCAAGAGGTTGTGGGATCAAACCCCCACAGCCTCTTTTATTTTATGCTTATATTCGCTGGGAAATTGGGAGGTTGTGGGTTCGAACCCCCACAGCCTCCTTGTTTTTGCTTTTAATTTCGCTAGAGGCTGTGAGGTGGTGGGTTCGAACCCCCACAGCCTCCTATTTTATTTTTTAATTAAATTCCCTAGGCTAGGCGCTTTGGCAGTGATGTTGTGGGATCGAGCCCCCACAGCCTCACTTTATTTTTCTTAATTATTTCGCCTTCTCCTTTCATCCTTGAGGTCGTGGGTTCGATTCCCACGCCTCACATTTTCTTTTCTTTATTTTCTCTTCTTTCACTCGCTGCCTGGAGGTCGTGGGTTCGATTCCCACGCCTCCCATTTATTTAATTAATTAATTACTCTCTCCTTTCTCTTCCAGTAGCCCGAGTTCGATTCCCCCCAGCCCCATTTGTCATCTCCTTTTCGCAATTTACAGTAGCTACACGGGTGAGGTCACAGGTTCGATTCTTGGTGGCCTCACCCTTTTAAAACTCAATAATTTCCAGATTTCTCCACAAAACTTTAGTCTAAATTAATATTGCATAGTTGTTGGAAATTTTGGTCATTTTTCCATTCATTTTTATCAACGTTTTCACTTGATTCATAGGGTGTATTCATATACCATTTTTACACATTTTTAGGCGCATCTTTCATAGTTTTATTTGGCTAGAAGATTGTTATTCAATCAACCACATTTCATCACAATGAACATCACGTTGTGTACAACTTTTGCACCTAAAATACAAGGATAAAACATGCATTTTCACACCTTCCAACAGTGACTAAGTTCACTGCCAAACGTGCACACACATCATTTTTTTTTCGATCACACATTGGTTGTCATTTTCGTGATTTCACGTACATAAACATATTCACATCCAACAAAAAAACATCACACATACCTAAATCTACCAGCAAACGAAACCCAACCTACGAATCATTGGGAGCTAGTGACAGGGACATGCAAAAGGGGAACAACCCTAGTTTTCGGAATGATTATCTTGAATCTTAAGGGGTCTCTTGGGAAAGGGACCAAGAGAGAAGAAACCCATACCTTAATTGATGTACAAACGTAGAAGTTACTTCCCAAAACCCTCTCCAAAAATCAGTCCTAGACTCCTCAAGTTTCACCACCAACTCGACGGAATCTTCTCTTTCCCTTAACGTTTTTGTTTTGCTTGCTTTATTTGATTTTTTTGTGAGTTCTTCAAGTGTGAAGAACTTTTGTTATATTCTCTGTTCTTCACGTTAATTTGGCAGAGAGAACAAGAGAGTTTTGAACGTGAAAGTATGATAGACGTGAGAGAGTGAAACGTGTGAAGTTGTTTAGGATTAGATGATGACTTCGTCAATTTAGGACTCTCCTTAACAAACAAAAATCTGATTTATTTAATTATAGGTGAAAGGACAACTTTGCCCCTATGAAAATCAAATTTTAATCAACAATTAAATTATCAATTTGTTGCTTCCAATGGGGCTCGAACACGGGTGGAGTGACCCTTGCGAAATGGACTATTTCGGGTCAAACCGAGCCTAATTGGTTCTTTAATTAAATTAAGTAATTATTAATTCCTTAGGGTAATTACAATATTACCCTTGGCCGGGAAAAGACCATTTTACCCCTGGACCCTCAAAACTTAAAATTTCCTATTTTAAGTTCGGTAAAGACTCTTTCGATTAAATCTTCATTTTCGAGAGCCCTACATGGTTGGTTCCAACCTTTCCAAGCTCAAATAACTCCCCAAGTTAGTTGGCTTTGCCGTAGTAAAGGTTATGAGGTCTGGTTCTACACGTATCAATCCATGTGAACCTTGGTCTAATCGCAAGCATTCTTGACACCTTAAGCATTTATCTTATTCATTTTTTTATGGTTGTTACAAAAAGGGGGTGCAACCCCAAAACGAAACTAAACACCTTAAACAAATAGTTTAATTCCAAAAAGAGTGGACGAAACATAAAGAGAACTCATGGAAGCTTGGAAGAACAGGCTAACCCAGGAATTCCGATCTCAAGCAGTGATCTCTTAGCAGAGGTATTTTAGTAGACAACACAAGATTCCTTGTACTCAACAAAGAACGAGCAAGTGAAGTATCATAACACAATCATAGTGTACTGGTTGGATCACACATCTATACCACTAACAACAACTTATACATACAATCACCATAAAGTAAACACATACATACACATATATATATATATATATATATATATATATATATATATATATGTCAACTATCATTTAAGGAGAAATGTACAATTCCACATTCTCAACAAAAATAGATATAACAAATACATGGTCGTCTTATGGAAACCACACCCAATCTGTTAGTGTGCCAAAATGTGACACCTGATCCCAATTAGTTTTCTAGGTGTGACACCTGATCCCATACATGTGTTGGAATGTGGCACCCGATCGAAATTAGTGTTGTTGAATGTTGCACCCGATCCATTCAACACAATCACAATCACCATCATTCTTATATGGACATACTCATAATTATACAACCATGTATCGAATCATAACATGCATTTGTTCATTCATACTCATTTCATTAGGTTTGTTCAACAAGGCTTCATTCACAAACATACATTACAATGAAGCAATTAGTAACATACATCAATCAAAACATGAATCCAAACCATCACTACCTCAAAACAAAACTTCAATCCCCTAAGGCACTTGAATCTTCCCTTTTCAAATTCTTTCTGCTTGTTCCTGGTCTAAGAACCACAATTAATGCAAGGATCAACAAATTAAGATATAATTATCTGGATCACAACAAACCCAATAACAAAAGACAAAATCCATGATTATAAGGTGATGCTAGGGATTCTTACCACCATTTAATTCAGTCCAAACCCCTCCCCCAATAATAATTAACAATGATTCTAAGTTCTACGGATGAAAAATGGAATAAGGGAGTAAAATGCTTACCTTTTGGAAATAAAGTAGTGGAAAACAGTTAAGAAATTTCATCGAGTCGTCTCTTAGATATTAAAAACAAATTTTTCAAGATAATAATGAAATTTGGGGTTTTCCCCGTCTTAATTTGAGACTGGTCCGCCAAGCCGGCCCCTATCCCACCACAACGGCCTAATGAGTACGTGATTTGGACTCATTTTGAGCTTTTTTTATATAGATTTAGTGTCCTTAAATGTTTTATTTACCATAACTTGATGTTAAATACTTGATTTTTAGGTATATGGATTGAGGACAAAAGCAAGGACAGTAACATTAAAAAAGGAACAAAACAACTGAGGAAGTGAAGAAAGGAGAGTGTGAGGATCGCAAAGAGTACTTGTATTATCGTCGAGTGGCTACTTTAATCACCTAAAGTTCTGGTGTTCGGCCTTGAGGGAAGAAACCAAGTTGGTGATAGAAAAAGGGCAGTCGGCGAATTGTCGAGTAGTTCCGCGATGCAAAGAGATATCGCCCAAGGTTATAGGACATGAGGATTCTCAGAGCTAAGGCAAAAACACGATAGAAGAGAGCAATAGCATGTTGGTCGAGTGGTTAAGCAAATCCGACTTATCCTCACCTAATGTCCTTTCTTGGCGTATTTTTGGAACCTATAAATTTTGAATAGTTAATTTCATATGTTTAATTAATTTAGAAGACTTTTCTCTTGAGTTTTTCATAGTTTCTCAATAGACTTGAAGGATTTTAGATATTCAATTTGGAGATTTTTCAAGTGGGTTTTGAATTTTCTATAAACTGAAGTATTTGAAAGACTAAATCACTCTTACCCACTTGATGACCAATCGATTTGGTAACTATATATACTCTTTTGTGATGTTTAGCTAAAACCCTAATTCTTTTAATGTGATTGTGTGATTATGGGTTGAATTAGTTTACGGGTATTGTTAATTACTAGTTTAAATGCTATATTGAAGTAAGTTCAATAATTAATTATGGTTAGTTTATTAATTGTGATTTATTAATCGTAGGTCTAAATGTAGTTCTAACCTTGTGTTGTTAGCTTTCTCGAGAGAGAGAGGTTTTAAAACTAAAATTACAGATTAATGATTTGAAGGTATTAGGTTGAGTTGGCTTTAGCTCAAGAGAGTGGAGGAATTAAGGTCTGGGTTGTTTTTCTTTGCTATGCTTGTTGATGTTCGAATGAAATCACCTGATTTGGGATAGTTTTTTGAGAGAAATCTATCTCCATTATAGTCTAGCCTACCCAGTGATATTTAGCAATTTACTAGTAATTTTAGTTACCCATATATCGAAATTTTCCTATAATCAATCACCTTCCAGAATTCCTCCCCATATTGTTATTTTGAAATGTTTGTGACTGCCTTGTAGTCTATAATTTGTAGAGAAACCCTACCCCCCCAACTGACATTTGTGTCATCCCTTTTAATTTTTATGTCTTTATATAGTGAGGTCATATTGATACTAGTTTATTGCATTTGAACAAGTACCACTCCCTGTGGAATTTTAACCCAACGTAATTGTTGGGTTAGATATTTCCTAACGTCCGTATACATTTAGAACTGGATGAAGTGTATTTTATAGACATTACTCATTAAATTCTCCAAATGGCACCACCTCTTGGGGACTGGTGTTGTTTAAATTTGATTTAGTGAAGTTGAATTGTGATCTATGTAGTTATAGTTGAATCTACTTATTTTTGTTTTTGTTTTTGTGTTGCTATGTTAAAACAGAGGAAGAGATGAGCTTTAACAGAAGTAATAGTAGTCAAGTGGGCCAAAAATATGATGTAGGTAATCTCAATGATGTCAATGACCTAATCAAAGCAGTTGGTGTTGGAGCCATTCTCTTACCTCCGGCGGAAGAAATCATCTTTTTCACATCACAAGCACCATGCTTCAGCTCCTATAATTGAAAGGATTATTTGGGGGGGGGGGGGGTCTGGCTAATGAAGATTCCCATGAGCATATCAGGAATTTCGTACATGTATGTGGACAGTTCCAATTTAAGAACATATCACAAGAATCAGTCTGTCTCGGGTTGTTCCCATTCTCTGTGATGGGTGAGGCTAGTTAGTGGTTGGCTGAGTTGCCAAAGTACTATATCACTTCTTGGGATGAACTCACTACTGAATTCCAAGTGAAATTTCCCCCCCATTGAAGATGATGACTCTTAGGGATTGAATCCAAGGTTTCAAGCATTTGGAATATGAGCCAATCCATGAGATGTGGAAATGATTTTAGAAGTCGGTGCTGCAATGCCCAACTCATGAACTTCTCAATTACGTGCTGCTCCAATATATCTATAGGAGCATTGACTAAGTGAACAAAGGAGTTTTTGATCTACTTGTTCCCCATGGTATAATGAAACAACCCTGTAAATTAATATCTCAACTCCTTGATTGCATGACCAAGATGAATAGGGCATGATATACTCGTGAAGAGTAAGTCTGTCCTCTAAATTTTAGAATCACAAAAGACCTGATCGAAAAAGATTAAGAGAGAGACAAAAACATAGCAAAAATGATGACCAAGTTGGATATCTTGGCTAAGAATGTCATGGGTGTTGGTACAAAGAGTATTAATATTGTGGGTGTTGGTGGAGTAAACCCCGATGAAGCATAATTTGAAGCGTTGTACAATGAGGAAGTAAACTTCCTAGCCAATCAAGGAGGAGGTTATCATGCAAACTATCCAAGACTGGGTGGTAATCAAGGTTGGAATAAATATGAGGGCTTGAGAGACCGTGACAGAGATTGGCTGGATCACAACGCCACTTGGAAGGAAAGATACAGGGAGAAGGATAAGTATGGTCCTCCCCAGAGCGTCAAATGCCTAAGGAATCTAAAGGTGGTCATACGGAAGATATGCTCCCACACGTTCTCAAAGAGCTGAAGGTTCGGATAAAGTGTTGAAAGAAATGAAAGAGGATGTTTCAAATCTCAATAAGATGGTAGTCTCTCACTCAGTCTCTATTAACCAGCTGGAGACCGAAATGGGTCAAATTTCTTCACATTTGAATCCAAGATAACAAGGGGGGTTGCCTAGTGACACAATGACAAACCCCAAAAATGAAGATTGAATGGGTACTTTCATCGTTCCGCGATGTTAACTAAGATGTTTCGTTGGAGGAAACCAAAATTTTTAATGCTTAAATTTTGATTTTGAATAATATGTGTTAATTATGCAGGTTCAAAAGTGAAGTGTGTTTGAAAATAGGATGTTTAGCGAGCCAAAATTTCAGTCAGCCACTCCCCAAAGAGGTCGGCGATCATGACTCGGAACATCGTTGGACCCACCAAGCCTGAAGTGGAAGCTTGTAAAACTCGGTAGACTATATTCCTAATCAGTGACTCGCTGGACAGGTCGTCGAGCCAAATTTTTTCCATCTTTTGGAACCCCAAATTCCCTCAAGATCCTTTAAAATTAAGCGAGGAAAAGTACAACTTGGCGCATTGAAAAGTGTCGCGAATTGAAAGGTTTTAAAGGCCAAATATTTTAAAATTTCAAAATCTTTCATATTCTTTCATTTCTAACCCTCTGCACTCTAACCTGAACTTTAAATCTTCCTTATTATGCTATATTTATTCACATTTTGTGTGTGATACCCTGCTCAAAATTGGAATACTTTGTAGTCTACTATTAAAATTTTTTAATTCAGCTTATATGTTTGTTTTTTCGAACCCCGTACTTTAATTTTTTTTGTAGAACTAGAATACAATAGGTAAATGTATGTTCATATGTGATATGTAATTGTGTTTTATGTGTTGAATTGTTTGTAATATGTTTGAACTTATGCCTACATTCTTAAGTAAATGATTTACCATGTTTTGTCTGTTAAATTTTGCTCTAAATTATTGGGTTGCAGTTATTTTATATTAGGTATATTTGGGTGAAGTCTGAGTAACCCCAAATTATGAGAAATGACGTAATATCTTATTTAAGGAAAAAAGTCATCAAATGACTAATTTTTGCCGAATAAGGAAGTCTGAGTACCCCGAGGCATGGGACGTATGGGTCTAGTACTAATTACATGGTGTTTGTGTTTTATTTTAAATTCGGGGGCTGTGGGCATAATTTTGGGAATTATAGATTGGTACATTTGGTCATTTTGTGAGTTGCGTTGACCTCGCTGAATAGTTCGGCAATTTGTCAACGTCCCCTTTTGATCGCCCTTAATTTCATGTTTTCACTTAGTATATTATGTTACTTTTCGCGGGAAGTCACAACTCATCGAAAGATTCTTTAGATAGCTCTTTCTGTTCCCCTAACCCCTAAAATACATTGTATTATTTGGTTGGCTAGTCTAAGTTCGCCAATTCGTTAAATGACCCTGATCATCATCAAAATGCATTAATTCTATAAATTTTGAAAGCATATCACTTCGGCGAGCTCGATCTAGATCGCATAAGATACTCGGTGAATGGTTCAACAACTCTTTCTATAACTTTATTTTTGCAATTTTGTTCAACGATTTCTAACACTTCTTGATGTGTTTTATAGATATGGTTAGAACCAACGTGGATTATAGTGGCATGCCTCCCTAAAGAAAGGCTTGGGGTATTGTGATAAATGAAGGATCATCTGCTTCAGAAGAGCAAAATTTCACCTCCGAAGGGAGTTAAGGGCAAGGCTCCTGTACTTGAGAGTGTGGATTACAACATCGACGGTGATGGGGAGTCATTTCATTATCAGGTTTCATTCTTTGAGCCCGAGGATGATCAATTACTACAGACTTGGCAAGCTGAGATTCGTGCAAAACATCGTCAAGATCCGTCTAGGATTCCAGAGTTGACCCTTCATTTTGAAGATTCAGTGCTATCTCCTGCACAGAGGATGGTTCCAAAAACACTAGTTTGGGGTCCTTTTACCCGGTTACTCAACCGGTTAAGGTCCGAGGGATTGAGGAACATTCTAAAAAAGAAGTGATTGTCCACAGACGGTGTGATGGACATATACCCAGTTGTGTGTGAACATTCCTGTTCCTGAGGTTCGTGAACTTCACCAAGCCTTGTGGCACATAAATTCCCACCTAAATCCAAGATTTCTACATTTCCTAAGGTGATTTGGTACTCCATAGGAAGAATAATAGTAGTGCCTTCAGACCGGTGGAGTGTTTGATTGTCCGAGGGTGGACAATGAGATGAAAAAATGATGATATCGATAATGCGCTTCATAGGGCTTCAGTATTTAAACACGAGTACCAGATCATGATTACTACGCAGACTCTAGATGACTTTAAGAGATGGCTACTTCCCCTTATATATTACATCACCTCGAGGTGAATTGAGGTTGGAGCAACTATTGAGATAAAGGACTTGAACATAGCAGCTCAGTACTGGTTTCAATTCATTAGCAACTCTGTCATGTTATCATAGAACAAGTCCATTCTCTACCACCCAAAGGTGGCCTATCTCAAATTGATCATAGCCAGGAAGAGTCTGATCTAGGGGTTGATTATAAAGCAGGAGATGGCTATGAGGACCAAACAATGTTAGACGTCCCTTGAATTTCCAATAATCATTACCGAGTTATGTCATCGGAATGGAGTTTCTCACGACGAGAATAGGGATGTCGAGGTTACACCAATATTCTCCATCGATATCTGGCACATAGAGGTTGAGTACACACAGGACAAGGAGGATAGGAGGAGAGCAGTGCCGGTGCATACATCTCTATAGATTGATATTGGTTATTTACCTGTAGAGGTATCCTAGCATACTCTTGTCTCCAAGCCATCAGATACATCTACTTCAACTACTTTCTAGGCCCCGAATTCTTCTTCTATCCACAGTCCCCTAGGACTAATGACTATACCACTGCCTCGAGGACCCGATCACTCATGACATGCTTGTCATGATGGGAAACCTAGCCCATTTTTCCAATGAGTAGGATTCTCGACTAAAGGTCGAGGTGTCATTGATGATTGAGAGAGTCATTACAGATTTGTTGACAACTCTGTTGGCTTCCACTGATGCTACCACGGTGAGAGCAGAGATTTGTCTGATAGGGCAGAGTGTTACTACTGAGGTTGCAATTTTGAAAGCCAAGGTTTCCGAGCTGAGAAAGGATGTGGAAAATCTTAAGTCCAAAGAATTCACATAACTATTTGAGTTGGCAGAGGTCCCTGATGTCCTAAGTGCAAATGATGTGACATGTTATAAAATGCCCCTGGCGACAACTGGAGATGATATTATAGAGAATTCTGCTGCTGGTGAGTCTGAGGCCTAGACAGATCAAGAGCAGCTTGATGAGCGAGATGCGGTTCTTTATAAGGATCAGGCTGATCTAGTAGTGGACATCTTTGAGAGTGCCTGATAGGCATACTGAGGGACACTGTGATCGATGTCTCTAGTAGAGACACATTTATTGCTACATCGATCTCTGATGCCCAGTCACAGAGTTTGATCCTGGGCATTGATGCTTGACATACGGAGACACTGCGATGCAGACTTCACCCAGGCTTAGACTAACAAGATGATATTTTTACCTCCCTCTTTGTTGTTTTTATTTATTATCTTTATTTTAGTTGCATTTGAGATCAACTGCTTTCTTTTGTGGGTGAGGTGAGGTATTTCCATACCTACCTCTTGTGATTCTATTTTAGTTTGTGAATATTTGGTTTTGTGATCTATATATGTTTTTTGATCTTGATTGTTGTGGATGTTTTAGCGGGTGGTCCCTTGTTTTGGATGGAAATGGTTTCAAAACTATTTTTTAAAATTTATGCCACCTCTATTTTGTGTGATGTGGTTGTTCTTATGTGAATTTGAGTATCGGTTATGATCAATATCGATGACTTGAATATTGCTCTTAAATGAAAAATATGAATTTGCGGCTACAGTGAGGCCAATGAATTTACATACACAATGTGTTAACTCTTAGTATCTCGTTGTGACTAGGCGATTATCGAGTGAGTCTCTTGTGATGAACATTGCACACTAGCTAGAAAATGTGAAGTCTTGCTTGATATTGTTGTCAATGCATTGTGTGATTAGATTACTTTGAATATTTTTTATGATGACACCTAGAATTTGCCCCATTGGTCTGGTTTACTATGTGATGCAAGCACTTGAAATGATCTTAGGCAACAGATTTGAAGAGTGAAATAATTTGACAATATACTCCTTTTATGGACAACCTTTTGAGATGTCTGAACCTTGCTTCAACCAACTTGAGACTTATATTTCTCTTGGAAGAAACTTGAACAATTGCAATCCCTCTTTATTTAGCCACCCATAATTTTCATGAAGTGTTGTTTGTTTGAATATCCAACTTTGGCCAAAAGCCTGAGTTGGGGGTGTGGTAAAAAAAGAAGGAAAAATAAAAAGTGTGAGCAATGATTGTAAAAAATATGGAACCCGTCCATGTAAAAAAAATAGAGTGACGGTTGTATTCTCAAAGATGGATTAATTGTTAGAATAGAATACTCAATACATAATCTTATCTATATACACATGGTAAAATATGCATCATTAAAACTTACAACTGATTTGTAACAACTATTTCCAGTCTTTTGGAATTTACATTTTGAATAAGGTGATTTACCAAAACAAGGACGAAAATCAAGTGGGGAAATAGATCATGAAAATTAGAGATTAGAATAACGTAATGGGGCATGCAAATTACAGCTTTGTAGTGTGGATAGTTACCTAGAATAGCATCATTAGGTAATTTATCAGCATGCTCTAATCATAAAAAGCCATCATAGAAATTGTGAGTTGAAACCGCGTGCTCAGTCTCCTGTATGATTGTATTGTGTGTAAATGCCAATTCTACTTCTTTGTGCATAGAAGAGTAGTTGGGGTTGGCGTGATCTAAGCACCCTTTGGTAATGCAGTAAGTCTTATTTGGCTTCAAGGAATCCTTCCATGTCGCGATATGCCTATTAAATAGTGTTTCTTGAATATTTTTCCCATATTGTTAAGAGGCGGAGGAATAGAATAAATTCAACAAACATGAACCATTGTAAAATAAGGTACGTAAAAGTGTCACTGTTGTTACCCCTTAATCTACTAATATTATAGTTTGGAAAGTTCCTTCTTGCCTTGAATTCATGTAAGGTATTATTGAAACCCTTCGAATAACTAAGACCGCATCACCGAATCAACAAAGTTTATTGGTATATTATTTATCAATAAACTTTCTTTTGCTAGTTCCGTTTCAGTCGCCATTGGGCTGTATCTGGATGAATGCAGGCACCTGGGAAATGAGTGCAACAATGTTAAATTTGGGCGTCAATGTGTATGGGCACGATTTATGAAGGCAGCGTCTCGTAGTAGTGTGCAATATTTGGCATACAATTCATGCAATTAAGACGTTAGCAGTAAGATTTAATGTGTGAAAAACATAACATTATCAATAAAAATATATGTGAATATATGTTAACAGTGATAATAAGCTGTAAAGATGTCAATCATAAAGTTTTGAGTATCCCAAGTATAGGAATTTTATAGTTGCAACTGGCAGTTTATATATGTGCAGGCGAGGCAGTCGTATTTTTGCAGCAAGGGGGAGGAACTAAGAGAATGAATAGATTGTTATTGTTGACATTATTTATTATGGAATGTGTTTCACGTTGCGTGTTTGCAGAATGACATGACCAATTATAGGGCCAACTAGTCCTGTTTCTGTAAGTTTAAAGTAATAATGGATAACATAAAAACACAATCACTTACAACTTGTCTGAAGGTAGAGCAGAAAGCCCGATGATGCAGTTGTTAGTTATCTGTGTGAAGAAACTTATAGACTCATTAAGGCAGTTTTGAGAAGGAGAGGGTGTGTCGGTGAAAACCTGTGCGTTAATCCTAATATATTGTTGCATACACATGAATATGTATATTTTAAAGAATGACAAATATTGCATCATGGCACAAGTTTAGCAGACGTAATCTGTGTTTAAGAAGATCACTGGTAAGAAGTCATCTGCCAAGAAACGGGGAAGCAAGGCAAGCAAGGCTGTTGTTGTTAAATGTTAGCACGTTCAATGCAATGCCATACAGTGTAATGCAATGCTATACAGTGTAGCTACAAAGAATTGAATAGTTTGGCATACGTTCAATGAAATGCAACACAGTGTAGCTACGAAGGCTTGAATAGTTTGGCATCATTCAAAAAGGGGGAATTTGTCGTACGTTAGAAGTGCTGATTATTTTGAAGATTGCCATAGTATGTAGAATAAGCTGTGCTAACGCAATACAAAAAGATTTAAACCAAGTCGACGGCGGAATAAGTTTCAATAGAGTTTTTCTTATTTAAGGAAAATAATATTTTCTTACCTAATTAAGGAAAGCGTATTTTCTTATTTAATAAAGAGAACTGTTGGAAAGGTTTGTGGAAGTATGTCAACTAATCCAAATCTATTTCAACAAGTTTGTTAAATTAAGTTCAACAAAGATTTGTTGAAGAAGATTATATTGTAGCAGTAACATGGCAAAGTTAAGGAGTTGAAGATACGACACCTAAATTAGGTCGAAGACAAAGTTCGAGTCAAGTTTGGTATATAGAAGTTTAATCGCATTTTGTTTCAGGACGAATTCACTTAGGAGAAGGAATCCTACATAGACAAGATTTTCTGGCAGCATAATCTAAAAGGAAAAAATGTGTTTATTTTGAACGACGGACGAAGATGCATAATGGAGCAAACTTGATTCGAAGATTCCAAGCCTACTGAAAGGAGGATTCTAAATTTACGTATATCTTGATAATTGTTAGAAAGCTGACTTAATGTAGGAAAACTACTTCCTAGTTTGTTAAGGAAAGAAGTAGCGTAATTTGTTATTGTTGCGGCAAAAACAAATAAGAAGTCCAAGTTGAGTTCGACAAGGTTTTGTAGAGGTAAAAACGAAGTTGAAACAAATAAGGATTTGCTGAATTTCTGATCTATAAGTAGGGAGCTATTTTCATCAGAAAGATTGGCGCACTTACATAGAGAGAAAATCAAAACACTATCAAGAGGTTTGAAAGAGTTTTGATATAAACTTGGGGAGTGTTGCGAGTTAAGTGAGAAGTTATAAGATTGCATTCAAGAGTCTTGTTACAATCTGAGTTTCTCGTGAGTAGGAGTTGTTCGACAAGTTGTAGAACTTGAAGAACATTAGAAGATATCAAACCAGGGTTTTTTGCATCTTTGGTTAGCTAGAAATTAGAGTTTATCATTTATTAGCTAGGAATTAGACTTTATAATTCCTCTAGGAATTAGACTTTATATTTCCTTAGGTTACAGAAATTTGTAATCGTTGTATTGTTTGAAGTTTATAAATAATACAAAGTATTGTTCGAATTGATTATCGTTAAGTTTCAAACAAACAGAAACATGTTGGCTGTACGTGTTCCTTTGAAGAATTTAGGAGGGTAGAATTCCAACAATGGGTATCAGAGCAGGTTATCTTCGAAGAGTCTAATAACTCAAGATAAGATCATTATGACTTCTGCACCTCCTCCCGGACACGGTGAAGGTCAACACATCAATATACCACTGCTATTCTATGGGCATTACTATGCATGGTGGAAGGCGAGAATGGAGGATATTCTACAAGCCCAAGACTATGAATTATGGATGAAAGTTTATAATGGTCCCCTTATTCCTATGATGAAGGATGATTAAGGGAGAGTCTTCCAAAGCCCAAGGCATAATATGAAGAAGATGATTATAGAATGCTCGCAAAGAATGCTAAAGCTAAGTACATCCTTGTATGTGTACTTGGACCAGACGAGTTTAATCGGATCTCTGTTTGTACAACAGCGAAACAAATTTGGGACACATTGGTCAATGCACATGAAGTAACTTCCCCGAGCAAAGAAAAAGAATATGACATTACTATTGATTGGGGAACATGTTCAGACAACTCAATTGAAGATGATACATAAGATGTTTCTTTAATGGCCATGGAGGAATCTGAACAAGAATCTGAATCAGACATTGAGAAAAGGGAGGTAAATCTTTTTGACCTTAAAAATAAACTAAAAGGTTTTTCAAAGAAAACGTTATCTTCCTTTATTCTAACTCTCATGGATAATCTTCAAGAGTGGAATGAAAATAGAGATTAGTTATTGACTTCTTGACAAGTTTAAAATTTGAACATATTCATCTTGAAAAGTTTAATTCTGATCTCCAGAAAGAAAATCAACTCTTAAAGGAACATGTACAACAACTTGATTCCTGCAATTTGGCTCTCAAATGTGAAATTTTGAAACAAAGTGTTACTGGGAATGGAAAAGAAAAAATTAGTAGTGACCAAATCAGATGTGACCAAGATCTAATGAGGTTAAACAATGAACTATCTTCTGAAAGGGAAAAATCTAGAAGAAAAATCTTGAGCTAGCTAGAACTAAGTATGAACTTGAGAGGCCAAACAAATGGACTCAATCCTCAATTATTGTGGCTCAACTCAGTAATAGAACACATAACACTGAAGGTGAAATAGGTTTTGTAAAGAAGTCCCTAAGAAAACCTCTTATTTGTGCACACATTGTGGTAGTAGTGGTCACTCAAGGGGTACTTGCCCAATAGTTATAGCTCACATGGATAAGAACTTCAAAACTGCCTCAAATAGAAAAACCAACCATGTTTAAAGAAAGGAATCATGTCAAAGGAACAAGTTGGGGCAAAATAAGAAATCTAAAAATATTTTACCAATATGGATTAATAGAGATCTGATTTATCCTTTTTATCAATACAAAGGACCCAAGCTAATCTGGGTTCCTAAATCTAACATTTGAATTTGCAGAAAAAGTGAGAGGAAACAGGCAACATTCACCAATTGAACATATTGCTTCAAATACATTATTGAAACTAGAAGAAATTCTTCTCACTTGAGAAAAAAAAAGGGAATGGATGAATAACATTGACTAAAAAAAAGGGGTTGAAAAAAAATGAAAAAGAAATGGAGGAAAAAAAAGAAAGGAAAGAATGAAGAAACATGTGAAAGAAACAGGTTCAACCTATGCAATATCTAACAGTTATGCGCACTTAGATGATCAATCAATCAAAAATATGATCAGCCAAGGAAAACACTTTCAAAAGGAACAATTTGGAACTTGGGGATGATTAAGGTTACATGAGTATTCCTCAATGGCTAATCAACATTGCGCATACTTCCCTCTAATCTTGAATTCTATGATCAGTTTTGTACATTAGGTTGTATGTCTTTATACAACTTTTAAAGTCATGCTACTCATGCACTATAACATTGTTTTTGCATCTGTCACGGGAGAGAAGCCTAGCAAAATTCAGCATTATCCAGAGATGTAAGGTATGTGCACTACAATCATTCATGATTAAATATAAAGTCAATGCACTTGAACCTATTTCTTCCACTTGTCCCAAAAGCTATTCATGCCCTAAATACTACCAAAACAAATATCTTCTTAAAAAGCCTTATCCCAATGTGATGGTCTACTGTTGAGATGAATTTGGTGGAGGACACCTCTACTTTGGTGCCTAATAAATATAGATTGATAAAGTAGAATGTGCTGGTTCTTAGAGGGAATCTTTTGCATTGAGTAAAGTCTTGGAGGATTTACCTTGTGAGGGGTAATATTTAGGGGACCCTACACTTGAATAAAATTCACTTGTGAGGCTCAACTTGGGTGTATCTAGTGAGGGGGAATCGATGGGAGACCCATCTGTCGAACCTAGTTCTTCTATTGGGAACCATATAAACTGGGATTTTGAATTGATGTCAAAAAATATTATAGTTGGTTCTGCACCTGATAGTACACATCCAGGGAACAGATTGAGAGAACATGTTCCTTTACAAATGATATTCAAGAAAATTTGTTCCTCTTACTGACTCTATTGAAATTAAAGATGAGTGAACTATTGTTTCTGTAGAGGGTACATTATTGATTGAAAAACTTCTTTAAAATAGATATAAAAAGAAAAAAAAGGATTGAGCGTGCATAAACCATGACTACCTTTGACATTGAGAAGGCTGCTAATTTTGTTAATCCAAAAGATATCTTTGCTGTTGAAAAAATGACTTTTATTTATTCTCTCATCTTTTGATATTACCTAGCCAGTCTAGCCTTTGACTTCCAAACTTTTTTTCTCATCACAAGTGCTTGATTCTATGTTTAATTTTGATTAAATTTGTGGTGTATATGTTTTTTGATTAAAGCTAATGTTGGGTTTGAGTTTCAGGTTCATGTCTATCTCATATGTTTGTGCATATACTTTGCTATAGCTAACTGAGTTCTTCATTTTTAAGTGTTTGAGTAGGTGATAGCAAGTGGCCATGAGTATTAAATTTGCTTCTCTTAGTATGGTGTATGCCTTCACAGTGTTTTATGATGTCAAAAGGGGGAAGCACATACTTGTGTAATATTTATAACCCAATTGGTCTTACTTGATCCTCTAATGTGTGTTTTACAGAAAATTTAAAAATTTTACTACTTCTACATTTAGGTTTACATAGACCTCTATATACACATATATATATATAGTCATATCGAGTATACATAGACCCTTCGTATAAGAAGATTACATAGTCTTCTACTTTTATTGCACATACATACATACATACATACATATATATATATATATATATATATATACATATATATATATATATATATATATATATACATATATATATATATATATATATATATATATATATATATATATATATATATATATATATATATATATATATATATACATAGTGACAAAGATTGTCTCATCTCATACCCATCTAAAACGATTATAGCAATTTGGGCATAGCCCTACACGAATGTAAAGAAGCCACATATAGGCTTATACAAATCGTACTCAAATGAAAATAGAATTAACATAAGAATCTTTAGAACTAAACAACTTCATAACCTAGATATTGGCATCATCCTCGGAAAGTGAGGACCTACCCCCTTGGATGGTTCTTCAAGTCGTCTCGAATGAGTCTTCAACGACCGGAACCTAAAATGTTTGGGAAAAAAAAAGAGAAATTGGGGTTAGTACGCCACTTGTACTAAGTATGAGACCATATGCACATATAACACCAAATCATGCTAAAAAGGACATTTAGTTAAAACATGCAATGTTACCTTTTGAAAGTCTTATGCACAATCAAACAAACCATACCAATCATCAAGACATGTTCAACAAGTCAAAATAAGTCATATGCATATACATATACTTGAACCCATAATCCAATACAACTATATCATCTAGTAATAACATCACAAGCATGAATAAGAGTTTATCATATCATTATAAAGCAAGATAACCAATCATGAATCCCCATAAAGTCAACAAGTGTAATGACCAAGCAAAGCCCCATAACCTTACTCAACCAAGTAACCAACAAGAATCATGACTAATAATCCCCTCTACATGACATAACTTTCAAGTATATATGAAACCATACTTTAACAATAAGAACCACTTACATGTTCATAAGCATCATCATCATCATATAATATCATTTACATTTATCATCATATACATACATAATATCCTCCTAAATTTCCCATCAAGGCAAACTAGTGAAAGGCATAGGTAGAGTCCCATACCCCTACCTAGGCTAAGTCAAACCTCTCAAGTCACTCTAGTTAGTTTATACATCATTACTTCATTTTAGTTTAGGGAACACTTTCCTTAACTCACATAGACCACATGAGCTAAGTGTGGAATCCGGTGTTGTAAAACCTTACATCGATGGAAGGTGGTCTACCGGCCAAGATAGAACCTAACATGAACGTATCTAGGTGCATACACTAGCTAGTATTTCTATGGTGGCAGCATAGTTAAGGAACTTGTGGCCGTCTTGGAAACATCACTCTACACCATATTTGGGTCATGAAGCTATCCACCTCGTGAGGACCGTAGTGAACCCTACCTTCCCTATGTGGGAAAGTGTCACCCCCTCACATACAAGATCACTCGGTGCTAAGCTAGAGTCCTTTTTGAAATATATTTAAACCTATATTAACAATCATAGCTTAGTTTAGGTCGTAGGGTCTAACCCTTGTATAATAATTCTCATCGTAGCTCAATAAGAATTGCATGAGTATAGCCCTTTTATTACAACTCATATAAGTGAGGTTAGTACCTTTTCACATTAATTCATAATAATGCACATTGGTAGTCATTACCACCCTTATAACATTTACATCTTAATCAACCTCACAACCATAATCAAGACATTTCAATTCAACATCATACCACCCTGGTTGTAACACCCCGTATCCAAAATAGACCAAAAACCAGTTTTTCAGAAAACATGCAGGTGCAACCAACGTGTCCATCGATGGACTATAGCCTGACCCATTGTCCGTCCTGCACATCCGTCAATGGGGTCAGAAACCCCCAAAATCTCATCCCAGGAAAATTTGGTTAAGTCTTGATCGGCGGATGGACCTACGGTCCATAGGTTAGACTACGGTCCATAGTCTGTGACCGTCGGTCGACACCCCATTCACCCACTCTCTCACAAGAACCACGATTGACCAGCACGGTCCTTAGGTCTGACTGTAGGAGGGAATAAGCAGACCGTTAGGGGGGAAATGCAGTTAGGTCTACTTTAAATGATCATAACTCTTAGTACAAAATGAATTAGGTGTCTCATGACATACAAAAAGATAGATAATTAAATTATCTTTCCATAGTCACCAACCTTGCTAAAATCAGAGCTTCGAGTAAAAGGTTATGCCCGTTTTAGTAAAGGCCTGTCGAACAGACCCAACCTACGGACCAAGCGACGGACCGTCAATTGAACGATGGACCGTCTGTACAGGTCGTCGTTTGGTCCAACAGCAATTAACCCAGGGTTCTTTTGGTCTTTTCCCACTTCGTTTAAACTCTAAGATACGTTGTTTTGACCCTAAATCATCAAAATTTTAGTAAGTTGAAGACTAGAAACATAACTACAACTTACCTAAGTCAAATCATTAATCAAACTTAGAAAAATTAGAAGCAAGAAAGGAGAAAAAGGTCAAGAACCTTAGTTCAACAATGCATCAAGGTTTCAACACTTCCAGCCCCGAAACCTAAGTGTTTTTCTGCGAATTTCATCATTAGATATGTGGGATTTCACTAGTGGATTCCTTTCACCTATTTGGTCCCTAGTTTTCAGTCAGTTCTTGATTCTTTTATCATGATTTAACCTAGGGTTTCGAGAATTACTGCAGAACTTCATGACATAGTTAAAATATATGTTCAAAATCAGATTTTCATGTTATTACTCAGATTATTGCATGAATTTTAGAACCCCAACTTTGTATTTCTTTAGTTCTTGAATTACACATACTAGGTCAGATATTTCAGTTACTTCAGATATACATGCCTCAGTTTTTAATGTATCATTATCAGATTAAATATTGCATTCTGAGTTTGGATGTTCAATTTTGAGCTATCCAGTATTTAAAGAAAATTCATACATAATCAGTTAAATACATAAATCAATGGGAGTAGTATAATATCGAGTTGGACTAGGGCTTAGCGTACCCAATAGTCCCAGAACTACTAGCCAAGTACGTTGTAAGTCCCCTCTGTGGGCAATTAATTTAGTGATCACGCCAGCATGCCTTTATACCTTTTGCAGGGTATATCGGGTCCTCTCGATGGGGCGTATACATCGGACTCCACAGTTAGCTCATGTGGTTTTATTATCGGTTATTAGTAGCTCCCACATTACAGTCAGACTCTATTGCAATGACCATTTATCAATATATTTAGTATTCAGTTTCAGCATGTTATAAATTGGTCATTGCACTAAGTTAGCTCAGAATTCTTTATATCATGTTCAGATTATTATACTTGCTTTTGTGCTTGTTCAGTTATGTTTTGTTTTCGCTTTATTCTAGCCTACATGCTCAGTACCTTTCAAGTACTGCCGCATACATTCGCTACATCCTCTCGTAATGTAAGTTCAGGTTCTCAGTAGCCAGATCACGTATAGATCGATTTCCGATCTCCAGTTCAGCAGATTCAGTGGTAAGTCCTCATTCTCCGAGAACAACAATCATGAGTTTCATTTCAGTCTTTTCGTCATTTAGTTTCAGTTTTTGCTAGATTTAGTTAGAGCTTGTCCCAGTATTTCTAGTCCAGTTTAGGGGCTATTTTCAGACATGGTTAGTTCAGCTTACTAGTGCGTTAATATCTTCTTAGTATTAAACTCATCAGTACTTCATTTATATCAGTTATAGTATATGGTATTCCCCATCTTTTTAGTTTAAATTATAATTTAACTTCCGCATTCAATTTATTATCTTTAGTATTGTCATGATCATGCCAGCAGGGTTATCTTGGGATAACTTATGGTCCTAGGTTCCATGTCCGCATCTCGGGGGTAGCTTGGGGCGTGACAAACTTGGTATCAGAGCACTAGGTTTAAGAGTCCTAGGATGTCCGAAAAGCCGCACTAAGTAGAGTCCTTTTCATGGGTGTGAAATGCACCGCATCTAATGAGAGGGAGGTTATCAAGTGTTTTAGGAAAAACTTCAGTTTGTTGTTACTCTTATCGTGCATAAGGTATGATGTTATTCCATTCTAACTTGACGTTCTACGTTTCAGATCATGTCTCGTAGAGGTATCGCTAAGAATGCAAATGCAAGGAATTCAAACGCATCTCCTCCAGTCCCAGATCAAGAAGTCTCCAATGCTGAGTTCAGAAATGTCATATAGATGTTGGCTCAGAGTATGACTAACCAAAACAATCGGGTTCATGCTCATGTGAATAAAAATTGTGGATCAGCAGCAACAAGGGTCCGTGACTTTGTTAGGATGAATCCGCATGAGTTCTTAGGATCACAGACTAATGAGGATCCTCAGAATTTCTTGGATGAGATGAACAAGATCTTTGAGTTAAAGCAAGTCACTGGGAATGATCGGGTTGAGTTGGCATCATACCAGCTTAAATATGTGGATCATATCTGATACACTCACAAATGCAGCTCCTATTACTAGGGAGTGATTTAGTGAGACCTTTCTGGACAGGTTTTTCCCAATAGAGATGGGAGAAGCAAAAGCCCAGGTATTCATGAACATAAGGCAGGGTAACATGACAGTTCAAGAGTTTGGACTCAAGTTTAACCAACTCTCCAGGTATGCTCCTCACATGGTTGCTGACTCCAGGGCTCAGATGAATAAGTTCTTGTATGGAGTGTCAGATTTGGTGAAAACAGAGTGTAGAAATGCTATGTTACTTGGAGATATGAACATCTCTAAGCTTATGACTCATGCTCAGCAGGTTGAGGGTGATAATCTTAGGGAACATGACAAGGAGAATAAGAAGGCTAGGAATGGGAACTACGACTATTCTCAGCAGAAATCGGGTGGTAGAAATTGCTCGCAGAGTCAGCAGAACTTCTCAGCTCCAGCTCCTTCATCAGCTAGTGTTCCATCCTCCAAGAATAGGTATGACCAGAAGGTTAGAGCACTAGGCTCTAAGTCTCAGGGAAGTGTTTCAGGCACCAAGACTTACCGCTCTTTCCCTAAGTGTGGTAAGAACCATCCGAGCGAGTGTCTCGCACGAAAAGAAGGATGCTTTGGGTGCAGTCAGTCTGGTCACAGGTTGAGGGATTATCCTCTAGACAGGGTCAAGGAGGTGGAAATGGTAGAGTTCAGTCTACGACTTCATCAGCACCAACAAGTCACCCGACTCAGCAGGGTAACTTATCTGGTACAAGTGGCGGTCAGCGCCAGAACATGTTGTATGCTCTTCAGGCTCGCCAGGATCAGGAAGGTTCTCCTGTTGTAGTCATTGGGACGTTACGAGACTTTGACCTTGATGTTTATGTATTGTTAGATCCAGGGGCTACTCTTTCTTTTATAACTCCTTACATAGCAATCCAATTCAGTATCAGTCCAGAAACTCTCTCAGAACCTTTCTCAGTCTCTACTCCAGTTGGTGACCCAGTTATAGCTAGATGGGTATACAAAAATTGCCTTATCACAGTCTCTTAGAAAGTCACTTCATCAGATCTTGTGGAGTTAGAAATGTTAGACTTCAATCATTCTAGGCTTGGATTGGTTACATTCATGTTATGCCTCAATCTATTGTAGAACTAGGATTATTCGTTTTCAGTTTCCAGATGAACCAATCTTAAAACGGAAGGGTAGTAGCTTAGCGCCTATGGGTCGATTTATTACCTTAAGGCCAGAAAGATGATCTCTAAGGGTTATCTCTATCATTTAGTTCGGGTTAAGGATTCTAGCTCTAAAACCCCAACTCTTGAGTCAGTTCCAGTAGTTAGTGATTTTCTAGAAGTGTTTCCATAAGATCTTCCCGAAGTTCCTCCCGAAAGGGAAATCGACTTTGGAATTGATCTCTTTCCAGATACCAAGTCTATTTCTATTCCTCTTTATGGAATGTCTCCAGCAGAGCTTAAGGAATTGAAGGAGCAGTTGAAAGACCTTCTAGATAATGGTTTCATCAGACCTAGTATTTCTCTATGGGGTGCACTAGTGCTGTTCGTAAAGAAGAAAGATGGTTCTCTCAAAATGTGCATTGACTATAGATAGTTGAACAAGGTCACAATCAAGAATAAGTATCCCATCCTAAGGATTGATAACTTGTTTGACCAACTTCAGGGTGCTAGCCATTTCTCAAAGATATACCTCAGATCAGGTTATCATCAACTCCGAGTCAAAGATAGTGACAGTCCAAAAACAACATTCAGTTTCGGTATGGTCATTATGAATTTGTAGTTATGTCGTTTGGACTAACAAATGCTCCTGCAGCTTTCATGGATTTGATGAACACAGTGTTGAAGCAGTACTTGGACTTGTTCGTTATCGTCTTTACTGATGATATCCTCATTTACTCTAGGAATGAGGAAGAACATGCAAGTCATTTGAGAGTTGTTCTGCAGACTCTCAAAGATCGCCAGTTATTCGCTAAGTTTAGCAAATGTGAGTTCTGGTTGTAATCCGTTGCTTTCGTTGGTCACATTGTATCTAGTGAAGGGATCCAAATGGATTCATAGAAGATAGAAGCAATGAAACAATGGCCCAGACCTATTTCTACTATAGATATCAGAAGTTTCTTAGGTCTAGCGGGTTATTACAGAAGGTTCATGGAAGGATTTTCATCCATTGCCTCACCATTGACTTGGTTGACTCAGAAGGTGGTCAAGTTTTAGTGGTCAGATGATTGTGAGAAAAGCTTTGCAGAATTCAAAACACGATTGACTACAACTCCTGTCTTGACTCTACCAGAGGGTTCAAATGGTTATGTGATCTATTGTGATTCATCCAGAGAGGGACTAGGTTGTGTGTTGATGTAGAGAGATAAGGTTATAACTTATGCTTCTAGACAACTTAAGGTGCATGAGAAGAACTATCCAACTCATGGCCTCAAGCTTGCAGCAGTGGTGTTTTCACTCAAGATCTGGAGACACTACTTGTATGGAGTTCATGTAGATGTGTTCACTGATCATAAGAGCCTTCAGTATGTGTTCACCCATAAAGAGTTGAATCTTCGCCAGAGGAGATGGCTTGAGTTCCTTAAGGATTATGATATGAGTGTGCATTATCATCCTGGTAAAGCGAATGTAGTAGGAGATGCTCTTAGAAGTTTATCTATGGGTAGTGTAGCCCATGTTGAGGAAGAAAGGAAGGAGCTAGTGAAGGATATTCACAGGCTTGCTCGCATAGGAGTTCGCCTTATGAGCATATCAGACAATGGTGTAACAGTTCAGAATGGGGCAAAATCTTCTTTGGTAGTGGAGGTTAAGGAAAAGCAAGACATTGATCCTATCTTGCTTGAAATTATGGGTGCAATCCACAATTAGGGATTGGAGGTTTTCTCCCAAGGGGGAGATGGTGTACTTTGCTACCAGGGTAGATTTTGTGTTCCTGATGTGGGGTAGTTGAGACAATATATTCTTTTAGAAGACCATAAATCCAGGTATTCTATTCATCCAGGTTCCACTAAGATGTACCGTGATCTGCGGGAAGTCTATTGGTGGAATCGCATGAAGATGGATATAGCAGATCTTCTGAGTAAGTGCCCCAATTGCCAACAAGTCAAGGTAGAACATCAGAAACAAGGAGATATGACTCAAGAGATCGATATTCCTACTTTCAAGTGGGAAGTGATCAATATGGATTTCATCACAGGGTTACCGCGTACTCGCAAACGACATGACTCCATTTGGGTGATAGTTGATAGGATGACTAAGTCTTCTCTATTTTTGGCGATCATGACTACAGATTCAACAGAGGACTATGCTAAGCTTTACATTAATGAAATTATGAGGTTGCATGAGGTTTCTTTGTCTATCATCTCAGATAAAGGTCCTCAGTTTACCTCTTATTTCTGGAAGTCATTTCAGAAGGGTCTTGTTACTCAAATTAACCTTAGCACGACATTTCATCCGCAGACAGATGGACATGCAGAGAGTACCATTCAGACCCTAGAGGATATGTTGAGAGCTTGTGTGATCGATTTCAAAGTTAGTTGGGATAATCACTTTCCTCTGATTGAGTTTTGCCTACAACAATAGCTACCATTCCAGCATTCAGATGGCCCCTTATAAGGCTTTTCTCATATCCAGGTTTACCCCCTAGATGTAACCGGAGTCGTCGTCCTCTTTGAGGACTAAGACAAGCCTCTTAGTCTTACATCATTGCATTCATCGATTAAAAATACGAAAGAATTAAAACTTTTTCAAACTAAATCTAATCGGAGGTTTACATAAACCTCTACATACACATAATCATATTTATATCAAGTATACATAGACTTGTTCGTATAAGAAGATTACACAGTCTTCTACTTTTATTTCACACACTTATATAATAAGGAAATAGAGTCATAAATCCGTCTCATCTCATAAACTATCTAAATGACAATAACAACATTGGGCATAGCCCTAGATCAATAAAAGTAAGCCACATATAGGCTTTATACAACTTTTTCTCAAATAGGAAATAGAGTCATTACAAAAGTTGTAGTAACTAAGTAACTTCGTAAAGAGAATATTGGCATCGTCCTCGGGAAAATGAGGACCTACCACTTGGATGATAGAATATCCAAGTCTTCCTTCAAATCACCTCAAGTCAAACTTCAATGACCGTAACCTAAAATGTTTGGGAAAGAGGGAGAAAATGGGACTAGTATGCCACATGTACTAAGTATGAGACCATATGCACAAATATCATCAAAGTATGCTAAAAAGGGACATTTAATGAAAACATGTCATTTAAACCAATCATTTAAACATACTAAACCCAAAATCTCATATAAATCAACCATCATTTAATAACATCACAAACGTGAATAAGAGTAAATCATATGAATAGCAAAACCAACCAACCAACTATAATCCTTATGAAGCCACAAGTGCAATGACCAAGTAAAGCCCCATAACCCTACTTAATCAAGTAAGATACTAAAGATCATAATTAGCACATCACTTCACATAGCATAGTCTTCCATCTCATATGATATTCTTTCTTTAACCATGATAACCAATTTCATATTCATAAGTATCTTATTCAACATATAAAGTCATTTACATTACATCATCATTTCTATACATAATATTAACTCCTCAAAGTTCCTATCAAGGCAAACTAGTGCAAGGCATAGGTAGAGTCCCATACCCCTACCTAGGCTAAAGTCAAACCTCTCAAGTTACTTCAATTAGTTATTATCTCACCCATTCCTTTTAGTTTAGGGAACTCTTGCCATAACCGACATTGACCACATGAGCTAATGTGGAATCCGGTGTCATGAAACTTTACACCTGTAACAACTCTAAAAATGAATAGGATCAAGACTTAGGTTTTTCAAGAATGCTTGCGATTAGACCAAGGTCCACACGGGCTGATACGCGTAGAAACAGACCTCAGAACCCTTACTACGACCAAGCCAACTAACTTGGGGAGTTAATTGAGCTTGGAAAGGTTGGAACCAACCATGTGAGGCTCACGAAAATGAAGATTTAATCGAAAGAGTTTTTACAGGACTCAAAAGAAGAAATTTTAAGTTTTGAGGGTCCAAGGGTAAAATGGTCTTTTCCAAGCCAAGGGTAATATTGTAATTACCCTGAGGAATTAATTATTTAATAAATTAATTAAATTAATTAAAGCAATTCGGGTGGGGCAACCCGAAATGACCCATTTTCGCAAATGGGAGTCACTCGGGTTCGAACCCCACTTTAAACAAGGATTTAACTTGCTTTTAATTAGTTGGATAAATTAATTAAATTAAATAATAAATATCATCTGATTTAAGAAAAAGAAAAATCAGATTTTATTTAATATTTTAGCTAGGAGTCCTAGTTTGACTAATTCCCAAACCAAAACTCCTATCTTAAAGCTTCTCTCTCTCACGATATCTCTCTCACGTTTCACACTTTACTCTCACGTTTCTCTCTGCCAAAGAAGGTGAAGAACTGAAAATATATCAAGAGTTCTTCACACTTGAAGAACTCACACAAAAGTTTTGAGAAAAAACAAAGTAACCAAACGATAAAGCAAAGAGAAGTGGTTGTTGAGTAGTGTGGACGATTGAGAAAGCTTGGACTGATTTGTGGAGAGGATTTTGGGCAGAAAATTCGTGTTTGAACAAGGAAATTAAGGTATGGGTCTTCTTACTCTTCGTCCCTTTCCCAAGAGACCCTTAGGACTCAGACGATTTTAATCCGAAAACTAAGTTGTTCCCCGTTGCATATCCCTGTCCTTAGCTTCCACCAAATCATAGGTTGGTATGTTTGCTAGTAGGAATTAGGTGTTGCAATGTGTTTTCCTGATGAATATGTTCATGAACATGTATTTGGAATCATATGAATGACAACCTTTGTTGCCAAAAATATGTGTGTGTATGTGCAAAAAGTTCACTGTAAACTTACTGTAAATGAGTGTTGATTTATGGCTTCAAGTTTGATATGATTTTGGGTGTCATTTTAAGTGTATAAACTTATGTAAATGATGATGTTCATTTAAGCGTAATGTGGCTGAATTTAATGATGAACTCTTGGCCAAATATATCCATGAAAATGCACCTAAAGGACTCACTAAACACTACTCCAAATGCATGAACTTTTAACGTTAAAGAGTGGAGAAAATAGGCTGCAAAAAGGTAATCAAAATTTCCAGCTTGTGATGTTGATTTCGGGCAGGTTCTGGAAATTTTGGAAGAGTTTTAAAAGTGATTAAAATAGGTGAGGTCAAGGGGAATCGAACCCAAGACCTTACATGACCAAGAGGCTGGAAGTTTCTTTAAAAAAAAAATGTGTTGGGGCTAAGGGGATTTGAACCCCTTAGCTGCTGCCCACAAAATGAATTAACAAAAAATGGGGATGGGGGGAATCGAACACATGACTCGTGGGAAGCAAGGAAGAAGGAGAAAAAAAAAAAGGAGTGGGAATCGAACCCACGACCTCAAGGCTGGAACTAGAGGAGGCGAAAATAAGTTAATAAAGCAAGTGAGGCTGTGGGGGATTGATCCCACGACCTCACTGCCAATGTCCTCAACTTAGCGAAAAATAAAAGTAAAATATATATGGGGCTGTGGGGGCTCGAACCCACCACCTCACAGCCCCTAGCGAAAATTAATTAAAAGTAAGGAGGCTGTGGGGGTTCGAACCCACAACCTCCCTACTTAGGCTAATTAAAGAATAAAATAAAAGAGGCTGTGGGGGTTTGATCCCACAACCTCTTGGTTTAGGCGAAATTGGGCAAGGAGAAGTTAATAAAAATTAAAAAGGGGTTGTGGGGATTCGAACCCACAACCCTTCGGCCAAATTAGGATTATTACTAAGGAGAAAATTAATCCTTCAATGTTAATACTGTGATTTAACTTAGAGTCATAATGTTATGAATATTAGAATAACATCAATTAAAAATATAAATGATATCCAATTAATTCAAGACTTGGGTTTCCTTGCTCAAGTTTCCGTATTGATACATAAGTCACACGTGAATAAAATATCCGAGAATAATGCCACATACTTAGATCGAAATCAAGATCTTGGCACATATACAAGATGCATAAGTCTTGTATCACATAATCTTAGACGAAATATGAATGAAGTGTCATGACTTGAATGTATAGACGCATAACTCTAACATACGTTCAAAGAAAGTGAATCTAAGAAGTATGTAATGAAATGATGAACCCTAGAAGGGTTAAGTATGAGTGTAAGATACACTAGATGGCCAAGTGCATTGGCATATGATGAAATGAACGTTCACGTAATAAGAGGTGAGTAACTATGAAAAGCAAATGTGCTAATGATGATGAATGTGGTGACAACATGATATGAGGCTAAAGTAAATGATGAGGGCAATCTCAAATGAGCCTAAATAAATGTTACCAATATGTACTCACCTATGAGAGTGTAAGATAATGAAGAGATCAGTCTCTATGAACACTCTAATGAAGGTATTGAGCTTAACACACTTGATACTAATGATGAGATGAGAAATCATCTAATGAGATATGATGTCCTCATACTAGAAGTCAGCTTTCATGACGTATGAGTTGAATGAAATGGAACTTTATACTGAGCACCGATAGACTAACTATGAGCGGTGATGCCTTCTTTCGGGAAGGGCGGAGGTTCACGTAACTCTCATGAGATGAGACTGTCCGGCTTGCCGGGTATGGGTCTCCTTATATCTCCTGGTCTTCGAACCTATACTGTATGTTTTGGGTCACGTTGGCCAGTGATTCCATCTCTTTTCGATGTGGGGGAGACACTGGATTTCATGATGCTCACATGATCTATGTCGGTTAAAGTTAAAGTTCCCAATGAATGAATGAGGCCAGCCTCAAATGAAGCACATAATGAAATGAATGATACCAAAGTTGTTAGAACAGGATAATCAAAAGGTGAGTTAGATTCAAGTAATGACATTAGGTCATTCTTGGTCATTGCACAACGAACCTAATGAAAGTCTTAAACTACATCCTAGGTATAGCTGGTGTTTACACTGGCCTATGAACGAAATGAAATGGAGTACGTATGAATGAACGAAGCAGACTCTGTGTTTGCTAATGAAGACTCTCTAGTTGAGGTCCCATCTGTTGAGCCCTCATTTCTGGGATGTCTTAATGTCAAGTCCATGATTCCAAGGTCTCATGGCATATGAATGAATGATATGAAAGAAGTTATGTGCTGCATGCAAAATGTGCTGTATGTTATATGATATGTGCTATGTGTAAATGTTATGTGCCGTGTGCAAATGTGAAAAGTATGATGATGTATGTTATTCTCATGGCATAACTTTCCTATCCCAAATCTGGAAAGCTCACTGACTTTCCTAATCCAAATTTGGAAAGATCATTTACTTTCCTAATCCAAATTTGGAAACTTTCCTAATCCCAATTTGGCAAGTCTACTGACTTGACTTCCAAAAATCATGTTGTTAGGAAAGAGCTATTCTTTCTCATGCATGTCCTTGGTGTGTGCTTGCATATACCCATACTTAGTACAAGTGTGTACTAACCCTATACAAACTCTACTATTTTAGGTGCAGGCACAGGTGGACGATAGAGCTACAGGATCATCGTTGCAGTTATCCGGACGTCCAGCATTCATCCGGAGTTGGTAGGTCCTCATGCTTTCGAGGATGCTACTGTTTTATATTCTAGCTTAGTTTTAGAGTTGAGCTAGTGGAGCATGTTCCACTAGCGTTTCTTTCCTGTTTTTATTCAGACTATGTGTTGGTGCCATTTTGGCAATTATACGCTTTATAAGTATTGAACTATTCCTTTCATTTGATTATCTCTTAATGTTAGATGGTTGATGGTGAACAAATTACGAATGTATTATAAATGTTTAGTAAGCAATATTTAGAAACAAAAAGTTTCAAATTTTCCGCAAAAATTAACCTATGTAAAGTAAGAATGACATAAGTAGGCTTGTCTGCGACCTCTGAGAGGTCAACGATGCCGGTCTCGTCTGGGGTCTAGATTCCAGTCGTGACAACACCGATGGAAGGTGGTGTACCGGCCAAGGTAGAACCTAACTTAAACATAACTATCTAAGTGGATCCACTAGCTAGTATCCTATGGTGGCAACATAGTTCAAGAACTAAGAGGTAGATATCCCTATTCATACCATAGTGTAATTGGGTCGCTCCTTATGGGAATCCCTTAGATGACATATCCCATAAGCAAGGGAGTTAACATCACGCGGGCAACTTTAGGATGAATCTTTCCTTTTATGAACAAGTCATCACCTCCCATTGTCAAGTTCACTCGGTGCTAAACAAAATTCCCTTCTTATAGAATGTATTTATAGCCTTATTACCATCATACACTTAGTTAGGTCATAGGGTCTAGCCCTTGTATGTTCATCATCATATCTCAATAAGAATTGTATGAGAAATAGACCCTTCATTCACAATTCATATAGGTTAAGTTGACACTTGCACATCTCATCATAATAGGGCACATTATTACACATCAACTTCTTTATAACATGTACTCCTAAGCAACCTCACAACCAAAACATAAGATATTTCAATTCAATCATTATACCATCCTATCACCTTAAACAAGATATACTTCAACACAACATCATAACTTGATGACAATTAACCACAATGGAAGTGAGAAATAGGATAGTAAAGACTTATCAACACTCCTCCATAGTTCATCATAAAGGGCCTTACCATCAACCCATAGAACAACCCAAATTTCGGTCATCACACCAATGTAAACCTATAACCAACATGATAATGAATTTAGAAGTATCATTACACCATAATTCAATACTATATCCAAGCTTGAAAATACAATATTTAAGTCTATCTTCTTAACCTAGATCAATACTCAAGGACTAGCATGAAGGACTTCAATTCATCAATATAGATTCATGATCAATGTAATAACAACCATTAAGGATGATTTTAACCAATAATAAAATCAATTGCATCAAACCCAACATAATTCATATCAAGATCATGCCTAGGGTTAAGGGTTAAGGGTTATAATATACAATCTGGACCAAACCATATCAATTCATACCAATTAAGTTACATTACATGATAATATACTCATTGTACCCCTAAGAAAGTATAAACAACTCAATTCATAACATCAATTTCGTAATTGAATGAAACCCACATGAAAACTCAACTTTTGGAAAACCTTTGAAGGAGCCCTTTGAGGAAAGAAGTATCAAAGGTGAATTAGATCCCATACCTTAAGATTGGATGAACCTTTGATGGTGAATTTATCATTAACCATCCCCCCCAATTCACCTCTCAATCTAAACTTCAATGATGTCTTCCAAAAGAGAGAGAAAGTAGAGAGAAGGAAGAGAGTTTATTTTGAGTGTTGAGTTTAGGCTAATGTGAGTTGGGGTATTTATATGAGGGGGTTAGATTACTTAATTAGACTTCCTAATCCCCCAACTAACTACCAAAATTCATTCATTAATTAAATGAGGTCGTTTTAAAAATCTTGGCAGTAAGTTGGGCCCTCAGAGACGAGACCTCGACCACGGTCCGTCTGTGAGTCGACGCCCCATCATTCCCCCTCTGTCGCCTGGAACAGTGGCTAGGTAAGCAAGGGCTTTCTTGAAACTTTCCAAGTGTGGGACGAAGGTGGCCTCGATGCCCCGTCTAGCCTCTCACGCCCCGTCAACACTTCCGTCGATGCACACTGCCAGGCAATATTGCATCCAAACCATAAGGGTCCTCCTCAAGGGACCTTGGTTGGTCCTTGGGGAGTCGTACCCGGACGTTTCAACCATGAAACATCCCTAACACGCGTTACACATATTTTTACCTAATTTTGATCAATTTCAAACACCTAAAAGCTAGTCAAATGGCTAAGACATCCTAGCACTCTTGTGAACCAACATCCAAACGTCATGGACGTTCTTGATTATTTTGATTCTTTAACATCTTAACTAGCCTATATACATCTAAATCAACTTAGAGCAGTGCTTAGACCTCATGGAACCTAGGTTAAGTTTTACAACATGCCTTGAAATTTTGAAATGTTAGATTATCCCTCCCCCCCCTTAGGAACATTCGTCCCCGAATGGCGCTAAACACTCTTTTAAAGGAAGGAATAGACTCAAGACTAGCAGCTCAACCAATTCACAATATCAAATTAATATGAATCACATCATTTCGATAAGGAAAACTTCAAAACTCAATTTACCACACATACACTCAAAATTTCTTCATGAGGTATCTCCCTCTCACAACACACATGAGCTCAACATACATTTCATGAGTCAATTAGCACAAAGTTCATCTTATCAATATTCTTCATATAATATCCACAAAGACTCACCATATAACAATACATAACTTAACTCAAATATGCAAAAAGCAAAACAAATTTCAAGCTTTCAAAGTTAACTTACAGTGACTTCACTGTATTATCACTGTGAAGTGGCAAAAATATTGGATTTTTGCAAAACTTCACCAAATATCAAGAAACCACAATTCCTAGTCATAATTATGTTATTAAAAAGAATGGCTAACCTTAAGCATCGAAAAGATGAGGATAACGGGTCTTCATGTCGGGCTCGGCCTCTCATGTTGCACCCTCAAATAGGTGGTTCTTACATAACACTTTTATGGACACCACCTCTTTTTTCCTCAACCTCTTCACTTGTCTATCAAGAATTTGAACCGGAACCTCCTCATAAGAGAGTTTATTCTTGACTCCAAGGCCCTCAATAGGAAGAATGGACTCGGGATCACTGACATACTTCTTCAACATAGAAACATGCAAAACCGGATGAACCGAAGTTAAATCATTAGGGAATTTCAAGCGATAGGCAACCTTACCAACCCTTTCAAAAATCTCATAAGGTCCCACATAACAAGGACTAAACTTCACTTTCTTGCCAAATCTACCACCCTCTTCATAGGTAAAATTTTCAAATACACCTTATCACCTTCTTCAAACTCCAAATCCCTTCTCCTATTATCGGCATAGGACTTTTGTCGACTATAGGCTGTTTGCAACTGATTCCTTATGATGTGCACATTCTCCAAAGTCCTATAAATCAAATCGTGACCAAGAATCGATGGCACACAAACCTCAAACCACCCTATAGGAGACCTGCACCTCCTACCATACAAGGCTTCATAGGGAGCCATGGAGATAGATGAATGAAAGCTGTTATTATAAGCAAACTCCACCAAAGGCAAGTGCTTATCCCAATTACCTTTAAAATCAATAATGCAAGCTCTAAGCATATCCTCAAGGGTTTGAATAGTGTGTTCCGCTTGACCATCCATTTGAGGATGTGAAGCGGTACTCAATTTCACCTTAGTACCCAAACCTTCTTAAAATGACCTCCAAAATCTAGATGTGAATTGTGCACCCCAATCCGAAATGATGGATAACGTAATACCATGGCGACACACAATCTCATCTATGAAGATTTTTGCATAATCCTCCGCCGAATAAGTGGACTTGATGGGAATAAAATGAGCGGACTTAGTCAATCTATCAACAATCACCCTATAGAATCATATGACTTTTGAGTTCGAGGCAAACCTACTACAAAGTCCATATTGATGTCGTCCCACTTCCAAGTAGAAATTTGGATCTCTTGTAGTATGCCACCCAATTTTTGATGCTCCGCCTTCACTTGTTGGCAATTTGGACACTTAGCAACAAATTCCTCTATGTCCTTCTACAAAACTTCCCACCAATATATCTCCCAAAGGTCATGGTACATCCTAGTCGAACCCGAATGAATGAAGTAGTGGGATCCATGGGCTTCTTCAAGGATCTGATCCCTCAACCCATTAACATCAGGAAAACATAATCTCCCTTGGTACCTCAACACACCATCCCCCCCTAAGGAGAAAGACTCATTCAACTTGGCAAGAACCGATTCCTTCAACTCCATCAATAGTTGATCAAGGTGTTGTTTGGACTTCACCTCAACCACCAATGATGACTCGGAGCTATGATGAACCGTAGCACCACTATTAGGAGAACTCTCCAATCCACCCCCAGTCTAGCCAACCTATGAACATCTTTCACTAGGTCTTTCTTGGCTTCATCTATATGCGACACACTACCCATAGTCATACGACTTAGGGCATCCGCAACCACATTGGTCTTGCCAGGATGATGTAAGACACTAATATCATAATCTTTCAACAATTCTAACCACCTTCTTTGCCAGAGATTCAACTTCTTTTGAGTAAACACATATTGGAGACTCTTATGATCGGTGAAAACATCAACATAGACACCATACAAGTAACACCTCTATATTTTTAAAGCAAACACCCGGATGCTAACTCAAGGTCATGAGTATGATAGTTTCTCTCATGAACCTTCAATTGCCTCGAAGCATAGGCAATCACCTTCCCATTCTGCATAAGCACACACCCCAAACCTATACGAGATGCATCACAATACACAACAAAGCCCTTTGTACTTTCTGGTAGTGTCAACACTGGAGACAAAGTAAGCCTATCCTTCAATAATTGGAAGCTTTTCTCACAAGCCTCCGACTACTCAAACTTTTTGCCTTTTTGAGTCAATGTAGTCAAAGTAGATGCAATGGATGAAAAAATCTCCACAAACCTTCAATAATAGCCCGCTAGACCCAAGAAACTCCTAATGTCAGTGGAAGTCAAAGGTCTAGGACAGTTTCCCACCGCATCTGTCTTCCTTGGGTCTACCTCAACTCTCTCACTAGAGATGGAGTGCCCAAGAAATGCCACCGACCTCAACCAAAACTCACACTTGCTATATTTGGCGAACAATTGATGCTCTTTAAGGGTTTGCAATACCACCCTCAAATGACCCATGTGGTCAACCTCATTCTTCGAATACACCAAGATATCATCAATAAATACAATAACGAATGAATCAAGATAGTTTTGAAACACCCTATTCATTAGATCCATAAACGCCGCCGGAGCATTTGTGATACCAAAGGACATAACCACAAACTCATAGTGCCCATACCGAGTCGGAAAGGCCGTCTTTGGAATATCTTCATTTCTCACCCTAAGTTGGTGATACCCCGACCTCAAGTCAATTTTGGAGAAATAGCTCACCCCTTGGAGTTGATCAAATAAATCATCAATCCGCGGGAGAGGATACTTGTTTTTGATAGTAACCTTGTTGAGTTGGCGGTAATCCATACACATTCTCAAGGACCCATCTTTCTTCTTCACGAACAAGACCGGAGCACCCCATGGAGAAATATTATGCCTTACAAAGCCTTTATCTAGCAAATCTTTAAGTTGTGCCTTCAACTCCTTCAATTCGGCCGGAGCCATTCGATAAAGAGGAATAGAAATAGGGTTTGTTTCCGGTAGCAAATCGATACCAAAATCAATTTCCCGTTCGGGAGGAATACCGGGAATGTCATTAGGAAAGACCTCCAGAAATTCACTCACCACGGGGACTGACTCAATAGGAGGAATTTCGGAATCCAAATATTGGATACTTACAATGTGATAAAGACACCCTTTTGAGATCATTTTACATGCTTTTAGACAGGATATGAAACGACCTCTAGGAATAAAATTCCCACCCTTTCACTCAATAACGGGTTCATTTGGGAAACTAAACCTCACAACTCTAGTTCCACAATCAATAGAAGCGAAACTAGCATGTAACAAATCCATACCCAAAATGACATCAAAGTCAAGCATATCTAGTCCAACTAGATCCACATGAGAAACTCTATTGGGTCAAAGTGATAGGATAATTTTGATAGACTCTTTTTGCTACAATGGACTCACCCACCGGGGTAGACACCACAAAAGGTTCATACAAAACATCGGGTAAAGTATCAAACTTTTTAGCTACTAAGGGAGTAAAAAAAGACAAAGTAGCACCCGAATCAAGAAAAGCATACAGATCAATAGCAAAGATTTGTAACATATCGGTCACCACCTCAGGAGAGACCTTTTGGTCATCTCTAGTACGAAGAGCATAGAAGCGATTCTTCTTAGGAGCCTCACTTGCTTGGTTTTGAGCATTCTTTGCTCGGTTCCTAATGTTAGGGCAGTCTATAGCTTTGTGACCACTCTTCCCACAACTAAAGTAGTTTCCCGTTCCAATCAAGCATTCACCATAATGTTCCTTTCCACATTTTGCATACTTAGGCTTCTCATTAAATGAATTTCCACCCTATCCTTTTGTAACTCTCGTCCTAGGGGCCTTCACATCCCTAGTCTTGGGAAATTTGGATGGAACTTGATTTGAGAACCTCATCTTGAATCTAGGCTTGTCTTGAATCCCAAGCCTATCCTTCGTAGATCCACCCTCAAAAGACCTTGTCCTTTTTGAATCCCTATCCTTTCTTTTTTCTCTAGCCTCCTCAACCCTTTTAGCATGTACCATAAGACGACCAATGTTCATGTTATCATGAAGCATAGACAAATGACATTCTTATTGCAAGTCATCCGATACACCCGTCACAAATAAACTCATCTCGTCTCTAGGATCGGAGACCAAGGAAGGAGCATATTTGACAAAATGAATAAACTTCAAAGATTAATCATGAACACTCATGCCTCCTTGGCGGAGGTTGATGAATTCCACCACCTTAGCTTTTCTCATCACTCTAGGGAAGAACCGATCTAGGAAAGCCCTCTTGAAGATCTCCCAAGTCACCGGCCCACCTTGAAGTGGCCTATTATCTCTCCATTGCACATGCCAAGTCTGAGCCACATCCTTGAGTTGGTATGAAGCCAACTCGGCATTCTCATTGGAAGACAACCCCATAGCACATAGTATCTTATAAACATCATCAATGAATTCTTGAGGGTCTTCATCAACCTTAGACCCATAGAAGATAGGAGGATTCATCCGTTTGAAGTCCCTAAGTTGAGAAGCCATAGTTTGCTCATGAACCCTAGGTGCAACATCCCGATTGGCTTGGGCAGTCATAGCTTGAGCTTGAATCGTTTCAGCTTGGGCTTGAGTAGTCATGGCTTGGGCCATTTGAGCAAGAATAGCCCTCATCTGAGCCTCCGTCATAGGTGGAGGATTGGCCGGAGCCTGATCATCAACAACAACCTCTTCAAGAGGAGGAACTAGATCATCACGGGGAGGAATTCCCGCATTAGCAATCTCCTCCTCAAGTCTCCTAGCCGCATTCCTCGGAGTATTCATCTCCTATAACCAAAATACAAGGGTTAGGTGAAATCATATAAGAAGTAAACTCTAGAGGCACAATAATGGATTTCCAAAAATAAGAGTGATTCCTAAGCATCAAATAAGTTTCTATTCATAAGTGTGGCGCGCTTCACAATTATGAATACAAACCTACATAGACGTGGTTGAAAGAGATGTCAACATCAAGGATATTCAACCTCATGCTCTGATACCAAGTTTGTCACATCAGGGTTTACCCCCTAGATGTAACCGGCGTCGTCGTCCTTTTTGAGGACTAAGACAAGCCTCTTAGTCTTACATCATTGCATTCATCGATTAAAAATACGAAAGAATTAAAACTTTTTCAAACTAAATATAATCGGAGGTTTACATAGACCTCTACATACACATAATCATATTTATATCAAGTATACATAGACTTGTTCGTATAAGAAGATTACATAGTCTTCTACTTTTATTTCACACACTTATATAATGAGGAAATAGAGTCATTAATCCGTCTCATCTCATAAAACATCTAAATGACAATAACAACATTGGGCATAGCCCTACATCAATAAAAGTAAGCCACATATAGACTTTATACAACTTTGTCTCAAATAGGAAATAGAGTCAATACAAAAGTTGTAGTAACTAAATAACTTCGTAAAGAGAATATTGGCATCCTCCTCGGGAAAATGAGGACCTACCACTTGGATGATAGAATATCCAAGTTTTCCTTCAAATCACCTCAAGTCAAACTTCAACGACCGGAACCTAAAATGTTTGGGAAAGAGGGAGAAAATGGGGTTAGTACGCAACATGTATTAAGTATGAGACCATATGAACAAAATATCATTAAAGTATGCTAAAAAGGGACATTTAATGAAAACATGTCATTTAAACCAATCCTTTAAACATACTAAATAAGTTAATTATATCATACGTATATCATTATACTTAAACCCAAAATCTCATATAACTCTACCATCATTTAATAACATCACAGACGTGAATAAGAGTAAATCATATGAATAGCAAAACAAACCAACCAACTATAATCCTTATGAAGACACAAGTGTAATGACTAAGTAAAGCCCTATAACCCTACTTAATCAAGTAACCTACTAAAGATCATAATTAGCAATTCACTTCACATAGCATAGTCTTCCATCTCATATGATATTATTTCTTTAACCATGATAACCAATTTCATATTCATAAGTATCTTATTCAACATATAAAGTCATTTACATCACATCATCATTTCTATACATAATATTAACTCCTCAAAGTTGCTATCAAGGCAAACTAGTGCAAGGCATAGGTAGAGTCCCATACCCCTACCTAGGCTAAAGTCAAACCCCTCAAGTCACTTCAATTAGTTATTATCACATTCATTAATTTTAGTTTACGGAACTCTTGCCTTAACCTACATATACTACATGAGCTAATATTGAATCCGATGTCATGAAACCTTACACCGATGGAAGGTGGTCTACCGGCCAAGGTAGAACCTAACATAAACGTAGCTATCTAGGTGGATCCACTAGCTAGTATCCTATGGTGGCAACATAATTCAAGAACTAAGAGGTAGATATACCTATTCATATCATATGGTAATTGGGCCGCCCCTCATGGGAATCCCTTAGATGACATATCCCATAAGCAAGGGAGTTAACATCACGCGTGCAACTTTAGGATGAATCTTTCCTTTTATGACCAAGTCATCACCTCCCATTAACAAGTTCACTCGGTGCTAAACAAAATTCACTTCTTATAGAATGTATTTATAGCTTTATTACCATCATACACTTAGTTAGGTCATATGGTCTAGCCCTTGTATGTTCATCATCACAGATCAATAAGAATTGTATGAGAAATAGACCTTTCATTCACAATTCATATAGGTGAAGTTGACACTTGCACATCTCATCATAATAGGGCACATTATTACACATCAACTTCTTTATAACATGTACTCCTAAGCAACCTCACAACCTAAACATAAGACATTCAATTCAATCATTATACCATCCTATCACCTTAAACAAGATAAACTTCAACACAACATCATAACTTGATGACAATTAACCACAATGGAAGTGAGAAATAGGATAGTCAAGACTTACCAACACTCCTCAATAGTTCATCATAAAGGGCCTTACCATCAACCCATAGAACAACCCAAATTTGGGTCATCACACCAATGTAATCCAATAACCAACATGATAATGAATTTAGAAGTATCACTACACCATAATTCAATACTAGATCCAAGCTTGAAAACATGATATTTAAGTCTATCTTCTTAACCTAGATCAATACTCAAGGACTAGCATGAAGGACTTAAATTCATCACTATAGATTCATGATCAATGTAATAAAAACCATTAAGAATGATTTAACCAATAATAAAATCAATTGCATCAAACCCAACATAATTCATATCAAGATCATACCTAGGGTTAAGGGTTAAGGGTTATAATCTACAATCTAGACTAAACCATCTCAATTCAACCCAATTAAGTTACATTACATGATAATCTACTCATTATACCCCAAAGAAAGTATAAACAACTCAATTCATAACATCAATTTCGTAATTGAATGAAACCCACATGAAAACTCAACTTTTGGAAAACCTTTGAAGGATCCCTTTGAGGAAAAAAGTCTCAAAGGTGAATAAGATCCCATACCTTAAGATTCGATGACCCTTTGATGGTGAATTTGTCATTAACCAGCCCCACCAATTCACCTCTCAATCTAAACTTCAATGATGTCTTCCAAAAGAGAGAGAAAGTAGAGAGAAGGAAGAGAGTTTATTTTGAGTGTTGAGTTTAGGCTAATGTGAGTTGGGGTATTTATATGAGGGGGTTAGATTACTTAATTAGACTTCCTAATCCCCCAACTAACTACCAAAATTCATTCATTAATTAAATGAGGTCGTTTTAAAAATCTTGGCAGTAAGTTGGGCCCTCAGAGACGAGACCTCGACCACGGTCCGTCTGTGAGTCGACGCCCCATCATTCCCCCTCTGTCGCCTGGAACAGTGGCTAGGTAAGCAAGGGCTTTCTTGAAACTTTCCAAGTGTGGGACGAAGGTGGCCTCGATGCCCCGTCTAGCCACTCACGCCCCGTCAACACTTCCGTCGATGCACACTGCCAGGCAATATTGCATCCAAACCATAAGGGTCCTCCTCAAGGGACCTTGGTTGGTCCTTGGGGAGTCGTACCTGGACGTTTCAACCATGAAACATCCCTAACACGCGTTACACATATTTTTACCTAATTTTGATCAATTTCAAACTCCTAAAAGCTAGTCAAATGGCTAAGACATCCTAGCACTCTTGTGAACCAACATCCAAACGTCATGGACGTTCTTGATTATTTTGATTCTTTAACATCTTAACTAGCCTATATACATCTAAATCAACTTAGAGCAGTGCTTAGACCTCATGGAACCTAGGTTAAGTTTTACAACATGCCTTGAAATTTTGAAATGTTAGATTATCCCCCCCCCTTAGGAACATTCGTCCCCGAATGGCGCTAAACACTCTTTTAAAGGAAGGAATAGACTCAAGACTAGCAGCTCAACCAATTCACAATATCAAATTAATATGAATCACATCATTTCAATAAGAAAAACTTCAAAACTCAATTTACCACACATACGCTCAAAATTTCTTCATGAGGTATCTCCCTCTCACAACACACATAGCTCAACATACATTTCATGAGTCAATTAGCACAAAGTTCATCTTATCAATATGTTTCATATAATATCCACAAAGACTCACCATATCACAATACATAACTTAACTCAAATATTCAAAAAGCAAAAAAAATTTCAAGCTTTCAAAGTTAACTTAGAGTGACTTCACTGTATTATCACTGTGAAGTGGCCAAAAATTTGGATTTTTGCAAAACTTCACCAAAAATGAAGAAACCACAATTCCTAGTCATAATTATGTTATTAAAAAGAATGGCTAACCTTAATCATAGAAAAGATGAGGATAATGGGTCTTCATGTCGGGCTCGGCCTCCCATGTTGCACCCTCAAATAGGTGGTTCTTCCATAACACTTTACGGACACCACCTCTTTTTTCCTCAACCTCTTCACTTGTCTATCAAGAATTTGAACCGGAACCTCCTCATAAGATAGTTTATCCTTGACTCCAAGGCCCTCAATAGGAAGAATGGACTCGGGATCACTGACATACTTCTTCAACATAGAAACATGCAAAACCGGATGAACCAAAGTTAAACCTTTAGGGAGTTTCAAGCGATAAGCAACCTTACCAACCCTTTCAAAAATCTCATAAGGGACCACACAACGACGACTCAACTTCCCTTTCTTGCCAAATCTAACCACCCCCTTCATAGGTGAAATTTTCAAATACACCTTATCACCTTCTTCAGACTCCAAATCCCTTCTCCTATTATCGGCATAGGACTTTTGTCGACTATAGGCTGTTTGCAACCGATTCCTTATGATGTGCACATTCTCCAAAGTCCTATAAATCAAATCGGGACCAAGAATCAATGGCACACAAACCTCAAACCACCCTATAGGAGACCTACACCTCCTACCATACAAGGCTTCATAGGGAGCCATGGAAATAGATGAATGAAAGCTGTTATTATAAGCAAACTCCACCAAAGGCAAGTGCTTGTCCCAATTACCTTTAAAATCAATAATGCAAGCTCTAAGCATATCCTCAAGGGCTTGAATAGTGCGTTCCGCTTGACCATCCATTTGAGGATGTAAAGCGGTACTCAATTTCACCTTAGTACCCAAACCTTCTTGAAATGACCTCCAAAATCTAGATCTGAATTGTGCACCCCGATCCAAAATGATGGATAACGTAATACCATGGCGACACACAATCTCATCTATGAAGATTTTTGCATAATCCTCCGCCGAATAAGTGGACTTGACGGGAATAAAATGAGCGGACTTAGTCAGTATACCAACAATCACCCATATAGAATCATATGACTTTTGAGTCCGAGGCAACCCTACTACAAAGTCCATATTAATGTCGTCCCACTTCCAAGTAGGAATTTGGATCTCTTGTAGTAAGCCACCCGACTTTTGATGCTCCGCCTTCACTTGTTGGCAATTTGGACACTTAGCAACAAATTCCGCTATGTCCTTCTTCAAACTTTCCCACCAATATATCTCCCGAAGGTCATGGTACATCTTAGTCAAACCCGGATGAATGGAGTAGTGGGATACATGGGCTTCTTCAAGGATCTGATCCCTCAACCCATCAATATCGGGAACACATGATCTCCCTTGGTACCTCAACACACCATCCCCCCCTAAGGAGAAAGACTCATTCAACTTGCCAAGAACCGATTCCTTCAACTCCATCAAAAGTTGATGAATGTGTTGTTTGGACTTCACCTCAACCACCAATGATGACTCAGAGCTATGATGAACCGTAGCACCACTATTTGGAGAACTCTCCAATCACACCCCAGTCTAGCCAACCTTGAACATCTTTCACTAGGTCTTTCTTGGCTTCATCTATATGCGACACACTACCCATAGTCATACGACTTAGGGCATCCGCAACCACATTGGTCTTGCCAGGATGATGTAAGACACTAATATCATAATCTTTCAACAATTCTAACCACCTTCTTTGCCGGAGATTCAACTTCTTTTGAGTAAACACATATTGGAGACTCTTATGATCGGTGAAAACATCAACATGGACACCATACAAGTAACACCTCCATATTTTTAAAGCAAACACCCGGCCGCTAACTCAAGGTCATGAGTTGGATAGTTTCTCTCATGAACCTTCAATTGCCTCGAAGCATAGGCAATCACCTTCCCATTCCGCATAAGCACACACCCCAAACCTATATGAGATGCATCACAATACACAACAAAGCCCTTTGTACTTTCCGGTAGTGTCAACACCGGAGCCAAAGTAAGCCTATCCTTCAATAATTGGAAGCTTTTATCACAAGCCTCCGACTACTCAAACTTTTACCTTTTTGAGTCAATGTAGTCAAAAGAGATGCAATGGATGAAAAACCCTCCACAAATCTTCGATAATAGCCCGCTAGACCCAAGAAACTCCTAATGTCAGTGGAAGTCAAAGGTCTAGGACAGTTTCTCACCGCATCTGTCTTCCTTGGGTCTACCTCAACTCTCTCACTACAGATGATGTGCCCAAGAAATGCCACAGACCTCAACCAAAACTCACACTTGCTATATTTGCCAAACAATTGATGCTCTTTAAGGGTTTGCAATACCACCCTCAAATGACCCATGTGGTCAACCTCATTCTTCGAATACACCAATATATCATCAATAAACACAATAACAAATGAATCAAGATAGTTTTGAAACACCCTATTCATTAGATCTATAAACGCCGCCGGAGCATTTGTGATACCAAAGGACATAACCACGAACTCAAGTGCCCATACCGAGTCGGAAAGGCCGTCTTTGGAATATCTTCATTTCTCACCCTAAGTTGGTGATACCCCGACCTCAAGTCAATTTTGGAGAAATAGCTCACCCCTTGGAATTGATCAAATAAATCATCAATCCGCGGGAGAGGATACTTGTTTTTGATAGTAACCTTGTTGAGTTGGCGGTAATCCATACACATTCTCAAGGACCCATCTTTCTTCTTCACGAACAAGACCGGAGCACCCCATGGAGAAATATTATGCCTTACAAAGCCTTTATCTAGCAAATCTTTAAGTTGTGCCTTCAACTCCTTCAATTCGTAGCACCCGGATCAAGAAAAGCATACACATCAATAGCAAGGATTTGTAACATACCGGTCACCACCTCAGGAGAGACCTCTTGGTCATCTCTAGTACGAAGAGCATAGAAGCGATTCTTCTTAGGAGCCTCACTTTCTTGGTTTTGAGCATTTTTTCTTGGTTCCTAATGTTAGGGCAGTCCATAGCTTTGTGACCACTCTTCCCACAGCTAAAGCAGTTTCCCATTCCAATCAAGCATTCACCATAATGTTGCTTTCCACATTTTGCACACTTAGGCTTCTCATTAAATGAATTTCCACCCTTTCCTTTTGCAATTCTCGACCTAGGGGCCTTCGCATCCCTAGTCTTCAGAAATTTGGATGGAACTTGATTTGAGAACCTCTTCTTGAATCTAGGCTTGTCTTGAATCCCTATCACATCCGGGTTTACCCCCTAGACGTAACCGGCGTCGTCGTCCTCTCGGAGGACTAAGACAAGCCTCTTAGCTTCGTCATAGCATTCATCGACTAAAAATCAGTAAGAATTAAAACTTTTTATCTAGAACTACTCGGAGGTTTACATAGACCTCTACATACACATCATTATATATATCAAGTATACATAGACTTGTTCATATACGAAGATTACTTAGTCTTCTACTTTTATTTCATACACTTATATATTCAGAAAATAATAGTCATAAAACCGTCTCATCTCATAGACCATCTATCGATCACAATAAGTATTGGGCATAGCCCTACATCAAATGAAAGAAGCCGCATATAGGCTGTCTACTACATCGTCTCAAGAGAACAATAGAGTTAACATAGAATCATAGTAACTACACATCATAAAAGAGAGATATCGGCCACGTCCTCGAGAGAGTGAGGACCTACCACTTGGATGACAAATTATCCAAGTCTTCCTTCCTAGCAATTTGGATCAAGCTCAGCGACCCGAACCTAAAATGTTTGGGGAAAAGGGAAAGAAAAGGGATTAGTACTCCACATGTACTAAGTATGAAATCTCATATACAATTACCAATCAAATATATTTAGAAAGGGACATTTATGAAAACATAATAGACTACATATGAAATTATACCATAGCAAAGCAAAGCATACTAATGATAACCTTCAATAAGTCACAAGTGCAATGATCAAGTAAAATTACCATATCTCCTACTCAATCAAGTAACCTACCAAGACTACAATTAGCAATTTACTCACCAACATACTCGTCATGTCATGATACATCCTACTTCAAGCAAAGACAACAACATTATATTCATAAGCATGTTACTCAACATACCAACCTTTTACATCATACTATCGCCTTACATACATAATATTGACCTCTCAAAGTTCCTATCAAGGCAAACTCGTGCAAGGCGTAGGTAGAGTCCCATACTCCTACCTAAGCTAAAGCCAACCTCTCAAGTTACTTTAATTAGCCTATACCTTATTCATTCATTCATTTTAGTTTAGGGAACATTTGCCTTAACTGACATAGACCACATAATCGAATGTGGAATCCGGTGTCATGAAACCTTACACCGATGGAAGGTGGTCTACCGGCCAAGGTAGAACCTAACGTGAACATAGCTATCTAGGTGGATCCACTAGCTAGTATCCTATGGTGGCAACATAGTTCAAGAACTAAGAGATAGGTATTCCCTCTATATACCATTCGGTAATGGGGCCTCATCTCATGAGAATTCATGAGTGAATATTTCTCAAGGAAAGTCAACACTTCACGTAGATCCATAGGTGAGTATTCCTCTAAGGGAAGTCAACACTCTATAAGGAACAAATGGTGAATATTCCTCTAGGGGAAGTCAACACCTCTCAATGTCAAGTTCACTCGGTGCTAAGCTAAGTCCCCATTTGTAGAGAAGCCTTTAATCTTTATTAATCTTCTCAATTTAATTACATAGAAGGGTCAATCCCTTGTATATCATCATTATAGCTCAAATAAGAATTGTATGAGAATTATGTCCTTTCATTAACAATTCATATAGGTGAAGTCAACCCTCGTACATCTCATCATAATAGGGCACATCGAACAACTTCCCTATATTACATTACACTTAGCAACCTCACAACCAACCTAAGCATATAAGTTCATGTATCATATCATCTTATCACATCAATCAAAGCATACTTCAACATAACATTATCACTTGATGACAATTAACCATAATTTGAAGTGAAGGCTAGGATCATCAAGACTTACCAATACTCCTCCCTAGTCCATCAATAAAGGGCTTACCATCAACCCATAGATCAACCAATCTTAGATCATCACATCGATGTAATTCAATAATAAATCACAAGAACTAATCAAGGAGAAGCACTATACTATGAAGCAATACTTCATCAAAGCCTAGTAACATGATTTCAAGTGTATCTTCTTAACTTAGATTCAATATTCAAGAACATAGGTGTGAAGAACTTAAATTCATCGTAATAGATCCATAATCAATACAATGTCAATCATTAAAGACCATTTAACTTATTTTGAGGTCAATTCTATCAAACTCAACCTAATCCATATCAATTCAACATTTAGGGTTAAGAGTTAGGGGTCATCACCCACAACCTAGATCAAACTACATCAATTAACCATAATCAAGTTACAATTCATGATAATCTATTCATTCTAACCCAAAGAATACATAATTAACTCAATTCACATGATCAAATTCGGATTTGGATGAAACCCATAAGAAACTCAACTTTTTGGAAAAAAGCTTTGAAGGAACCCTTTGAGGAAAGAATCTCAAAGGTGAATTAGATCCCATACCTTAAGGTTTGATGACGTTTTGATGGTGAATTTCGTGCTAAATCAACCCCCAATGATTTCCCCAAGTTGATCTCCAATGGAGTCTTCCAATAGAGAGAGAAAGTAGAGAGAAGGAAGAGAGTTTTGTTTTTTGAGAGAATGATTAGGCTAATGAGGGTTGGGTATTTATAGTGGGGTCTTAAGTCACTTAATTAGTCTCTCTTAAACCCCTAATTACCCCTAAGTCAATTAATTAATTAACTAACTAAAACTAACTTTTCCAAAACTGCCACAGACCTTCCACGACGGATCCCCGACGACGGTCCGTCGTGGTCATGACGAACTGACATCCCTCCGTCCTGCACATCCGTCACGTTGGTCAGAGACTTGTACAGGCGAAGGCTTTCTCCCCAGACACCAAGGGTGGCACGACGGTCCATCGTGGGCGTGACGGACTGACATCCCTCCGTCCTGCACATCCGTCACGTTGGTCAGAGACTTGTGCAGGCGGAGGTTTGTCCTACGGCACCAAGGCTGGCACGACGGAGACCTTGACGTCCCGTCGCGCCTGTGACGCCTCGTCATGGGGTCCGTCATGCCCTGCTATTTCTAGGGTCCTCCTCGAGGGTCCTTGTTTGGTCCTCGGGGAGTCGTACCCTGACTTTTCCAGAATGAAACCATCCGACACTATATTTTACACCTATGGTAACAACCATTTACCATATTCCGACTCTTTAACTAGGTTAACTCAAAAGGACACTCTAGCCCTCTTATGACCCAATTTGCCGGACGTATAAGAGTTTCGGTTAAAACACCACTTCAAAGACTCTAAATATGCCTAATTGGGTAGGAACACTGGTTTAGATCCTAAGGAGACCATTTAAGTCTTATCACATGACTTCGGTATTTCAAAATGTTACATTATCCCCCCCTTAGGAACATTCGTCCCCGAATGACACCAAACACTCTTAAAATGTGGGAGTAGACTCAAGACTAGCAGCTCAACCAATTCGCAATATTTAGTTAGCATGAACTATATTATTTCATAAAAATACTTCAAAACATCAATTTACCATGTCTAAATCACCAAACTTGTCTCAAATATGCTAGAAACCAAACAACTTCCAAATTTATCTAAGGTCACCTTAAAGCGCCTTCATTTTAGAAGCCTCCGAACTAGGAGTTTTGCAAGGTTTCACAAAAACAACAGAGATTCACAATATCTAACATATTTATATCATTAGAGAGAGATACTAACCTTAAACATCAAAAAGATGAGGATAACGGGTTTTCATGTCGGCTTCCGCCTCCCATGTTGCACCCTCAACTAGGTGGTTCCTCCATAGCACCTTTACGGAAACCACCTCTTTGTTCCTCAACCTTTTCACTTGCCTATCAAGGATTTGAACCGGAACCTCCTCATAAGAGAGGTTATCCTTGACTCCGAGGCCTTCAAGAGGAAGAATAGACTCGGGATACACACTTCTTCAACATGGAGACATGGAAAACCGGATGAACCAAAGCTAGCTCATTGGGTAATCTTAAACGATAGGCAACTTTACCAACCCTTTCTAAAATCTCATAAGGGCCTACATATCGAGGGCTCAACTTCCCTTTCTTGCCAAATCTTACCACACCCTTCATAGGTGAGATTTTTAAATACACTTTATCACCCTCTTCAAACTCCAAGTCCCTTCTTCTATTATCGGCATAGGACTTTTGTCGACTATAGGCTGTTTGCAACCTATTTCTTATGATATGTACATTCTCCAATGTCTTGTAAATCAAGTCGGGACCGAATATCGATGACTCACCTACTTCAAACCATCCTATAGGAGACCTACACCTCCTTCCATACAAGGCTTCATAGGGAGCCATGGAGATGGACGAATGAAAGCTATTATTATACGCAAACTCCACCAACGGCAAATGCTTATCCCAACTCCCTTTAAAATCAATGATGCAAGCTCTAAGCATATCCTCAAGAGTTTGAATCGTGCGTTCCGCTTGACCATCCGTTTGAGGATGGAAGGCGGTACTTAATTTCACTTTAGTACCCAAACCTTTTTGAAACGACTTCCAAAATCTAGATATCAATTGTGCACCTCTATCCGAAATGATGGATAACGGAATACCATGACGACACACAATCTCATCTATGAAAATCTTCGCATAATCTTCCGCCGAATATGTAGATTTGACGGGGATAAAGTGAGCGGACTTAGTCAATCTATCAATAATCACCCATATAGAATCATATGACTTTTGAGTCCGAGGCAACCCTACTACGAAATCCATATTAATGTCTTCGCACTTCCAAGTAGGAATTTGGATCTCCTGTAGTAAGCCACCCGGCTTTTGATGTTCCGCCTTCACTTGTTGACAATTCGGACATTTAGCAACAAATTCCGCTATATCCTTCTTCAAACCTTCCCACCAATATATTTCTCGAAGGTCATGATACATCTTTGTAGAACCGGGATGGATGGAATAGTGGGATCCATGGGCTTCATCAAGGATCCGATCCCTCAATCCATCCACATCAGGAACACACAACCTCCCTTGATACCTCAATACACTATCTTCTCCTAAGGAGAAAGACTCGTTCGCCTTGCCAAGAACCGATTCCTTTAATTCCATCAATAGTTGGTCAAGGTGTTGTTTGGTCTTCACCTCAACCACCAATGATGACTCGGAGCTATGATGAACCGTGGTACCTCCATTTAGCGAACTCACCAATCGCACTCCCAATCTAGTCAAACGATGAACATCTTTTACTAGATCTTTCTTGTCTTCATCTATATGAGTCACACCACCCATAGTCATACGGCTTAAAGCATCTGCCACCACATTTGCCTTGCCGGGATGATATAGGACACTCATATCATAATCTTTCAACAACTCTAACCACCTTCTTTGTCGAAGATTCAAATCTTTTTGAGTAAATACATATTGAAGGCTCTTATGATTAGTGAAAACATCTACATGAACACCATACAAGTAGTGTCTCCATATTTTTAAAGCAATCACCACGGCCGCTAACTCAAGGTCATGAGTAGGATAATTTCTCTCGTGCACCTTAAGTTGCCGCGAAGCATAGGCAATCACCTTCCCATTCTGCATAACCACACACCCTAAACCTACGCGGGGTGCATCACAATACACAATGAACCCTTGAGATCCTTCCGGTAAAGTTAAAACCGGAGCGGAAGTAAGCCTATCCTTCAATAATTGAAAACTCTTCTCACATGCCTCTGACCATTCAAACTTTTTGCCTTTTTGAGTCAATGAAGTCAAAGGAGATGCAATGGAAGAAAAACCTTCTACGAACCTTCGATAGTAACCCGCTAGACCCAAGAAACTCCTAATATCAGTTGGGGTCAAGGGTCTAGGCCAGTTTCTTACCGCATCTGTCTTCCTTGGGTCTACCTCAACTCCCTCACTAGAGATGATGTGCCCAAGAAATGCCACCGACCTTAGCCAAAACTCGCACTTGCTATACTTGGCGAACAATTTATGTTCCCTAAGGGTTTGCAATACTACCCTTAGATGATCCATGTGGTCAACCTCATTTTTTGAATACACCAAGATATCATCGATAAATACAATAACGAATGAATCAAGGTACTTTTGAAACACCCTGTTCATCAGATCCATAAACGCCGCCGGAGCATTTGTGAGACCAAAAGACATAACCACGAACTCATAATGCCCATATCGAGTCCGAAAAGTTGTCTTTGAAATATCTTCATTTCTCACCCTAAGCTGGTGGTACCCTGACCTCAAATCAATCTTTGAGAAGTAACTCGCTCCTTGGAGTTGATCAAATAAATCATCAATCCGAGGAAGAGGATACTTGTTCTTGATGGTAACCTTGTTGAGTTGCCGGTAATCAATACACATCCTCAAGGACCCATCTTTCTTTTTCACGAACAAGACCGGAGCACCCCATGGAGAAATTCTAGGCCTTATAAAGCCCTTGTCTAGCAAATCTTTAAGTTGTGCATTCAATTCCTTTAACTCGGCCGGAGCCATTCTATAAGGAGGAATAGAAATAGGATTTGTTTCCGGTAGCAAATCGATACCGAAATCGATTTCCCGTTCGGGAGGAATGCCAGGAAGGTCATCAGGAAAAACCTCCGTAAATTCACTCACCACGGGGACTGACTCTATAGGAGGAACTTCGGAATCCACTTCTTGGACTCTCACAATAAGGTAGAGACACCCCTTCGAGATCATTTTACCCGCCTTTAGGCATGTTATGAAACGACCTCTAGGAAGAGAATTTCCACCCTTCCACTCTATAACGGGTTCATTTGGGAAACAAAACCTCACAATTTTGGTCCTATAATCGATGGAAGCGAAACTAGCATGCAACCAGTCCATACCTAATATGACATCAAAATCAAGCATGTCTAGCTCAACTAGATCAATATGAGAAACTCTATGAGGCATTGAAATAGGACAATTTCGATAGACTCTTTTTGCTACCACTGACTCACCCACCGGGGTAGACACCAAAATAGGTTCATGCAAAACATCGGGTAATGTACTAAATTTCTTAGCTACCAATGGAGTAACGAAAGACAACGTAGCACCCGGATCAAGTAATGCATACACATAAATGGCAAAGATTTGTAACATACCAGTCACCACATCGGGAGAGGCCTCTTGGTCATCTCTAGTACGAAGAGCATAAAGACGGTTCTTTTTGGGAGCACTATTAGAACCACTTGGATGACCACCCCTCTCTTGTCCCTTAGCATTTGGACAATCCCGCACCTTGTGACCAATCTTTCCACAACCAAAGCAATTTCCCGTTCCAATCAAACATTCTCCATAGTGACCTTTCCCACACTTAGAACATGTAGGCTTCTCATTAGATGAGTTCCCATCTTTTCCCTTGGCAACTTTTGGTCTAGGAGCTTTAGAATCCCTAGTCTTGGGAAATTTGGATGGAACGTGGTTTGAGAACCTCTTTTTGAATCTAGGCCTGTCTTGAATTCCCAACCTATCTTTGGCAGTTTCACTCTCAGAAGACCTTGTCCTCCTTGAGTTCTTATCCTTCCTTTTTGATCTAGCCTCCTCAACCCTTCTTGCATGCACCATGAGACGACCAATGTTCATGTTATCATGTAGCATAGCCGATTGACACTCCTCTTGTAAATCGTCTGATATACCTGTCACATATCGACTCATTTCGTCTCTAGGATCGGAGACCAAAGACGGAGCATATTTGGCCAATTGAGTAAATTTCAGAGAATACTCATGAACACTCATCGTTCCTTGGCGGAGATTGATGAATTCCACCACCTTCGTTTCCCTCATCTCTCTAGGGAAGAACCGATCAATGAAGGCCCCTTTGAATAACTCCCACGTCACTAACCCACTTCCAAGTGGCCTGTTGTCCTTCCATTGCGCATACCATATCTGAGCGACATCCTTGAGTTGGTATGAGGCCAACTCGGCATTCTCGTTAGATGACAGCCCCATAGCACACAAAATCTTGTGAACCTCCTCAATAAATTCCTGAGGGTCTTCATCAACCTTCGACCCATAAAAGACAGGAGGATTCATTCGAGTGAAATCCCTAAGTCTGGAGGCCATAGTCTGTTCATGGACTCTAGGTGCCAAATCCCTATTGGCTTGGGCAGTCATAGCTTGGGCTTGCACTGTTGCGGCTTGAGCTTGAGTAGTCATGGCTTGAGCCATTTGAGCAATAATAGCTCTCATCTGAGCTTCTGTCATCGGTGGAGGATCAGCAGGAACCTGGTCATCAATAGCAACCTCTTCAAGAGGAGGAGCAG